>JABXJD010001465.1:55000-60000 GCA_013375575.1 Percina caprodes
TATTCATATTTTATCTGCTAAATATTCAGAATTTTGTCCCTCAAAGTATTCCTCAAATGATCCGACTTTTTTGTAAAAATCCCAATTTTTTTACTTTCTACTTTAAATAGTTTGATTCCTTCTCAAATGATTCAACGTTGTGTGAAAATATGGAAATATGGATCCCAGTGAGGCGTAGCGGTGAGGCGGAGCCGAAGAGACTCCCGTCTCTCTGGGAGACCAGTTATCATCGCCCCGCCTCTCATGATAAGATATTATAATATAATAATAATATATATTTCTGTGTGACATGCAGCTTCATGCAGAGAAATGCAGAGTGAGGGAAACAAAGTAAAATCTATATATTAATATTAGTCTCCACCTCACATTATATCTATATATTAATATTAGTCTCCACCTCACATTATATCTATATATTAATATTAGTCTCCACCTCACATTATATCTATATATTAATATTATTTTTTCATTCGAACCCAGAAAGCAACAAACAGACAAATTTATCTTCCATTTACATTTCAATTCAAAGATGAAATGCTTTTCTATTATTTATGTGACATAACGTATATATATATATACATATATATATATATATATATATATATGTGTGTGTGTATGTGTGTGTCTCTGTGTGTGTGTGTGTGTGTCCACAAAGGACAATGTTTTCAAAACGTTAAAATAATAATAATAATAATAATAATAATAATGATGTATAAATAACATGAAGCTATATTTCTGTTTTTTGAATGAATTAATATAACGTTGCTCATATGTTTTTGTCCTAAAATTGGTTTCTTGGTTCAAATGAAAAAAACGGCTACTGTCACATGGTCTCAGGTGTTTCCTGTCACATGGTCTCAGGTGTTTCCTGTCACATGGTCTCAGGTGTTTCCTGTCACATGGTCTCAGGTGTTTCCTGTCACATGGTCTCAGGTGTTTCCTGTCACATGGTCTCAGGAGTTTCCTGTCACATGGTCTCAGGTTTTTCCTGTCACATGGTCTCAGGTGTTTCCTGTCACATGGTCTCAGGAGTTTCCTGTCACATGGTCTCAGGTTTTTCCTGTCACATGGTCTCAGGTGTTTCCTGTCACATGGTCTCAGGTGTTTCCTGTCACATGGTCTCAGGTGTTTCCTGTCACATGGTCTCAGGTGTTTCCTGTCACATGGTCTCAGGTGTTTCCTGTCACATGGTCTCAGGAGTTTCCTGTCACATGGTCTCAGGTTTTTCCTGTCACATGGTCTCAGGTGTTTCCTGTCACATGGTCTCAGGAGTTTCCTGTCACATGGTCTCAGGTTTTTCCTGTCACATGGTCTCAGGTGTTTCCTGTCACATGGTCTCAGGTGTTTCCTGTTACATGGTCTCAGGACTTCTCGTCCAATAGCATGCAGCCTCGCAACGGAAGGGAAAGCACCAGAGTGGGAGGGGCCTCTGCAACAGGAAGCTGGGGGGAGCCAATCAGAGCTCTTTCCTCTCCAATCTGCCATGTTAGCTCCCAGCCATGTGTCCAGGAAAAGAGAGTGCATGACAGGTTGGAGACAAGAGCATCAGTGTTTGTGTGTGTATGTGTGTGTGTAGGGGTGAGGGGGTGAAGGGGGAGTGAAGGGGGGGGGCCGAGCAACCCCCAGGAACTGAACTGACCTTTCTGCCGGAGTCCTTGTGTCCACACTCCCCCTTGTCATACCACCACTTGTTTTTCAACTTGTCTAAGATGGCTTGTTCATTGAGCTTCAGTACTGCTAGGTTTACTGGGATTCTTAAAAACAAAAAGAACCATGGGAGGGGGCGGGGGGGGGGGAATAACATAAATAACATTATGCACCTCCATGTTATGTTATGTTATTATTCAGCTGCGACGCTTTGAATCTGGCTGGTTCGCCACAAAGAACCTGCAACAACGCATTATGTCAATTCACTTTATTATGTAATAACCTGCATTGTAATATTATAATATTGTATATACTGTAAATATATATATATATATATATATATATATATATATATATATATATATATATATATATATATATATATATATAAAATTGCACTTTTTTTTTTTTTTTTTTACAAAAATTTAATATGTTGCTTTATGTAACAACCAAGCAAAATGGATGCCTTCATTCATTTTTATAACACTATATGTCAAAAATTAAAAATAAATACTATTTGTTCAGTAGATTAATGTCACCTTTCATTGGCCAATACGCATCGCTAAATTTATTAAATACTGCGTTCTGGGTTTTTATTACAAAATGCGGCAGATTATTACATGAAGAACACATTTATTAGGCCTATATTGTGACGTTTTATAACATAATGCATTGTTATTACATAATGCGTTGTTACACATCCCAACGACAACAAAAGAAAAGAAGAAACAGGCACAATCACACAAGAATCTTTGCATTTTGTTTTTTTGTGGTAAATGTCAGTGTAAAGTGATATTAATACTCCATCTAGCCTGGTTCGGCCTGGTTCGGCCTGGGTCCCCTACATGCGAGATGTGTATTACTATATCACTTTGGGTAACCGGCAAGAGCTGAAAACACTCCGGGAAACAAGACGACTGACTGTGGAAATAAGAAACTGGGATTTGTGTTTTTAATTTTCAATGTTTTAATGTTAATGATGTTTTCAATTGAATTAGATTTTTGATTTATTGGGATTTCTATTAGCGGGGGGCCATTGGCCCTTCATTACCAAGCATTAGTATTATCATACATGAGAGATGTTAAAGGGGGGGGGGGCGGAGTCAACACTGTCCAATGTCAGAGATCGGGGGGGCATTTTACTCACCGTGTATCACTGGTCAGCTCAAGAATGAAAATTAACTTTTGTTGACACTTTTAATCTATATTTTTTAACTTTTTTTTAACGTTTTTGACCCTTTTTTTCAATGTTTGTCACTTTTTTTGACGTTTTCAACACTACATAACAATAACTTATTAACTTTAGTTTTACAGTTATTTTTGGAATTTATGGTCAATAAACCTCATTTATAGGAAATTATATCTAATGTTTGAGTTAGAAAAGCAGAAATTAGGAATTATTGAGACTAAAATTAAAGGAATGGATGTTGATGATAATCACAGACTGGAATATGTCAACTTTTACTCAATACTATTTATATTTAATACCAATACTACTTTATATATATATACATATAATACTAATACTACTTTATATATACATACATATAATACTAATACTATTTCAAAAACACTTCCATTTGGTTTCAAATGCTATAAAATTGAATAAGACGCCCCAAAATGAATGAAAGTAGAGATTTGTACTTGGCAAAGAGTGTTGTGTGGAATCAATCATGTTATTTTGGGGAATTAAAAAGAACATTGATATAGGACAACGGGTCAATTTGATATAAGGGTTAAATTATCTCACTGTATAGAATAAAAGTCCCTGGGATGGGCAGGAGAGGAAAATGCTGAGAGCCGTCCAAATTAATAAAGAAAAGACTAGAATAGGGGAAACCCCTCGAGGATATAGACTAGAATAGAAACCTGGCTGGTTCGCCACAAAGAACCTGCAACAACACATTGTGTCATAAAATGTCTTAAATTGTAAAAGAAATTCACTTTATTATGTAATAACCTGCATTATAATATTATAATAACATTATAAAATAAACATAATATTTGGGCTTGGTGTTTTTGGGTAAGTTCTGGCTTGTTGCCGGTTTTTGGCTTGGTGTTTTTGTGTAAGTTTTGGATTGTTACCGGTTTTGGGCCTGGTGTATTTGGGTAAGTTTTGGATTGTTGCCGGATTCGGGCCTGGTGTATTTGGGTGAGTTCTGGCTTGTTACCGGTTTTGGGCCTGGTGTTTTTGGGTAAGTTTTGGCTTGTAATCGGTTTTGGGCCTGGTGTTTTGGGTAAGTTTTGGCTTGTTGGCGGTTTTGGGCCTGGTTTTTGGGTAAGTTTTGGCTTGTTGGCGGTTTTGGGCCTGGTTTTTGGGTAAGTTTATGCTTGTTGGCGGTTTTGGGCCTGGTTTTTGGGTAAGTTTTGGCTTGTTGCCGGTTACCCCTGCCGTTACCGGCGTGGGGGGTTACGGTGATCTGACCTTGGAGTCCCCTGCCCTGGCGCCGCACTCGCCCTTGTCATACCACCATCTGTTTTTCAATTTGTCCAACAGGCCCTGCTCGTTGAGCTTTAACACTGCCAAGTTAACGGGGTTTCTAAGGGGGAGGGGGGTAGAAGGGAACCAGGTGTTAATGAGCAGAGGACATAGATCTACTAATGACAGATATCATCATGAAATGAACAGCTGAAAGGACCATTGCTCTCCAACCCAGGCTGTGATAAAACAGTGTTTCCCATAATATTGAAATAGTTTTCCATATTTTCTCCCTTTCTGATGGAAAAGGTCTAAAAACAAGATAAAAACCAATAATACACCCATGGTCTGGCACATAATACACCCATGGTCTGGCCCATAATACACCCATGGTCTGGTCCATAATGCACCCATGGTCTGGCCCATAATACAACCGTGGTCTGGCTCATGATACACCCATGGTCTGGCTCATATGGTCTGGCCTATAATACACCCATGGTCTGGTCCATAATACACCCATGGTCTGGCTCATATGGTCTGGCCTATAATACACCCATGGTCTGGTCCCTAATACACCCATGGTCTGTACCATAATACACCCATGGTCTGGCCCATAATACACCCATGGTCTGGCCCATAATACACCCATGGTCTGGTCCATAATACACCCATGGTCTGGCTCATATGGTCTGGCCTATAATACACCCATGGTCTGGTCCCTAATACACCCATGGTCTGTACCATAATACACCCATGGTCTGGTCCATAATACACCCATGGTCTGGCTCATATGGTCTGGTCCTTAATACACCCATGGTCTGTACCATAATACACCCATGGTCTGGTCCATAATACACCCATGGTCTGGCTCATATGGTCTGGCCTATAATACACCCATGGTCTGGCCCATAATACACCCATGGTCTGGTCCATA
>JABXJD010001465.1:65000-67500 GCA_013375575.1 Percina caprodes
GCTGTATCAGAACTCACCAGAACACAACAGGCCCCTGACATGTACCCCGCCCCCCCCCCCCCCCCCCCCCCCTGTACCTGAGGCGCGATCCTTTGGGCGTGGCCACCCCGTACCCTTTGGAGTCCAGGTTCCCGCCCACTTTCATGGTGTCGCAGGGCTTCCTCTGCTCGATGTACTCGTTCATGGAGGACTCCAGCAGGTAGGCGTACTTCCCCTTCGACTTCCGGACCCGGCTCACGCCCTCGTTGGTGTTCTTCACGAACACTGAGGGGTCCGCGCTCCGCATGTACGACCACATCTTCTCAAAAACAGCAATCTTTGAGCGCTGAAATCGGCACAGAGAAAAACGTAACAGGTTATCGGGGGGGTCAAACACGGCATGTTCCGTGTTATTTTATTTCACTTTTTGGGATATTTTTTTGAAAAAAAAGTTTGGGATATTTTTCACATTTTTGTCATCTTGTCCTCCGGGTCCTGGGACCCGTCCTTCAGTCGAACGGGTATCCCAGTACCCTCATCTTGTCCTCCGGGTCCTGGGACCCGTCCTTCAGTCAAACACGTATCCCACTACCCTCATTTTGTCCTCCGGGTCCCTGGGACCCGTCCTTCAGTCAAACACGTATCCCACTACCCTCATTTTGTCCTCTGGGTCCCTGGGACCCGTCCTGCAGTCTAACTCTTTACCCACTACCCTTATCTTGTCCTCCAGGTCCCTAGGACCCGTCCTCCAGTCAAACGCGTCTTACAATAACAACATCTTGTCCTCCGGGTCCCTAGGACCAGTCCTGCAGTCTAATGCTTAACCCTCATCTTGTCCTCCGATCGCGATCTCCGTCTGCTTAGTGATTAGTAATTAGGGTAATTAGAGTAATTACCCTGAAGAACTCCTTGGTGGAGCCCCCGTCCAGCGTCCCGTAGGCAATCTCCGTCTGCTTGGCCAGGTCCTCCGAGCTCTCGATGGGGGACACCATCCGCTCCACGGTGAGGAACGCCGCCAGGTTGGCCGTGTAGGACGAGATGATGATGAGGGTGAAGAACCACCAGACCCCCCCCACGATGCGGCCCGACAGAGACCTGGGAGGGGGCACAGTTAAAGACCTGGGGGGTACGCTGTATAAATACTTTGGTACCCTCTACTTTAGTCTAATAGTTAATAGATTAGAGCTGAAAGTACCTGGAGGGGCTTGTTGGTACCCTGTTCTGTACCTGGGGGGGCCAGTTGGTACCCTGTTCTGTACCTGGGGGGGCCGGGTGGTACCCTGTTCTTTACCAGGTGGGGGGCGGGTGATACCCTGGTCCTTACCTGGGGGCCGGGTGGTACCCTGTTCCTTACCTAGGGGCCGGGTGGTACCCTGGTCCTTACCTGGGGACCGGTTGGTACCCTGTTCTTTACCTAGGGGGCCGGTTGGTACCCTGTTCTGTACCTAGGGAGCCGGTTGGTACCCTGTTCCTTACCTGGGAGATGTCGCAGCCCTGCTGCATGAAGGCCCCGAGAGAGAACCAGAGCGAGTTAAAGATCCCGAAGTCGTTGGTGTGCTCAGGACTCTCCTTCTCTTTCTGCTGGTTCTGGTTCTGGTTCTGCATGTGAGGCTGGAAGAACCCTAAGGAACAGAAACCGCAATACGTTACAAAACACCAGCCAGGGTGGAACCGGTGGAGGACTCCAGGACGGT
The DNA here is from genome assembly GCA_013375575.1 of Percina caprodes. NCBI lineage: Eukaryota > Metazoa > Chordata > Actinopteri > Perciformes > Percidae > Percina > Percina caprodes. The sequence goes on from JABXJD010001465.1 coordinate 66,674, forward strand.
TTAAAGGTCTTGGAAACTGCTGGAAAAAAATGTAAAAAACTTTATTTTTTCATTGAAAAATTAACAGAATTTTTTAGGTATAAAAAAGCGTCAAAAATGTTTTAAAAAATGTTGAAAAAACGTTAAAAACGAAAATAATTATGTAAAAAATACGTCAAAACGTAAAAAACTTAAAAAATGTTAGAAGCCAAAAATAATGTTGTAAAAAAGCGTCATAAACGTTAAATTTTTTTTTTCTTTTGTCAAAAACGTTGAGTAGAAAACGGTTGAAAGAATCGCAAAACGTTGGTGAAAAATCTTCAAAAATATTACAAAAAACATCAAAAAGACAAAAGAAAACATGAAAATGTTGCAAAAAAGGAGCAAAAGCAGAAAAGTCTTCACTCGGCCTCGGTAACTATGAAACAAACTGGGATGTTTTCAGAGTGTGATGAAGAGGATGATGAAGAGGATGATGGAGATACCTGGAGAGCGAGGTACAACTGGATCATGTCGGGATGAAGAGGAGGGCAAAGTTTCATCTTCATCGTCAGAGTCTTCCCCCTTCCATTCATACGGACTGAAACGACTCACCTGAGACAGAGTACAAACAAGCTGTAATCAACACTACAGGACAGATAAAAGCAGTGATTATTTACATGGAGTCTGGTGGAGATATGCTGCTCTATACACACTAAAAGTAGTGATTATTTACATGGAGTCTGGTGGAGATATGCTGCTCTATACACGCTAAAAGTAGTGATTATTTACATGGAGTCTGGTGGAGATATGCTGCTCTATACACGCTAAAAGTAGTGATTATTTACATGGAGTCTGGTGGAGATATG
>JABXJD010001465.1:85000-87333 GCA_013375575.1 Percina caprodes
TGAAAGAGACATGAAAGAGGCATGAAAAAGACGAAAGATACGCAGGAAAGACGGAAAAAGACGTGAAAGAGACATGAAAGAGACGTGAAAGAGACGTGAAAGAGACATGAAAGAGACATGAAAGAGACATGAAAGAGACGTGAAAGATACGTGAAAGAGACGTGAAAAAGACGTGAAAGAGACGTGAAAGAGACGTGAAAGAGACATGAAAGAGACTTGAAAAAGATGTGAAAGAGACGTGAAAGAGACGTGAAAGAGACATGAAAGAGGCATGAAAAAGACGTGAAAGATACGTGAAAGAGACGTGAAAAAGACGTGAAAGAGACATGAAAGAGACGTGAAAGAGACATGAAAGAGACATGAAAGAGACTTGAAAGAGACGTGAAAGAGACGTGAAAGAGACGTGAAAGAGACATGAAAGAGACATGAAAGAGACATGAAAGAGACGTGAAAGAGACGTGAAAGAGACGTGAAAGAGACATGAAATCGACTGGACAGTCATTCTGATTTTGGCTCCTGGCATTCACACCAACAGAGTAATTGAGAGTGATTGTTTGCGCATTCCGACTGTAAGTTGGACCCAAACGCATCGTCGCATTATCGTTCAGAAGGAGAAGCAGTGAAGCTGCAGACATCTCCTGTGGAGGAGTTCACAGCTCATTTATCTGATCTGTGTGAGGTCAAACCCGGGACAGCCTGCTGATCGCACCCCCACACACACACACACACACACACACACACACACACACACACACACAGCCACATATGCACCCTACTGTTTAATGTAAACTCTACACTGTATAGGAAAAGAAAGAAAAACACACAGATACACACACACATACATACGCCCAACACACACACACACACACACACACACACACACACACACACACACACACACACACACACACACACACACACACAGACACACACACACACACACACACACACACACACACATTGTCCTGGCAGAAGAAGAAAAGCGTCCACCTCGCTGCTCCTTTAAAGCCTCCATTGGACCTTCTATTCTCTCTGAATGAATGGAGCCTACACGGGGAAGAAGAGGCGCTGACCGGAACCGCTCAACGGCAAGAGGACGGCACGCTCCGCCAGACGTTCTCAAACGCCTGCATCTGGCCTCCATCCCAGGGCAAAGGGTCACACGAATGGCCGACAAAACAACAGTTAAAGGCGCTCAAAGCCATGTTGGGTGACAAAACGAGAATGCTCGCCCCACTGTCACGTTTTGAAATGTGCTACACAAAGAAAGTTAGAATTAATTTGAGTACTACAAGTGTTAATTCACAAACCTGTTATGGGATGGATCCCTACAGAAATGGACCTTTTAGTTAAAGAGTAAGATCCTTTTAGTTTAACATGAAACAGAAATCATTATCATTAACCCCCCAGACTCCATGTAAATAATCACATCATCAAAAGTAGTGATTATTAACATGGAGTCTGGTGGAGATATGCTGCTCTATACACACTAAAAGTAGTGATTATTTACATGGAGTCTGGTGGAGATATGCTGCTCTATACACGCTAAAAGTAGTGATTATTTACATGGAGTCTGGTGGAGATATGCTGCTCTATACACGCTAAAAGTAGTGATTATTTACATGGAGTCTGGTGGAGATATGCTGCTCTATACACGCTAAAAGTAGTGATTATTTATGGAGTCTGGTGAGAGATGCTGCTCTATACACGCTAAAAGTAGTGATTATTTACATGGAGTCTGGTGGAGATATGCTGCTCATATACACTAAAAGTAGTGATTATTTACATGGAGTCTGGTGAGAGATGCTGCTCTATACACGCTAAAAGTAGTGATTATTTACATGGAGTCTGGTGGAGATATGCTGCTCTATACACGCTAAAAGTAGTGATTATTTACATGAGTCTGGTGGAGATATGCTGCTCTATACACGCTAAAAGTAGTGATTATTTACATGGAGTCTGGTGGAGATGCTGCTCTATACACGCTAAAAGTAGTGATTATTTACATGGAGTCTGGTGGAGATATGCTGCTCTATACACTAAAAGTAGTGATTATTTACATGGAGTCTGGTGGAGATATGCTGCTCTATACACGCTAAAAGTAGTGATTATTTACATGGAGTCTGGTGGAGATATGCTGCTCTATACACGCTAAAAGTAGTGATTATTTACATGGAGTCTGGTGGAGATATGCTGCTCTATACACGCTAAAAGTAGTGATTATTTACATGGAGTCTGTGGAGATATGCTGCTTTATACACGCTAAAAGTAGTGATTATTTACATGGAGTCTGGTGGAGATATGCTGCCTCTATACACGCTAAAAAGTAGTGA
>JABXJD010001161.1:0-107693 GCA_013375575.1 Percina caprodes
TTAGTTGGTGAGATTGAAGTCACTTGCGTGTGTGAGGGTGTGTGTTGCTGTTGTCTGTCTTCTTACTTACATAGTAATGTACAAAACAGGAATCTAGGGAAAGACTTAAGCTCCACTGAATTGTACTTGACACTTTATCCTTTCTTTCCAGATTTTTTTCTTCTCCCCCATACCCACACCTTCCTCTTTATCTTCTTTCTCGTTCACAGCTGTTATTAAACCACTTTGACTGACTTAATAACATCTGTGTCACAGTCAAACACAGGAAGACACAGAAAGCAAGTCCAACTGTGCCTGTCTGCTACACTAGCATTACCCCAAAGGGTGTACTTTGTGGGATCCCAAATGCAATTGCAGCCTGTAATAATACTTTGTGCTGTAGTTGCATTTGGTTTTTAGTATTTCTGGGCCCCATTCATACCTGGTATTGCCATACAATATGTATATCTGTACTTTAAACAGACAATGACATCTGATCACAGGCCTTTGCACCTGGTGCTAGTCAGTGTTATCTGTTGTGTCCTCATTTAATGTTCCAATGTCCCAGACAGATAGATAACAGAATGCAACAAAGACCTGAAGCTGAAGTAGTTTTTCACTGCCATTGAACAAACTGTAAATCGGAAAGAAACACACAGAAGTGTTACATAAAATACATTCAAATGTTGCCCTTTTGACAGCACTTTATGTAATATTGTCTTACATAGCTCAATATAATGCATGGCAATATGCAAATCAGGTAGGTGGTCAACAAACATGTTGTCAAGATGAAGGAAAGCGATTCTGCGGATGTGGATTCTGCTTATTTTTCTGTTGCTGAGAATGATGGTTGCCTGTGTCTCTTTGAACAGCTTTGATGAGATACTAGGAAGATAAAGAGTTAGGTGTCATTTCAACTTGTTAGGTGGATTTTATTTTTTCATGATTGCATCCTGGCTGTGATTTGATCCCAATGACAGCCAGATCGCCGCCAGATGTTTGTGGCCGATTGCATACCAGAGAAGATCTCCAGGTACAGATTGCATGAATACCAGGTGTAAATGGGGACTCGAGCTTAACACCAGAATTTAAATTATGGCTGCAACTTGCAATTATTTTCATGGTCAATTAATCATATTAAGATTATTTTCTTGAGTTATGTTTTGGTTGTTTGATCATCAAACATTAGAAAATAGAGGGAAAAGATAGCCATCACAATTTCCCAGAGCCCGAGGTGACATCTTCAAATGTCTTGTTTTGTCTGACCAACAGTCCCAACAATATTCAATTTACAATAAGATAAAACAGAGGGGGGGGAAAAATCATCCCAATGGAGAAGCTAGGATTAGTGAATGTTTGCCATTCATGTATGAAAAATTACTTACTCAATTAATCAATTAGTTATAAAAACAGTTGCAGATTTATTTTCTGCAGAAAAATAAGGTCTAATTCTCGCTCCCTGTCAAGTGTACACATAGTGTACAACTCCTAGATTACAGCAACTTGGTTCTTGGTGATATACAGATTCACAATGCCAATGTTAGTCTGATCCTGACCCAAACCCATGCTGCTGAGTTTGTCAATTAGACAGTTGGGTTTCTTACTGTATAGTATCATGAAATGCATCACCTACTGACCTCCCCTCTCTTTCCTTTCCTTTTCCTGAATGTGTTCCATTTACCTCGGAACTCAAAGCTGGGAATCACATCGCACCCGAGTTGAATGCGTTTCATTTACAAGTCCGATTTTTCATTGTGGGGTTAGCTCTAGCCCGGTTAGCCATTGTTAGCAATACCAGTTGGCAACATATTACACAGTTTTTTGTGTCCATGTCCACAGATATAAGATGGACAATACTATGTCTACAACTGATTTAGTGAAGAACATATAAGACAGAAGTGCTAATAACTGTATTTTACCACAGCTTTGACTACTGTTGATGCACAGGGCATCCATGTTGGATTTTGAGTTTGGGGTACTTGGAGGTTGGCTGACTTCTGAGCTCGGAAAAAGTTCAGGGGGCGTGTTTCCGACTTGGACTTCAGAAAATCGACTTCCGATTAGAAATGGAACGCACTGTTATATTGCCTTCTCACATCTCTGTTTGATGTTTCTCCTAAACTCATCTCTGTTCTTCCTCTTGCAACTTTATATGTCGTCTTTCCTCTAAAACATGTTTTCTTTTCCCCAACAGGGTCTGATGATCCTCCTGCAGAACCTTCCCACAATGCACTGGGGCAACGAGGAAGTGAGCGTACTGCTGGCTGAAGCCTACAGGTTGAAGTTTGCCTTTGCTGACGCGCCAAACCACTACAAGAGATGATAAGCGTGGCTCGCTGCAGCTGCTCCCCTTCTTCTCCTGTTCTTGCTCCTCCCCTTTTTATTCCTTCTTTCCTGCTCTGCCATTGTCTACTGAACTTAAAGGCCTCTTTTCCTTCAGGGAAGGACGTCCCTTTTCTTAACCTCAGTTCCCCATATTACCCAATGGGCCTTTCGCTATTAAGAGATTTGGATCAACCAATGACTGAGAGGACGTGCGGTGTAGCATTTTAACGTATTGATGGTGGAGCCTTTTTTTTTTTTTTCTTCTCTCTGATCAGCTCTGAAATGTGCTCTTCTTCAGTCCAGCGCAGAACCTTCTTCAACACTGAAGGCCACAACTTTTTATTAGTTTGGTCCGCCTAAGTACAACCTTAGGCCTGATACAGGACAACGAGCTCAGCTCTGCCGGGAGGTTAGTCTGGCTCAGAAAAAAATGTCTTTTCTGCTAAAAAAAAAAAGAAAAATCCAATGCCATGGCAATAGGTTGTTTTTTGTGTGTCGTGAGGCCAAAATGTGACCTTTTTTCAGTTTGCGAAGACAAAGAAAGATCGCAAAAGGGCACAGTGCTGGATGGTTTACATATCTGAGCCCGCTCTCCTGGTCACAACATCACCTGAAGGAACATGACCTCTCCAGTTCTTTTTTTTTTTTTTTCTTTTTTTTTTTTTCTCCTCCTGCTGCGTGCCGAGAGGGGCACCGTTTGTTTTCCTTCATGACAAACTAGGAGTAGGACTTTACAGAGAGACAGGCTGTGAGGGGAAAGGTGTCTCCCTCCTTCTATTGAACCACAAACACTGACCCGATCCCATCCCCTTTCCCCAGTCCTCCCACCCACACTGCAGAGCCCACGCAGATCGACATCACTAGGGTTGGGCATCGTTTGGATTATAACAATTCTGATTTGCCGATTCTTCCTTTTGATTCCGGTTCTTATCAATTCTGATTCTTTGAGGGGTGGAGTTGAAACGGGTCACACTCTTAATTCACAAATAAGAGGAAGGTTTTATTTTGATTCAATGGTCGGTTGCAGTTTAACCGGGCTTTTTCAACTCAAAATAAAGCCACACTAAAGCGCAACTTACCGCGCTCCATGGCCGCAACATAACAAGCGCCTGGCCGCTATGGAAACCAAAACTTGCGCATGTTAAATTGGGAAGCGATGATCGGATTTGAAACCAAATCCTCCAAATGATTCCATTAAAGAAACGATTCTACTGGGATTGTAATTTTTAAAACAATTCCAAGTAGGAATTGGTTCTCGATGCCCAATCCTAGACATCACAGAAGCTAATAAGCCATTTGGAGGAAGAAAGCTACTTTTTCCCTCTCAGCCTGCTTATATATGATAATGTCTTATCTTTTAACCGCCCCTCATCTCTGTACCCAGGACTACCTCAGAACACACAAGTAGTGAAACCTAGAAATCCACATACATATATTTAGAAACGTGCACACATAAGTCAGTACAGGGGCAAAATTAACCATTTCAAGTTCAATTCCGAAATGGAATCACCTCATGGAAGCTAAGTTAGGATATTTACAGAGCAAAAGTGCTTCTTCACAGGGTTGTTTTTGAAGTAGGATCCAAATGAACAAGTTTGCCTTAATTAAGATACAAGCTGTCTTTGTTTACTCTCCCTTCCTCTTTTTGTCTTTCGGCCCAATTTTTATGGGTGAACGTAAACTGTGACATGCCACGTTCCACTATGTTGTCTGACAATATCGGTAGAAAGAGTCTTTGATATTTTGCTGAGAATAGGCTTTAGGAGTCTCTCATTGGATAGTTTACTGATTCCTTCAGCAAGCAAAAGTCCAAATAAAACACTTTGATTATATACTCTCCATAAAGTAGTTCCACCTCAAAACTTTAATTCAATTTATGGCGAGAGGACACCAGCAAGGCCGTTTGCGCTGACCTCAACCTGGTTATTTTTATTATTATTATTATTATTATTATTATTATTATTCCTTCCACAAGGTCTTCCTGGTCACACATGTGAAAGCAGCAGGTGCACGGGTGTTTTTTTTTTTTTTTTTTTTGCAGCTTCTTCATTTAAGGACATTTAAGTATTGCACCTTTAAAAATAATAAACAAAAAACAATTACACGTGTTTGATCCAAATTGGTTCTCCTAATTGAATTATGAGTATCCGGCACCAGTCCTGTTTCTATATCGTCCAGGTAGTCAGGGTTTAGCTGGGTGTCATTGCCTTTTTTTCCTGCCTTGTGTAGCAACATTAGTGTTGATTTTTTTTTTAAATTTATTTTTAAAATACATTTTTAATTTCACAAGGGACAGACCCCTTGCTGTTAATAATAATAATAATAATAATAATAATAATAATAATAATAGAGCAGAATCATGGCTTTAAATATCAATGACCGAAACAGATTAACAACTAAATTCACCCTTTATTTGCATATAGCGAGCTGCACATGACTGAACAAAAGCAGCACGGGCATTAAAATAGAACCTTAATATTCTTGTGCACTGGACTCCCCGATTAACATCGTCTTAACAATACCTTTGTCTTTCTCCTGTCTTTGTTGCTCTGTTCAAGAGCACATGGGATGTTTTACCCAAAGTCAATAGCACCATATTGGTGTAATGTTAGGAGATTTTTGGGGGGGGGGCAAAATCAGATATTCATGACATAACACATAGTTGTAAACGTCTAGAGCCTCCTGTTGCGACTCCGCCAGGATCCATTATTGTCACCCCAGCCCACAAAGACGGTGTGCGTAGGTGTGTGAAGGGGAGATGGAAGCAGAGAGGGACGGGGGTTGTTTCTTTTGGAAGTTTCAGCGCTTTTTTTCCTGTGAGAGCTGTCAGTCTTTGATCACACTCGGGATCTTTTTTTATCCAATCTGCACCAGTCTCACAAGTCCATCATCTCCTTTGCTCTCTGACAAGGAAAAACTTAATTTGAAAGTCTATAGCCTTTTTTCTTCTTCTCTCTCTCTCTCTCTCTCTCTCTCTCTCTCTCTCTCTCTCTCTCTCTCTCTCTCTCTCTCTTTTGTATGAGATTTAGTCTTTCAATTTCACAATTTACATATTTTTCTTTTACATTTCTGGTTTTATTTTGTTATGCTTACAAGACGAGCCTATTAAGTTGTGCCTGACTCTAGAGACATGAGACAATGTCTTAGTTACGTTTTTGACCTCAAATGAACCTGAAAGGTTCTTGATTTCTGGAAGCAATAGTCTCACATTTTGCATTTGCTGATTTGCTGTGAAAAGACAGAAACTATCTTTTTGTTTGTGCACATCTATTTTTTTTTGGGTGTGTTAGCCAACAACATGAACTGTTTAATAACGTAACACTCTGGGCATTTTAAAAGTTCAAACTCGGCAAATGATGGTTCGCGTCACCCTCCCCTGAACATGTTGAAGCGGTGTGCATAGGGCTGTAGTGAGGGTTTTTTTGATTTGTTTTTAGACTTTCCAAAACCAAAAACACAAGAGGTAAATGTGTAAGGTAACTCTTGTTTACCACATACAGTAGTAACCTAGAGTTACTTTCACATCATTAGCTAACTACATTAGTTTGTGCGGTTACAAGTTATCAAAAATCCCAAAACTGGGGATGCCTGACACAACTAATAATGTGGGAGGTTGACAGTAACTGTACTTTCTGTGAATGTGTGTGTGCGCACGTGCGTAAGTCATGGGCTAACGGAGCAGGCTTATAACAAAACACCCCCCTCCCCCAAACCTTCTTTTCAAATCATTAGAAGAGATTCTATATTTTTGCAGTAATGTCATATGCCCTAAAAAAGAAGTAGTTGCCTAGTTTGTGAAAGAGATGGTTTAATAAACAAACGCCCATTCACATGCTGCCAATCTCAGATTTGCCTGCCTGTAACCCAGTCCTCTCCACACACACACACACACACACACACACACACACACACACACACACACACACACACGTCACCATGGTGATGAAGGCCTAGGTTTTATCTGGCTGGAACCCATTTTCTATTTGCGCAGACACACACACAGACACACACACAGACAAGCTTCATCATTTTTTGGAGCATCTTCAGGAGTGTATCCTTAAGTAACATTTTCAGCTGCTTTCATTTCTTGTAGTTTTTTTTTTTTTTTCCTTCTTGCTCTACGTCTCCAAACATTAAAATATGTTTATGAAAAAAGCTGAAAATAATTTCCTAAAAGACATTGGGGGCGGCCCCAGTGTCTTTTGCCTCTTGAGTACGCAGAAAGAATCTTATAATATTAGAATGTGGGTGACAGGAGTCTTGGTTCTTGAATTTAAAAAGTGTACAGAGAAGATTTTGAAACAAAAAACTGTAAATAGAAAGTGTAAATAAATCCTATATATGACAAAATTGCTTTGAATAAGGCGTCATGTTGTGTAAACTGTGTTTTCTTAAAGTGTACTGTTCTGAACTGTTGTGTTCATGTATGAGTGGCAGATGGAGGGTATTAGCTAAATATTTCATGTTTGATTGCAGTCAAACTCAAGGTATGTTATAATAGTCATGTGTTCCCCAGCGAGCTAAGAATGAAGTTCTTTAATATGACGAAAATGCAGAAAATAATGCGAAAGCGTGTCTGTGCATTCATTAGCCAGTGTAGCAAGCAAGCCACAGCTAAAAGCTGTGCTAATTTGCCACATGTAGGTAATTGTATGGGGGTTCTCAGAGGATGGTATGGAAACAAGAAGACAAAAACCAGAGCCAGGCTGCATACACTTGCAAATGAGAGAACGTACACGTACTGTACGTGCATGTGTGTGCGCGCTGCCCACAGTAGTAGCTCCCTCGCTCTCGTTAGGCTGACTGATGTTCACACAGGCAGCCAATTATGGAGTGGCGGTCACTGAGGACTCCAGTCACTTCATGGGAAATTAAAAATACATTAAAACAAACAATGGTCGCAGGTAGGGGCCCGTTTGTGCACATTTGCGCACGCATACACACACGTAATTTGTGAAGAAAGATGGAAGAGGTGCCAACAAAGAACCAGCTGGGGCACACCTTGAAGCAAAAAAGATATAGTGCGAGTATTAGCTAAATCAACTTTTCCTTTAGTGTTTTCCTCACGGCCATTTTCCTCTCTACATATTGTAGCTGTTTGCTATTTATTTGTACAGTATATCACAGTTATAGTATCAGCCTTTGCAGTTTACCTCCCAATGCCCTCCTAACTCCACCAATTTACAGGCCTATAAACCACCACTTGCCAGCGTGAGTCCTTTTCATCAAGGGCTCACACACTGGCAAATGGTACAACATCCTGGGATCGCTAAGGCAGAAATGTCAAGGCAGACTTCACGGCATTTTCACAGAATTTTAAGGCCGTGTCTGAAATCAATTTCCTGATTCAATTTTTGGAAAGAGGGGCTGCACGGCGACGGCATTATTGTCACAATGAAGGATAACACACAGATTGTGGATGTCTCTGGAGAGGATTTTATATGCGCTGTGCTGTGGCACTGGCAACTGGGATGTTAATCAGTTTCAATTTCAAGTTTGTGCCGAGGCAACGGAGGGAAAAAGATATTGCGTGGTGAAAGGAAAATTATTTCTGGCTGCTTAAAAGTGGCATAATTAAAGTTAGTAAAAAATATAAACTGTACATAATCTGCAACGCATCTTTGTATTTGTTTTATTTCCTCAAGTCATTCTGGGCAAGAAATGTCTTCATCTTTTTTTTTTTCTTTCACAGGCCTTGTGTGGGATTCAGAAGAGTACATATTTATCCTGTCTCAACCAACCATTTTAAAGAGGTCAAAACTCCAGCAGCACTAGTATATAGAACAACTTTATTGTATTGTTGGTCTTACAATAAATAAAGTTGTTCTATATACTTCAAGTGTTGTTGACATCTTTGGACTTCTTTCCCCTCTCCATGCACCATGGAAGTAGGCAAATTTATTCCAGAAAACAACACTCTAAAACAATTTTGGAAGCAATAAATCATACTTTGATAACTTGTGCAGCTCCTAAGATAATGCATGGATTCATTAACTTTACACTACTCAGCGTCAAGTTCCTTTCACGTAAATTGGGTACTCAGTTATTGTTCATTCATTCAGAACAAAATTACAGATTGTGGAGCCATATTAAATAGATATGTTCATGTAGTTACGGTGGATTTCCCAACACAGGGTGACATTGCAGAGACAAGTAAGAGCAAAGAATTCAACAGGAGGTGTAGTTTTCCTAATTAGTTATACGCCAACAGCCTCGCTGCAACGGCAGTATGCATGTGCAATCTAGCTCAAATCAGGTGATGCTAATAAGTCACTCTTTTTTCATTACTGTTTTGTTGGCTGTTCCATGCTTTGGTGTATAAAAACCAGTATTTTTTTTCCCATACTGTCTAAATATTCCTGTAGCGCCTGTCTCTTTAATCCCCCCTTCCGAAAAAGCCCAGTCTGCTCTGATTGGTCAGTGTTTCCAGGTCTTTTGCATCTGCGCTCTCTGAGTCTCTTCACCATCAATATAGCCTGGCATTACTGTAACAGCACTGTAGCGGCACTTTCCACTATAAATAGAATAGATAGACATCACAACCGTATGGATGTCCTGACCGGTCGTTTAAAGGACCAGTTTCTGAATACAGGCTGTGTGCATTTCTTTGAGGATTGAATGTTTTGATATGTTCACAGTACTTATATTGCACCTCAATCTGCTTTATAATCACAAAAGACATTATACAATATGGGACCTTTAACAATCGCAATTTCTTTGTTGTTGTAATCTTTTGACTATCTCATCCAGCTGAGAAGATAAATCCGAACACCCGCACGCTGATCGTGATAATCTTTAAGCTAAGAAACTCAGCAGGCACAGCAAATCTTAGCTAGGAGATTATCATGGTCACTGTGCAGGTGTTTTTGCTTTTCCTTACATGCTGTTAAATGCTGGCTCTGACGCTTGATGTACAACTTAGTCTGGCAGGTAACATGCCACCATGTGGAATTAAAGCCAGGATAGTGAAAAAGACTGAGGAGTAGGAGATGACTTTTTCTCATTGGAGTTGAGTGTGAAAAATGAGACCAGTTGATGAGACACTGATACAAGTTGACGTCATCACAACTGCTCATTGATGGGTGAAAATGTGATGGATAATAGCTGGATTTATAATATTTGAATACTATAAGAGATATGTATTTTAGTCAGTTGGTAAAATAGTTAAATTAACATTGGGGTGCATCAGCCGCTGACACTTCTCTTCGCTGCTCCTTAGATGTGGAACACTGTGTTCTTCAGAGATTAAATTGGAGGGCTATTTAAAGAATGCACTTCATCTGAACTCTTGCAATACAGAAATGATCTGTCCTTTAATTTCTCCCGTCGTATTTTTAAATCTCAGTGTCTGATGACTTGAATCAAGAACTATGTGCAGACAATAATGAACCTGATCAGTCATGAACTTTGACATGCCTTCTATTTTACCTTCAGTGGGTGAGCGCTTCTCTCTGTCAGTAACTAAGATTTACACAGGAAGTGAATATTTATATTTGACTTAACAAAATTAGAGCATGACTCGAAACTCAGGAGACTTGTGAGGAATATGTTTGCTCGATAGGAAAGCTGAACTCCCCAAATTAACTTTGACTTATTACTCATCACATCGAGACAAACCTCAACGGGAACAGAGCTCCCATCACAGCCACTGTAAGTCTTCTCATCACCACTGACAGCATCATGGTGGCCAAGACATGTGTCACTCCGAATCCATCTCCATAGTAAGGCCGTGCTCAAACAGACAAAACTCAGCCCCCTCATTCATTACAATGAAATCGCTGGATTTGTACAGCAGGGTTCTCACAGCATCAGCTGACACCCACTGCATTGGCTCAGTATGCAAGGGCAGGCACACATCCCCCTGCTAGATGACTTTGTATTGTGTACAGTGACATTTTACTGTTTACCTCGTGAGAAACAGAGGATACATTTACTGTGCTGTCTAGAGTGGGAAAACCCTAAAAGTAGGCTATTGGCCACAAGTTGTTTTCTTAGCCCAATCAGAATTGCGTACCACTTCAGAGCTGCTGTCTCATTTGCTAGTGTGGTGCTCCTCTTAGCTATCGTTACTGTCTGAGCTCATAGCACAGACCTGGTTGCCAATATTGAATATATTCTATATTGCCACCGAAGCTGCTCATGAGTGCTTTTCAAGACATGACTAAGTCTGTTGCCTTTTCAAGTCAATCCAGATGTTCACCGTCCGTCTTGACAGTTTTATCCCTCTGTAACAACCACGAGAAGCACCCTCGTAGATTATTTGTCTGCTACAGTGATGATATTGCCAGAACTCCATTCATAAAGCCTTTTATTCATTTTCCTCACAGAATGTCTTAAGCAAACAGTAAGCTGACTAATGATGACTCACGCCTGTATTACTGTAGCGTAGCTAAGAGTAATAGATAAATGGTTAAATTAGGTGGATTAAGTGGTTAAAATAAATGGTTAAATGTGCATATATGGTGAAATAGCATAACATAATGGGTAAGTGTGATTGAAGTTGTTAGGTAAATGTAAATGGTTTAGCTAGCTAAAAGTAATATATATGGTATATATATATATATATATGGTTGAAATAGATAACATAGAAAACATTGCTGTACCAATATCTACTTTATAGAGTTAAATAACAGCCAGTTGAAAATCATTTTTAACGTGAGAGGAGGTATTTGAGTTCATGTGAGGGGTATAGCTGTACATCAGACGCAAACGTTAGGACCAGGTATTTTAGAGAATGTAATTACCTGTTTTTAGTGAGAAATGAGCACACACGTTTGCAATCTTCCCAAAAAAGAAACCGCTTTTTGCAATGAAGCCATTTAACTGGATAAGCTACCTAGATTTACAGCACCTACAGTAGAAGTTGCTCTCATCCCTTCGATGATGTGGTGGCTATTTTTCAAGGTGATTGGGTAAGAGTGGCTTCGAGCAGGAAAATGTAGCATTTGAGGCCCATATCAATTTAAAAACTGCAATACGAATGTCTTAACCCTCATACGTTGTGGTGTGTAGTGTGCATGCGTGTGTCTATGTGAATGTGTGTAGTCCCTGTATCAGGCCACCAAGCTGCTGTGTTAGCTAAAATAGCAGCCAACCCCACTGGCCTAAGCCTAAATGACTCTGTAGCGATAAAGTGGGTGGTTAGCAATGACACACTCAGGATATGTAATTAACTGGTGTGTGTGTGTGTGTGTGTGTGTGTGTGTGTGTGTGTGTGTGTGTGTGTGTGCGTGTGTGTTACTCTTGCTCTGTAGCTTAACCAATTCAATCTCGCCAACTTGACAGTCGATTCATTCACACACACCTAACGGGAAATGCTCTTATTGGCCTTTGTTGAATTACTTTAAGGTTAAATTCAAAGATTCAAAGAACCTTATCACTGTGCTCCTGCACAGTCATGTTAACCAGGGTTTAACAGTTTGTGGACCCATTGCATGCATGTGTGTCTGTTAATGTTTGTGTGCTCAGATGTGAGTGTTTGAGTATATGCATGCTTGCCTGTGTTTAAGGGAGTGTTAGATCTTTCCGGTTCTGATCCAGTTGTGACTTGTCTGATGCCAAACGACAGTTTACAGAGTGCCGTCTTGCATCGCCTTTAGCACCACAAAACATCATGCTGTGACAATGTGCCACCTGGCAAGTTGCCTGTGTGTGTGTGTGTGTGTGTGTGTGTGCGCGTGTGCGTTAAAAAGAGAGAGCCACAGAAAGAATTTACGCCAGTTGTATACAGTCTTTGCTTTAAGCGTAAAGCATGCTGTACTGTGATTTATTTTTGTTTTGTACCTTTATTTTTCACTTTGAGAAATGTTCATTCAGCATGTATTGAGGTTCTCTTAAATGTCCCATTACATGGTGCTCTTTGGATGTTTTATATAGACCTTAGTGGTCCCCTAAAACTGTATCTGAAGTCTCTTTCCCAAAATTCAGCCTTGATGCGGAATTACAGCCACTAGAACCAGTCCCACAATGAGCTTTCCTTAGTATGTGCCATTTCTGAGTCTGTAGCTATTGAGGAGTGATATTGATGTGTCTCTCTCATTGGTGGGCCAAATTCTCTGGGCGGGCAAAGCAGAGAAAGGGGAGGTAACCTTACCCCTTATGACCTCATAAGGACAAAGATTCCAGATCGGCCCATTTGAGCTTTCATTTTCTCAAAGGCAGAGCAGATACCCAGGGCTCAGTTTACACCTATCACCATTTCTAGCCACTGGGGGACCATAGGCAGACTGGAGGAATGCATATTAATGTAAAAAAACAACTCATAAAGTGAATTTTCATGCCCTGGGACCTTTAAGTATGGTGTGATTATGCAACTTAAGGTTGGATTTTGTGTTGCCTTTCCAGTATTTAGTTTTGCAGAACAGCTAAGCTTTTATAGAGAGTTGTAGGTGTTACCCCACTGCAGTGCATTCTGGCTCAGATGACCACTGGGAGTGTTTTAGAAGTGGAGCTACTATAAGCTGTCAGTTTTCAGCCGCTACATTGTAATTACCGTGAGTCTTCTTGCCTTGTTATAGTTTTGTGTTTCACAATACATATTTTATACATGATTACAGCGCCACATGATTTATGTAGTAAAAATACATGTACGCTACCTGTGGCTCTATCTTACTTATTTAAATGACTGTATGCAGCACACCGTGTTATCTAACCTTAATTGTGTGTATTAATGGAAAGAAAACCATAGCTTTCCTTCTACAAGCTTCACACACTTCAGGGTATGCAATGCATCATTCATTTTGATAATCATGGGCACTTATATAGGTATATTTACAGGTGAATTTCATGCTTTAGTGATGCAAACTAGATTAGCAAAAGTAGACCCGGCACGTAAAGATAGCATATAATCAGAACAGACCCTAACAGGTATGTGTCTTCTGTTGAGCAAAGTATCCACCTGCATGTTGGTTGTATCTGCAACTTCGGCCTGGAGAGGTCTTTAACTTGGGGCCGGTCTTACTCGAATCTCTGGTGCGACATTACTGTAATCCACCTTGTTTTTGCTTTCTGTCTTGAATGAACCCGCACCAATCCAAGTTCTTCATTTCAACATACTTACGCTGTTTTCACGTATGAAAAAAATGTCCAGACCTGATTATCTGGACATAGTCCGCAGTTGTCCTTTTTCACATGTAGCGCACAAAAGAAAATTTTCCGATGCATTCTCACACTGAAGATACTCAATTTGGTTCATGCGAGGGATAAATCTCATAGTCGGCGGCATGTGTAGCCGGTTCATAATTCATAAATTCATAATTCATAAACAGAGATACAAGTTGAAGACGAAAGTGTAAAAGACAAACATAATTTTCTTCTTGAAGGTTTTGTCACCAACAGTATTAAAGGT
Source organism: Percina caprodes (assembly GCA_013375575.1). Lineage (NCBI taxonomy): Eukaryota > Metazoa > Chordata > Actinopteri > Perciformes > Percidae > Percina > Percina caprodes. The sequence goes on from JABXJD010001161.1 coordinate 13,652, forward strand.
CCCATGGCATGAAAAGCCAGCCCCAGCCTGCCTATGGCCCCCCCAGTGGCTAGAAATGGCGATAGGTATAATCCGAGCTGGGGAAGGTTACCTTCGTTTCTCTGCTTTGCCCGCCCAGAGGATTTGGCCCACCCATGAGAGAGAGACATCATGGCTTTCAAACGAGCAAAGTGGCAGTTGGTCAAGGCCACACCCCCAGCCTCCATTTTACCCCCCCTCTCCTCAAAAGCTACAGACTGAGAAATGGCACATATAGTACTAAGAAAAGCTCATTGTGGGACTGGCTCTAGTGGCTCTAATTCTGCACCAAGGCTGAATTTTGGGAAAGAGACTTCAGATTTGGTATTAGGGGACCACTAAGGTCTATATAAAAGCACCCAAAGAGCACCATGTCATGGGACCTTTAGAGTTTACGTGGAGGACCGCACATTCTCCCGTCAAGTTTGTGTTCTCACTCACAGCTTGTCTGGGTAATGTGTTGAGGGTTGCAGTGCATGTGTGCATGTAACGCTCAATGAAATGTTGGCTATGTAGCCAGTGCACACAGGGTGACTCTTAGATTATTTGTTATCATCAGGTAAGGACATTTTACCCCTCAATTGTCCTTCTGCCAAAGCTGACAAACTGCAGACGAGTCAGGCCAAAGCACACCAAAGCAGCCAGCAGGTGAGGAGGTCCGTGCTGTGTGCTTATTTGATCTGAGTTGCGTTAGATGGTTGACTGCTTTAGTTTTCCCATGGGGAAAAACATGCAAGCAGAAAATACAAATCCAACAGCTGTCGACAAAAAACACACAAACTGCTGTTTGATTGTCGGTGTTTGTATTCAACTCCGGATGTTTTAACAGCCAGTTTACTTTTCTACCAGGCTAGTAGAGCCATTAGAGGGCAACTTCGTGAGACAGTATGTGGTTATCAAGTTAACGCCCCTTCACATTTTCCCACTCCAACTGTGAAGAAAAGCTAGACTAAAGCTGACTAATCTACAGCAGCCTCCAAAAGGCTGAGCTAAACTGTTCTTTGGTAGCGTGTGTCACTGCCAGATGTGAGTCGAGTGCAGATCTGAGTTGCACATGCGTCTCTTTGCGACGAGTAAAAATGTGAGTTGCGCATGCGTACAAGATGCCAACGAGAGATTTCTATGTCAATACAGTAAAATTGGACCTACTGAATGAAGTAGGCTGTCACTGGAATGGCGTTTACCGCTAACGTAAGCAATAAAACAATCGATAGCTTATAGATAGATAGATTTCACATATTTCACCGACAATAGTGGCAGTGTACTTCCATTGTGCCAGACGAGACCAGACAGATGACGCTGCTGGGTCCCAGTATCTCCTCTATCTATCTATCTATTTCTGCCTTTGCCATTTCAGCCTTTGGAGAGCTTGTTACTTGAGCTGCCTTGTTAGCAGTGCTGAATAAAGTCATTAATCTCCTTTTGAATTTCAAAGAAACGCTTAACTGCGGCATTTCGTGGAGGTGGTGTTTTTAGGGATTGGCACAGATTTCCAGATTGATTGAGTGAGAGAAGAAGTCTGGAGCTTTGAGATGATTAGGAAACTGTTTTACAATTAACTTATTGGAACATAACATTGTAGAGAACAGTATTTCAGTATAGATAAGACTTAAATTAAATATAGTGGTCGGACGTGGCAAGAACAGAATAGAACAGAATGACCAGTTAAATGGTCAGTGTGGCTTAGCACATATTAGCCCCCCCGGCCCAGGTTCATGGGGTGTTTGTCCTTGTGCTGGAGTCAGCTATTTAAAGTTCTTCTGTCAGGTGAACGACACACTGCACTCTGTTTAGAGCCCAACGGTGCTGACCATTTTCCTTCAGCCAGTTCTTTAAAAAAAAGGGGAAAAATACCTTGCAGGACTTTTAGGGGGCTGACAACAAACAGGTTCATTAACTCAAAAAAGAGTTTCTGAGTCTTGAAACTGTACATCTACTTAAATTCAGATGCAACTCTTTGTTGTGAATGCTTGTGAGTCCCAGTTTCTCTGGTCTAACACTAAGAGAGTGTCGCCTGATTTGGTACAATATCATTATTGTTGCTTTATTGTCACAGTATCACTGTTTGACATGTCACCTGCCAAGTAAACACAAAGGCTGTATTTAATAGCCAGCTAGCTTCTCATGCTATCTCTCCTAAAATGCTAACATTTGGAAGTTAGCTACCTAGCTTAGTTAGCTTGTCAGACTAGCTTCTGCTGTGTTTCATGTTGTCATGTTTCTAGCGTTTTCTCACAGGGAGAAGATGGTTAACTTAAGTTACATTGTGATAGTGTAGCAGCTGTGACATTAGTGTTGATTAATGGTAACTTACACATCTATTAAAGGTGTGGCTTAACATTGCAGGACTACAAAAAAGTAGCGTGAGGGCAGAAATGTGGCAAAATGGCTGCAATGCCAGAATTACTGCCAGTTACATTTAAATAAAAGCCTATATGAACACTAATACAATCAAGTTATCTAATTTAAAGGAGCTATTTACTGTTTATTTTTGTATCTTGCTTTTCAGTAGACCACTACAAATATGTAACGTGATATAAAAATAGCTATATTAGGCCATAGGGGTATAACCCATATAGAAAATGGATCAAAGTCAAATAAGAGGTGTTCCTTTTCTTCCCATTTGGCTGACATTGCCTATTGCAGCAACAGCTCAGACTTTTTTTAATCATTGACAAAAATGTGGGCAACAATTCAGACGTCTGAAAGCACACTCGGGACAGTGAGGTAATTGCCTTCAGCACCCATACCACTGAAGCCATATTTTATATTGTTAAGTTTGATTTGTTGAATTTGTTCCACCTTAGTTATTTCTTTAGTATATGGGAATACTCTGTTGCGCCGGCTCACTTGAATTGAAACTGCGAAAATTATTTTTCTCATTTAAAAAATGTATTGTGAGACTGATTTCAGAAAGGAACATTGCTGAATATATGTGAAATTATGTGTTATTACTTTTAAACACTCTCTTGTCGTTTTTTATTAAACTCAGAAGCCAAAGGAAATCTGTCCTCCATTGTGTTGACAGGTGTATCTCTATAAATATAAATAGGACTGGAAGGGAATGCATTCACTTCAAAATACCGCCACACTAATTTGGATTGAGACGGAGGCTGTAATGTCAAAATAAATCCTTTGTGATACCTTGTTGGTACAGTACGTCTCATCCACTTTATTACAGTGGAACAAGCTTTACTCAGAAAAATCTGGCAGCAGAGGATAAAACCTCAAGATTTGTTGTGAGTGTGAGGCAGCTACTTGACTGCTGTGTAGTGCAAACAATTTGGAACTGTTGGGCTAAATGAAGTGATGCATCTACTTTGACACTTGATTTCTCAAAATATTGCATCCATTTCCAATGCTAATCTCCCTATCTGACAGCTGCGCTGGGGACATTTGAAACTATTAATGTGAGTCTGTTTTAATCCTTCCCTAGATCACTTTTTAGAACGGTAACCAGACCAGTTTCTGAGTCCAGGCAATAATCTGTTACATTAAATTGTCCCGGGCCTTTCCCACAATTAAAATAATAATCTATTATTATATGCTATTTGTTTTCAGCGCTCACATAGATGTTTATGATGTTCAGTCACACTCAATATTACTTAACCCAATATAGAAGCACACAAAGAACCACATGTCTGAATTCAATACTGATCTGTCTACATGTGTTAATCAATGTGTCGTTCAATGCGGTTAGCAGTTCACTGTCATGCTATAGAAAAAGTTGTTGTTTTTTTCTCAAGATCATTGGAGTGAAGAGACATACGTTTTGTTTTATATAGACGTAAAGTAATGCACCATTTCAACATGGTCTTCCTTGCGATTTTAGGCCTTTCAGAAGCTTTTTAATTCATCCTGAAACTTCCACATTTTGTACAATAAATCCCTCTCATTAAATCCTTTTTGCATCCATAATAAGGATTTCAAGTTTTGTAATGTTCGATATCTGTGCATCTCTTCAAGCTAGCATGGATCTAATAGTTTAGCAATATACGCCTTGTGTTTTTTTATTTATAATATTATTATTATTATACGGTTTAAAAAAACCGTATAATTTTTGGTGGATTTTGGGAAACAGAACATACATTTTCGTGTGGGCTGTCCATGGTGTTGAAAGGTGTGCTCGGTAGGTGTGCTTAGCGATGAAATAATTTGGTCCCATCCTGATAAAACACCCATGTAAGTGCATAGAAGCGCGTGCATGTGGTGTACACTTCAGGGTTCAAGTTAATATGATCACCCTACTTTTAAAGCATGCTAGCGACGTCGCTCTAGGGATGGTTGGTCTGTTGGTCGGTTGATCCACCACGTTAGTCCAGAATGAAATGTCTCAACAACTACTGGATGGATTGCCATAACATGTGTCCAATATTTTGGTTTAAATGACAAATGACATTACCATTAGCTTCAGTTTTACTTTATGTTTTGTGCTTATTAGCAAATGTTAGCATGCTTACAGGCTAAACTAAGCTGGTGAACATGCTAAACATTATACTTGCATTGCATCAGCATGTTAGAATTGTCATTGTTAGCATGTCGACTTTAGCATTTAGCTCAATGCGCCGCTGTGGCCAAGTACAGCCTCACATCTGCTAGCATGGCTGTTGATTCTGAGGGCCCTATTTTAACGGTCTAAGCGCACGGCGTGAAGCGCATGGCACACCTGCATTTAGGGTGTGTCCAAATCCACTTTTGCTAGTTTGACGGCGGAAAAAATGCATGGGTGCATGGTTCAAAAGGGTTGTACTTAGTGTCTTCATTAATTCATATGTGTGTTTTGGGCGTAACATGCAATAAACCAATTACAGTCATCTCCCATTCCCTTTAAAAGCCAGGCGCGTTTGTACCTTGGCGCATTGCTATTTTATTTATATATATATATATATATATATATATATATATATATATATATATATATATATATATATATATATATATATTATATTATACAGTATGTAATCTTTTGCTTGTTTGTGTCCTGCTGCACTTCCCTGTATGTGTGTGTGTGTGTGTGTGTGTGTGTGTGTGTGTAACACTCATAGTGTGCACACGCTTTGCATAAGCCTTAGGTGCATTTTACTAATGTACTTTTAAAATAATAATGAAATGCTGCACTATTGATTGGTTTTTGTTTGTCAATGGCGCGACCACTTCCCGCTGTACACCAAGAATTCACCTGAACACATCCTCCCTGTAAAACTAGCTCGCCCATGGGCGCAAAGAATGGAGCAGGTGCATTCGCCATTTAAGTGGCGTGGGCACTGGATGGTCTTAAAATAGCAAAGACACTTGCATCAGGCTTAGCGTCATCGTCTTTGTTCTCACATCTTCATTCTGTTTTTCGAGGTACAGCTCCTACTTGAAAATGAACAAGCAGCTGCTTAAGTAAGGAGCCAACTTTGCACACATTGTTTTGATGTGAAGGGCTTAGTCATCTGTGACAAAGGAGCACTAATTCAGATGTGTACTTTTCTGTTTCAATATTATTTCAATGTTTTTCTAAATGAAATGGAATGTGGGTTATCGACTGAATTGATTAGTTTCTCAAGCGTAAAAGCCTTGTGTTTGAACGCCGTCATGTCTGGCTAATTAGAAAGACCTAATGTGTTTTTCATCATTCTCTTGAAGCTTTCTCTGCTTGGCGCACCACTTCTAAATGAAAAACAAAATGGAGTTGTTGCTCTCACCTGGTTGTCAGTGGAGACGCTGGGCAGCAGCCGTTAGAGTTATGTAAGATGAACTTGTTAAAAAACACATCTGATAATAGAGAAGAGAGGAATCAAAGCACTTTTAAGGTCAGACAAGCGCAGAAACATGTGATAACTACACATGATGTTGTCTGCATCCTTGTAGTATACTGTGTTCACACATTACACAACTCACAAACACTGCAGTACTTCACACATCGCTCTATATTCACCTTTGTGTTACATACACATTCTACACGCTCTCTATATAACACGTGGGCGTGTAAATGGCTGGGAACAAAGTGAAAAGACTGTACTGGGCGGCTTCAGCCAGTTAAACTGGAACCTGGAGTGCCGGAGCCATTCAACCGGTCAACTTTTTTTTTCCGGGTGCCCACCTGATGGCCACAATCTGCTTTGTGAGGAATCATGAAGGAGCTGATGGAAATTAATTTCACTGGAATTTTACCTTGTACAATTTCATGTGACATATCAAAGTTGATTGATTGAATGAAAATAAATCTGCATGTCCCGGAACAGAATGCATGGGCATTTGTTATCCATTTTACATTCAGTCACAGTAAGTGTTCTATTATTCGTCTCCACCCCATCTACGCTGTGCCTTCTTTGGCCTTCAGTATCCACTTTTTCTCCTGAACATATGGACTTCCTTCCATTATGACGATCTGTTCAGTGATTCTCATTTTTGTTTTAAGTACGGGACTGTCCAAGCATCCGCAAAGATCAAATGTGTTTGGTTATCTTCAGTCTTCAAACCTTATGCTAAATCAGTAAAACAGCGAGTTGATTTAACACCAGATGAAGTCTTATCAGGAGACATCTTCCCACTTCCTTTTCAGCCACTTTGTTGGACTCCCTCACTGTTTGCCCAGACTGACTTTGATTTCCATTCTCTTTTTTGTGGGGACCCTATTAGGCTACATCCACACTACTACGTTTTCAGTTTAAAGGTCTAATCAGGTTTAAGGGTCATGATGTGTTCTTCCCTGATTCGTCACGCCCTATCACGTGACCCTTTCCCCGCTAGAAAACAAACGTCAGCCTTGACTACCAGTGGTTAATTCAACATGGATAATAAATTACAGCCGTTTCTGACCTTGTAGTTGATGCTAGCAGCTGTTGTGCAGTTAAATTCTGCATTTTATAATGCTACTACTGCCAACATGTGCCTGAGGCAAGCTGCTATTTCAGCGATTTGTGACAATTCCTGTGTCCAGCAGCGTTATCAGCCTTACTGGCATGCACATGCACCTGAGTGGACGTGAATTGGCCGTCATGTGTTTTTCAAGCGTGTTAGTGTGGAATTGTTTTTTAAAAGCTGTTTTAAAATGAAAATGTAGCCTTAGTGGGCCGCTTCCTTTCTCAACATCCACTCCTCATCTGCTGGTCAGAGCGCCTTCCTTCGTTCGTCAGTATCCTGCTCCCATTTTCTTCAGAAGTTGGATCTGTGTAATCTTCTGCACAGACCACCTGTTAATTTGATCTCTTAAAACCTTGGCATACATTGTTAAGTGGAAGAAAATGATGTAAAAGCGGCCTGCTGCCATCCTCTGACCTGACATAAAGTAGATCTTTCTAGTGGATGTTTTTGTCCGCTGATGTCAGCCTGGCCATAGCAGCTTTAACGTGCTTTACCAGAGGATCCTCCTTAACACCTTGACTATACCAACAAAGAGAATATTTGCATACCGTGTACACCCATCTGTTTTTGTGTCTCTATTGTGTTGGGAAAAATATTGCAACATTAAGTTTAACATTCAGGGTTTGTAGTGTGGTTTCATAAATATTCAAACTTCAATTTTGAGATTTTAAAAACCACATACATGCTTCATCAACTCTACTGTCTACTATAAAAAGAAACCTTTTCATGTATAATACATTTTCCGCTGATTAACTTCCTCCAAACACATACATACATACACTAATAATATTTTTCAAAAAAATAATTGTATAACTGCTAGCAATGATTCAAATGTGCTCAATGTTCAATGGTGGCTTTTACTACTGACATTAAGACCACAGTCCCCTTTTTACCCTGTTAGCTATTACTACCAATATTCAAGACCAATAATTGCTTTTTAATCCTCTGCTACAGTAATGCCCGAGATTTAGCGTGACTATGCACAGCACTGCAGTCACCTTCGCCAAGAATTGCATCTACTACTAATACTAAGCACATGGTTATTTAAAATAACACAAAAATATTACAAATTCACAATCAACGTAACTTAAAACACTATTTTCTGTACACCTTTTACCCTTCTCTTCCCTTCTTTAGAAATGTATAGTGCACTAATAAAACCTTGTTCTCTTCTTTTTTCAAATTTCTTTATCTGAGCATTAGAGACGTCTGACAGTCAGCAGTCTGGCTTTCGTGAGACCTGCTGGGTAATCCTTGGGGGGCTTTCCCTTCATGTCAGGGTGCTGCAGGAGGGGAAATTGAGGAATCATCTCACAAGCCACATCAGTGCCAGGAGTCACAGGCCAGTACAGAAATATACACTTTTACAACTTTTTGACTTTTGTCAGCCAAAATATAGGTGAAAGAAATGTCCATTTCTTTATGCAGGAGGCTTGAATCTGCCAGATGAATCTGAGCCTCATTATGTCTCATTCGAACTACAGATCCGCTACCTGATCTGGCAAACTTGCATAGTACGGTATAGCCGGTAGAGGGCCGTTCAGCCTGTTACGAGTTGATGAACCACTGAAACGATTTTGGAAACATTATTTTAAGGTACATTATTATGGTGCAAGTTTGCCAGATCGGGTAGCAGATCTGTAGTCCGAATGAGACATAAGAATAATGGTAATGATAACGGAAATGCACAATTCTGCTTCCAACCTGTAGATGGACCGCAACAACCACCCATGTGTAATATCACAAGCATTTAATACAGTCTTGGATTCCACCAAATATAATAATCTTCTAAAAATCTAATAATGTTAATAATCAGTACACCTGGTCTGAGATCAGTTCGTGCACCCTCATGTCAACAGTGGAAGCATAAAAATGCCATCTTTTCCACTCAGACAGGCAGTTTCAGCCTCAATTCATCCATTCATAAGGAGTGGAACTCAAGGGTTGGCTGAAGTGGGTCATCAGCAGGGCTTGACCAATAGCCCAGTAGATGGCTCATAGAACTGCAGTTGCTCTATGTAACTACTATTTTTTTTGTTGGTCTTTAGCAGTTTAGTCTTGCATTGCCAGACCTTCATCCCCAGCGCTGCGAGGGATCAGTCACAATCGTCTTGGCTGTTGCTAAGCGCCGGACGGAGCCACAGTGCCATGCAAAATAGCCTCAGGAAGGAACTTGTTTTGGTGGAATATGTGTACGTTTAAAGGTTGTTTTAGTTGTGCAACAAAAAAATCTGATTGGACAGATAGTCCAGCTAGCTGTCTGGATTGACCCTGCAGAGATCTGAGGAGCAGGTAACCAAAGTCCTCAGAAATCCACCCGGTTTAAATTTACAACCCAACAAAAGAGGAAGGTAATGGAAATCCGACCGAGGTCTGGCAAAGTGAGACTAAGCAATTACAAAGAGTTTCATGACAATAAAAAATATAGCATTTAAGGACTGATTTCTTTTCTTATCCCAGAATTATATGTATATTTTATTTCATATATTCTAATTTTGGGGGCAAGAATATTGCAGTGCTCAATCCATTAGGTGTATGGGCCAGTCCACTCATTATAGGCCTTTAGCATAAAGAGAGTTAAGATATTTTTAGAATATAGCGGGCAAGGAATTGACATTTCTGTATGTCAGAGGGAGGATCCAATAAAAGATATTAAAAACTCTATGGTAGGCTGTGGGTTTTTCCCTCAAAATCTTTCATGCAGTCCCTCAAATTAACATTTTTTGTATTAAGAGGTTGCTACTTGAAACAATGCAATTTTAATTCTGATGCATTGTGTTTTAGCATTATACAGTTCATCCAAAAATACATTCCCCACCACATTGCAACTGAGCATAATAAACATGTTCTTTGTGTCGCCACAAATTCCCACTTACCTTTTTGTTTGCCCTTTCCACTGAGAACATGACAGGATTTGGCCTGAAGTATAACTTCAACACTTTGTGCTGGAATGTAACCTGCTGTTACCGGAGAGTAACTCCACCACCAGCGCAAAGCTTTTAATAGAACCCGGAGCTTGTTTGACACTGGGCAATCTATCATCCCTCCATGTTTCGACACTAGTTTTTGACACAGAAATATTTCTTATAAAACAGAAGAGAAAATTCTGAAGAAGAAGAAGAAAAAAGATTCTGCACAGAAAAACATTTGTCAGAACGATATGAATCATAGAGTGTGTTTGTTATGCAACGACCTAGCATACTTAATGTAATATAAATCAGTACAAATAAGGCCTGGTGGATGAACACATGGGTGTGCATTGTTAGAATCAAATCTGCTCCAAGAAGATTACATCCAACATCCAACAATGGAGTTGAACATATACTATAACTCATGCGAAAGCCATCTCCTCTGTTCTTGGTAGGGGGTCCTATGAATGTTGCATGCAGAATCACATCGGTGGATTAACATTTCAGTGAGCTGTGTAAATTGTGGATGACTGGAGGGAGGAGAAGGTGGGAGCAGGGAGGAGATTGTGGGAGGAAGCTCGGCAGATTTCAACACCACCGGCAGCCTCCTGCTGAGATACTGCCTGTTTAATTTCAGGCTCCAAACACTCTAAACAAAAAATGAGCGAAGAAGAGAGAAAAGGGACAGATGAAGTGATACAGACAGAGTGAGAGAAATAAGTAGGAGGGTGAAGAAGGAAGGAATACGTGCTGACAGAGAAGGCAACGTGGAGTAAGGACAGAGTATTAGAGAGGGGTGGTTCTAGAGTCAGAGAGAGAGAGCAAAGGGTAACAAACAAGATTTCACAGCACCTTCTTTCCGCAAGTGTGCAGCACTCAACCCACCAGATTAACACTATTCATTTGTGCCGTAGATTTCCACACTTCAGAGGCCGATTTATTTCAGGCACCCTGCTGTGTTGTACAAGAGTTTGGGCAATCCATCCACTGCCTCAGTTACCGTTCACTTACTCAAAGATGAAGATTCCATGCCTTATATGAAGAGATAACATGGCCAGTTCTAGCTTTGACCTTATTTTCCTCTTGCTTTTACACCAAATCTGTGGTGGTGTTGGAGACGGCGTTCTGTTGGTGCCTCTCGGATCATTTTGGAATCCAGTGATCCAAGTCTGTTAGAGGCATGTTTAAATGGAGCTCACGCACAGCCACAGAAACACATGAGCCAGGGGTACTTGACTTCACAGAGCATAGCAAATCACACACTGAGCTAGACCTTTTTTTGTGGAAGGAAATCTAGATGGGATGTTTGACCAATCATGAAGGAATGTTTGCAGTATAGAAGCATTTAACATTTACCTGAAAATACAATTGGTGTTTCTATTTGCACTGGTGATAGTATGTTTGAGAATTGTGAACAATTCAGCCAAGAGTAATTGTTTTCCCTGATTTATTTAAACTTTCTGGGGATTTTTACATGATTTAAGAACATGATTTAAAAACAAATATTCTGTAAAAAGCTAATATTACAGAAACAGCTCAAACTATAATTGTGTACAGTTGTCTGTACCTAATGTAAGTATAGTTGCACTCTCCATTATTTATAATAAAACATGTTTCGGAGAATTCAATATGTTGTAAGTGTATGAGTTCATTTGTAAAATGATGCTCTGTGCCTAATAAAAACCAAACTGTTTTGGTAAAAGTAGCCAAATTACAAGAAAGAAATGTAATGAGTTCATTACATTAGGCATATTTCAAGTATAACTCTTAATTATTGTTGGAGTTGAAGTGGTTTATTGTCCAAGGCAAGTAGTATTATAATTTAGTATGAATTAAAAAATAGACTTGCTATGGTAAAACCAGGATGTGGTTTCAGCTCAGGACTGTGTTGGTGAGGTGTGGTTAGATGTAATTGACAGTGGCTTTGCAACATATACCCAAATAACCACATCATTGTCAACATATTATAATGCAAATGTTTTCAGTTGACTGGTGGTCGTCTTGCTTCCTCCAGAAAAACCACCATTGCAACTTTTGGCTGGCGAGCGAATTGCTTCACGGCACTGCACACATACGCCCATTCAGGAACCGGCTAGCAAGGTAGCGATGGAGTTTTTCACACTATTGTCATGGCTGAGCCGGCAAAAAAAGAAGCAGAAAGCATTGTCGGAGGAACAGAGAAAGAGGAAACGGCAGACTGACCGAGCGAGGAGTCAGACACAAGTAGACATAGGAGCTGCCAAATATCTATTCCCAAGCAGTAGGGGAGGTTCAATAGAGAAACCTGCGAGCAAAAAGCTCTAACAGTCAATTACAGTACCTACTTACTTAGTTATTGTCCTCTTTTGCAGAGTTCCGGCCAGGTTTCCGGCTCCCTACCGAGTTCCCATCTCAGTGCTAAAATTAAAAGGAGGTATTCTGGCCTCAAACCCGGCTTTCAAGAATAAACCCATCTTTCATGCTCACTCTCTTTTCTTACTGTTGTTCTTGTGCTCCTGGCTGGTAGGACTCATGCTCTGCCGATGGCTTGTGGGTGTATGAATGTAAATGTGTGTGTGATACCTGTGCTGGCAAAGAAAGGGAGAGATATAGAGAAAGTACTGGGAGGAAAAAAAGGGTATAAGAAGAAATGATATATATATATCAAATATATGATACCAGTTGCCATGGCAGTGGAATCAAGCCAGCACTTCCGACAGCAAGACCATTATAATAGAGATTGTTGCCAATATAGTATTGGACAGGAGTGTCATGCACAAGTATTAGCCTGGTGTTTGCTGAAGCCTTGTTGTGTCAGAGCGCTGCTGTGTGCTGGACACAGCTTCTGTCAAAATGTTCTAATGCTCTGCCACAGTGTTTCTGTGAATAGCAAGAGCGTGGAACCATCTTATCTCGGCAAACGGGAAGTCACTAACACAGATTTAGACAGATTTGTGAACAATATTTGAGAGAAATAAGCCTTTTGGGTACGTAGAAAAAGTCTTAGATCTTTGAGTTCTGCTCAAGGAAAATGGGGGCAAAAACAAGTGTTTTATAATTTTGTTCAGTATATATACAATTCAGACAGACAGTAGTAGCAATATAATGTGGTTTTCTAGTAGAAACCCTATATACAATTATGAACCTAAAAAGGAGCATAATATGGGACCTTTAAAGAGTGGTAATTTAGTTGCTTATGTTTTTTTTTTTTTTCCTTAGACCAATAATTTATTATTTTTTGAAAAACAATGCAAAAAATCTATAGCCTTCTGACAAAAGAATGGATGAAAATTGCCTGCATGCATTTCAATTTTATGCTGTTTTGCAATTATTGCTACATTTGTGTAAATAATAATTATTACATATCCTCAAGGATATTTTTTCACATTTACACATGCCAACAGCCTAAGGGATCACAATGGCCTAACATTTGTGTGGTGTCCCCTTTTTTTTCTTTTTGTAACTTTTACAAAACCAGATGCTCTCCATTCAGTCAGTAGTTAACAGTAACAAAGAGCTGCAGGAAGAGAAGTTACTTTGTAATCTCAAACCCCTTTTCCAGTTACGTCGTTCATTGTTCTGTTTTCCTTTTATCTCTTTCTTTTATTTACTCTACAGATCATTTCAACACATTAACCATTTTTTGTCTCTGCCTTAGATGTCCCCGCGCCTTCCATCTCTCTCTGCTTTGTGTTCATTTCTGCCTAGAATCTGCACCGAAGCAACTTCATCCACAAAGAGCTTGCAAAGGCATCTTGAAAAGGCTTGGCTTGGCAGCCGCGGACGGAAAACAAATTAGAAGTTCACAACTTCAAACGGAGCCTCACCAAGGCAACCCCTGCTCTTCTGCCAAGGGTTTGCCTCACTCGCTCTAAGACAACCCGTGAGAAGAGTTTTAATATGCACAAGCTCCATCTGAAGTCCTTTTGGTGTTATAAAGAAGGAGAGTATGGCTACATTTATAATCTCCCTTTCATTTGCCTATGGATATGTTGCCTTCTCAGACACTGTCCTTGGAAACTACTGTTAATTCTGAGCTAAGCCTAAAATGGTGCGCCACAACTGACGGCAGATTAACCCTCATGTTGTCCTTGGGTCAAATTGACCCAAAAAATGTTGACACAAAAATTGGCCGTCAAAATAAGCTGAAAATGTCAACATTTAAAAATATCAAAAAATTTTGGAAAAACATATCAAAAAATAAGCACCCATAACATTAAAAGTGACCAAAATGTCAGAAAAAGTGACCAAAATGTTTTTTTTCATGGTTGACGGGAAGACAACACAAGGGTTAAAGTGTTATTACACCTTAGTCCAATCTCTACCGCACCACAAATGAGCAGAAAAGTTTGCTGACTGGTCTGGCGTGAGATTCTGGAGCAGATGTAGAAAGACAAAAAGATGCTCCAAGTTTCTCACACAAGTCTCTACAGTATTCTGAAGCCAAGAGCTTTACTTACTGAAGAAATCTGCCTGAGAAATGTCAGCAATTACACCCGTCAGCTGTCTTCCTATTCCCTTGTTTACCTCTGAGACTATAGTTCGCTCTTATTGATCTGCAGTGTGTAAAAGGTCACAGGATTGAAGATGACAGCAGTCGCAGTAACCATGGAGACTCCCTCTCTTTGTGTCTGGCCGAGCGCAGTATCAGTCCAAGGATACAACTTTGATGCTCACTGCTTTATTGCTCTAAAGGTGAGCGAGTTATACCCTCGTTTCTGTTGGTGATATGCCCTGACTTTAGAACAAACGTATGAACGCAGGATAAAGACGCTAACTCTCAGCGACACGTACACACGAGCAGCTTAAAGTCTAACCACCTGATCATTCAATTATTGATTTAAGCCCTTTGGGGACCTTGATGCATGTTCGCTGCTAGCAGGGAGATTATTTTGCAATCTCTCTGGTGTGACTTCAACTTGGATCAGATAAGATCTGATTCGGATGCTGTTATATTCCATTTCAAATGCAACTGGCAGCTAAAATATGATAAATATATGGCACTCAAAACCACAAGGTTAACACTGGGATTCCACAGGCAGCTGAAATACCAGCAAAGCGATTCAAACAGCAGCATGAGTGAAGTCAGACTGATGTTCACCGCTCTCCCCGCTCCAGTCAACTTTGGAAGAGCAATGGCCAAGAGAGAGCAGACTTGCGAACGTGCCTCCAATATATTCACCTGTGTATACACAGATGCTATTGTTAAAATTCCATGCAAATCAAATGATTGTGATTTTCCTACAGCCTACTTTGTGATATGTCTTAATGTGTTAACAGCTAGCTTGGCAGGCAGCTGGTATTCCTGCTTGTTTTAGTAGTAGTAGCATTGTAGTACCATTATCATTGTTGCAATGATAACTAGCTGGTTGCTAGCAACACATTACCTTATTTGACCTAAACTAAACACAACTTTAATAGCAGCAAAGTGTGTGACTGGATAGAAACTGATAGAAACCGATATCAACACAAACAAATTGTAAAATGTGTACACTGTCGTGGAGTTGCAGTTGAAGGATGCTGCCTGTGGAAACCCAGCGTAAGGTTAGGGGATGGATGATGCAAGAAGAGGAAGATAAAATGGCACACTCCCAATATGGAATTATTGACTAAATGTATAGCAGGAGTAGAATGATAAGCCCCATTTACACTTGTTGTTAAATTATAATTTTAAGCCCTCAGTACTGTGTTCTGTAAGGCAGAAAACATACTGTATATTTAAAAAATACTATTTCATATCATGCAATGTGCTGTGCATCTCTTATATTTCTCTGTTCTGGTGGCATTGCCACTTTTCTACAGTGTTGTCTGTCTGGTACCCCCTGAAGGGCCCCCTGTCCGTTTTGCTTTGCTGTTTTGATCGATTTGGTAGTTTAGTCTTTTAAATTAATTTGTAAAACTAAGAGAAAAATAATTTTGGAATAAATTTAATTTGACAGAAAAGAGTTGGTTACATAAGTTGCAGAATACTTTTGACATAGATCTGAGTCCTGTTTTGAATTAGCGCTGACAGGAGAGTTGGTTCCACTGTGCTGCAGTCTACAGGCTTAGCAGCATCTTGTTTATTGATAAAGTCATACATGTGGTGTGCGCTCTCCTCTGTTGGTTTTTTTTACCCTTTGGCAGATTGCTGTGTGGATCACTGCGTTGCATGGCTTCTTGTTTCTCGGTGGTAAAGGCCAGTAACACAGGGCGGACTGGCTGTGGTTACCCTGATGTGGGTGTTTTAGACCTGGGTGATATAGAAAAAAAATCAAATAGCACGTGATATTGTAGTGTTGACTATTGGTGCTTTCACAAAATATTAACACAATGAGATATTTGATAAGAAATCACCAATAATGTGGATACACTTACTAAGTGGGTACATGCAAATAATAAATCAGCTAGTCTGGGAAGTTCAGAAAATTACATGACTTAACTGTCATGCAGCCCTTAAAACCAGGAAAGACTACACTTCACTTTACAATCACGATATTATGATATCCAAAATGTAAGATGATATCCAGCCTCATATATCGATGTTGATTTAATATCGATATATTTCCCCTGCCCTAAGGTGTTTTATAAATATTCCGCCTACTCTGATCAGCTTTGGCTGCTGCAACAACACCTGCGACTGGCAGACAAATATCTTCCCGTTATCTGGAAAGACTGTGGATGATATCATGACTAAAACACCATCAACTCACTTTAGAGTAGCTGCAAAAGAACATATTTTTTTGTTCACGATATGATGAATAAAAAAAATCATGTTGGGTAAGCAAAATCATACATTAAGTTACTATGGCTATTTAAAGATTGATATTTAAAATGTCATGCTAGAATGTAATATTTTAAGTAGTCCTGTATTTTCATCTTATTGTAAGTCACTAAACGGCACCACATGTTCTTAGTCCAGACAGAGACATGACAGGAATATTATTGTAATATTATAGGTGGTTTGAAACAATAAACTGTCCTTTAAGTTGCTTGATTAGCCGCCTTTCTTCTTGTCACTTTACAGGAAGAAAGCTGCTTAATTTTCAGTTTAATTACAGTGTGACTTGCTGCCATGATCACAGGGGACGGTCCCTGTAGAGCCCAATTCCACAGACAGATTACTGACGGAGTTACACTTGGGAGGGAGATGACGTGTGGAAAGCTGCAGTTTTTATTACATGATAAAAATGAAAATAAGGTGTCTACTATGATTTGGGACACAGTGTCACAGGTTATTAAAGGTCTTTGTTGAGAATGAGACCCAGTGTCTCAATGAGATTGCCTGTATAAATAAAGGTTAAATAAAAAAGGAAGTTAAGTATTTATTTTTATCATTTTAAGTAAGCCATCACATTTACCACACCCTACCTTTTTCTCGCACTATATAAATGTCACACTGCAACTCCCAAAAAAGATAGTAAAGAAGTGAGATGTATCACTCTGTATCTAAAACAGAGACCTAAACACACTGGGTGAAAAGAGGAGCTGCAGCAATGTGCAGTACAACAAAAAATATGGTGTTTTATGAAAATGAAACCATGTAAACCTATTCTGATACAACCTCTAAATACAATTATGAACCTGAAAAAAATGGGCACTTTAAGATTTTGACATATTTCTATGACAAAGCAAAATGCAGATTTCCTTTGGTTATCATGCTAGAAATATACATGGTGATGATATCAACACAAAACTTGTTATATTTATGTTTATGTTTTTTTTTTTATGGATTAAAAAATACATTTCCAGGATTGCTTTTTAGATTTAACTTCATTTGTTGAAGATCCATTTCAAGCATTTAAGTGTCTTTGTAAGGGAACTATCTCATTCTCCAATATGCGATTATTTGATTTATCATAATTCCTCAAATAAAGACCGGTAGTCAATTAAAAGCCCGGGTGATAGTGGCTGGGGGGCGTGGTCAACACAGACAAATTAAGGCCGGGTGAAAAATCATGTGGATAATCTCCTGAGTGCCTTTCATATAATGTACATTCAATTTTATCATAATGTACAGTTCTACCAATTTAATTGAACCGTTTCAACAATATATTCATGCCTTTTTCCCACACTTTGTTTTTTCTGGATTACGATACTCATGTAAAGTATTATTGTCCTAGCGGTATTTTAGTCAATGCGGCTGTATGTGTTACTCAGCCACGTGTAGCGTGTAGTAACGTACAGGTGCCGTAGATGGCAGTAGCTACATTGGATGTAACACGGGTCTCATTTTGTAACAGCTGAGAATAACAGACTTTTAAACAACAAAACGAAAAGAGTTTAAAAGTATGCAGAGGAAAACTTGGGTGAAAAAGCTGCGAGTCATTTCGACATTGACCCCAGGAGGATCCGAGACGGGAAGAAACAGAAGGAGTTCCTGGTGTAACTACTGTAAGATCTTATTGTAATCTACCAGCAGTACCGTAGTACCTGCATTTGAAATAAACACACAGCACTTTTACAGGGTTTCTGACCCTAATGGCTCTGTCGCCCTTCTGGCTGTTGTTGTATGGTGATATCTTTGCAAACGTTTCTTTAAAAATGAATGATCTGTCCACTGGAACGCTATGGCTTCTGATTTAAAACAGTTTATTTAAAACAATTATACTTATCAAACAAATGGAATTAGAAATAAAGGCCTGCCTCTAATAGAAGACTGCTTCAAATAAAAGCCGGGTTCCTTCTGCAGTTCAGGTAAATAAAAGCCCCGGCTTCTATTTGAGGAATTACGGTGTGCATGTTTCGTCAACCTCTTCATTCCAAGTGGGCATAATCTTGGGTGAGTAAATGTATGCAACCAGAAGCATCCAGCGGGAGAGAGTGCTCCAGCAAGAGGCCTCTGCACTCTGGCCCACTCAGCACGAGCTCGACAGCTGGTAGTTGCACCGCCTGGAGGTTTTTGGAAGGAAGGCTATTGCCCTACTGTATAAGTGCTGTTGCCAGAACATGTAAATGCATGACACTCCTGGCCCAAAATTGGTGAGTAACTCCTTCGACATAACCTACTATGTGATTTGACTTTTCATCTTCCTTAATGACTAGTCTATCTAGTGGAATTAAATGGGCCCTTATTTTGTGGTTAAAGCTATCATATACTTGTGTTTCATGTCAAACTAGATGGACCATCAGAGAGTGCAGACCTCTGCCAAGGTATATTTCATAATGTTAATGTTTTTAATGAATTTTCCCAGTCTGATACTATTTTTTTTTCTCCATTATTCTGACACCACATGAATGCAGCACAAAATGCCATTTTTTGCAATGTTAAAAAAAGAGAAAAATAATGGATGTATCTGCTCCAAAATGTAATGGCTTACTCCTTGTACCGGGCTACACCCTTCCACCAAGTCTCATATTAATCGGACCAGTAGTTTTTCTGTAAACCTGCTGACAGACAAACATTCCAACAAACAAATGGACAACCTCATTGGCAGAGGAGCAAAGGAGTAGTTTGACATTTTGGCAAACATGATTATTCTCGCAGAGAATTACATAAGTAAATTGATACCACTCTCATGCCTGTATGCTAAATATGAAGTTTCCTCCAGCAGCTGGTTAGCTTAGCCTAGCACCAACACTAGAAATAGGGAAACAGCTAGCATGGCTAAAGCTAGAGCTAACAAAATACATCATCCAGCACCGCTACAGCTAACTCATTACACTAATTACATATCATATCTCATTCATTTAAACCAATAGCTGCTGAGCAACTGCACAGTGATGACACTACTCCAGGAAGTCACTGCACCCAGCGGAGAGTATTCTGGCATATGATCACCCGAAAACTACGATTCTGAGTTTTTACACTTCAGCCGTTGCATGGATAAAAAAATAATATTAGAAGTGCTGGTAGACTTTTGACAGATCCAGGCTAGGTTTTCCCCCATGTTCTGTTGAACCAATGATGCTTATGCTGTAAAGTGACTATTTTTTAACACAAGCAGTGTATCACACATTCTATTTCCATTACAAGAGCCAATATGAAATATGGAGGATTCTAACTTTGACTGTTTTTTCTAATTTCTATGGTTTCTTCTTCAAAATAAGCCTTTGAAACCATCAGTTATTATTCTGTGTTGTTATACAGTATTAAGACCTGCGGCTTAAGTCAAGTCTTGCTAACAGACAAGCCAAAGCCGGACGCTTGTGCTAGCTGTAGTACAACTGTGAACTTGGGAAATAAAGCTCAATTGCTAAAATAAGAATAGGAGGAAGGCAAAGTGGCAAACATCGCATAATGTCTATAAAATAATGTGAATCATTTTTTATCATTAATTCTCATTAATGTTCGTGACCCCTCTAAAACAAAAAAAGGGGAAACCACAGTCCTCATTTGCAGATGTATTATTTGATAACAGATATTTTATACACAAAATTAAGCTAATTTAACTCATTTCTATGTTTTTCATTACTTCTACAATTCTATTTTTACATATCAACCATTCAAAAAGTGACCGGAGATAGCAGGGGCACCATTAAAGTGACATAAATCCAACCATTAGTAAAGCAACATGTCTGTTTTGGAGCAATTTGCAGCTTCTCATTGCACCATTTCATGCATAATGTAATGGTTTTAGTCTGGGTGATCAGAGCAAAAAAGAAGTGAATGGAGATCTCTGCTAACAGCTCGTTATGCTATGCGTTCCAGTAGCTCATCAGTGAGCAGCCAGTCAGCCATTAAGTGTAGTATGTTGTTAAATATTTATTTGGTCCAAGGCCACTGCTGGGCTACATCAGATCGGCCTGTTCGTCATTAGAGGACATCAGCTACATTATGAATGCAGGGTGTGTACGCACAGCGTGTTTGAGTTAAGGTTACAAAGGGCAGAGAAAACCCAAACACCTGGTGATTCACTCCCAATCACTGATATTGTTCCTGGAAGATCACTGATTACTGTCGGTGCTGCTCATATTATATTTTTGTTGACCTGAGACCTAAACTGCTTGAGTTTCTGCTATGCTTCCTCTTGTTATCGCATGTTAGATGTAATTTTTTAGCCAAACTAGCGGCGGCCCACCACTTTGGTTTGGATTGAAATACCTCAACAACTTGTGTAATGTTATTCATGTTCCCAGAGGATGCATCACACTGACTTTGGTGATCCCCTGACTTTTGCTCCAGTGCCACTGTGAGGTTGATATTTTTTAACAGATATTTGCTGTTGAATACAAGAGTATTTGTAATTTGCACTCACTTTGCATCTAGCGTCATAGTCAGGTCCAAATTTCATTTTGTCCAATACCTTGGTTTATGACCAACTGCTTCCTGTGTGGGTGGAGCCCTGAATCTATACAGGATGCTTTTTTTGATAGTTTTATGGTTTGTTACTTGCGGCATACAGTACATGAAGTTTTAGAAAATTTCTGAATCCAGACTCGTTGTTTTCTGATAAAGGATTAAGGACAAATGGCTCCCAAAAGACTTTGTAGAGATTGGCAGCTTACTGCTGGTATTTCAGCCCAGTCTCATGACAGTTTGTGGAATGGTCATGTTATTTAATCTATTGATTTGTGTACAGGTCACGTTAATGTTGTTATGTTCGTGTGTCGATTAAGTATTTTGAAGTAATGTATTTCAATGGGAAGCCTATTTCGTGATCACAGAACGATTACGGTAGTGAGTAGTGTTCAAAAGCCGAAAATCTGCGCAGGGAGGCTGGTCGGGGTGGTGGATGGGTCAAAACAACACAGGACTTTCACCCCGGAGACCGGGGATCGTGTCCCTCGTGTTGCAGTTCCTTTCCACGTTATTGTCTTCCTAACCACAACCGTTCCGTTGCTGTGGCTGGCGTGTGGCGTTTCATTTCCCCGTTGTTGCGTCCCCCAGAGCAGCCCAGGGTCATGGCAGTTTGTCAAATGCTCACGTTCGAAAATCGTGACATGTATACGTAGTAAACGATAAAATCATAACATGTACACAAATTAATAAATCAAAATAATGTGACCATTTCACAAACTGGCGTGAGACGGGGTCAGGTATTTCGCTTTGTTTTTTTCGTAGTTTGCTGCACTACAGTACATTTCCACGTAGAACTTGACCCATATGATCTGACCAATTAAATATGTATATATGTGTAGCATTATTCCAAAGCTCAGCACCATTTCTTGTGATTGTTTTTGGCTAGTAAGTTGACTCTTTTAATATCTCTTGAAGTTTATGCCCGTCTAGGTTCATGTTTCTGTTTTAAACCTGTTGACTGCAGCATTTATATTTAGAGACTTAATAATGAAAGAAGCACTAACAGCGAGCTTAGACCCTGCAGTACTTTAGCTTGTGTATTGGGTGAAACTGTTGCTTTATACTGTAATTATATTTATTTATTGCTACTAACCTCTAGCAGCGAATGTGATGTTCTTTCAGCAGTAGCCCCGTGCTCCTGAAATAAAAAAGTACAGTAAGTGTGTGTGTGTGTGTGTGTCTAGTTGTGCATCCCTGTCTTTGTATATGCATTTTATGGACTAAATGAGGCACAGGGGGAGTGCTAAAAAGTGGGCCTTTTACTATACAAACACATACCACAGAGAGGTACCACAGTATGGTGCCACTATGCTGAGCTGTGCTGGGTGACTCAACAGGATTTAGACTATAGACCTCACTGCAGGATGCATTTAGACACGCGCACACACACGCAGCAGGTTCCAGCCACAGCTCATTACTGCCGGATGAACTGGAGTGCAGCACACACACTGGGATTAAATAGGTAAATAGCTCAGATCAGAGCAGTGTGAGCTAATATCTTTGTCGTTGTTTTTTATCTAATCGTGGACGGCCATACTGTACAGGAGAGGTCATGGATGACGTGGCATTAGTGATTACTGACTGACTCACACACACACACACACACACACACACACACACACACACACAGTCACCCTGTATATCAAAGCTGGAGGTTGGATAACTATATCCACAGTGGCAGCACCGAGCATCCCTCACGCACCTTTGAGCGATAGCCATATTATACAGTGCCGAAAATCCTGTTCCAGCTTTATCAATATCCGGCCCTGCAGCCCAAAACCCCGCCACAGCCAACAGAAAAATATGACTGCATGCTGTAGACGGAGAATATTCATCATCGCTTGGGACGAAAGGTTGGCTCTGGGGAAACTGCAGGTTGTTTGTTCAAGCCAGACATTGTTGTGTTTGTTTATTGTTGAGGTCTCCAGCCAGCTGGCTTCCCATTTATTACCACAGGGTGGGAATAATGGACAGCTGCAGTTGTGGAGAAAATCAACTACTTTTTCTGGTGGTTTTTCCTCCCTAATATTGGTTTGTCTGAGCACAATTTGTCTGATTCAGCAGCACCATGCTTAGTACAATTCTGGGCATTCCCAGCTGTGAGCTGTCCCCTGTGACAGCAGTGTTGTCCTGCTGGCTTGAGTGCTGCTCAACTGATGACTGACTGAGATAGTTGCCTTTCACACCTTGATAGAAGCTGCTGAGAGAGTGGCAAGAGGATGCTATTCATACTTTCCTGTCAAGATCTCTACAGTGGTGAGTCTTTTCCTTCCAGGTTGTTCACATCCCCACGGCATGGTAGGCCAATAAAGTTTGGTGTGTGTTGGACAGGGTTACCTTGTGGTTAGAGACACACACACAGGAAAGTCAGTGTTTTGTCAACATCAAGGTGCTTGAGGAAATTAATTGGACAGGCATTTCATATGTGATTTTCAAAGGTGGAGTGGGCAGATTTTTTTTTTTCCATGCATGTGCACACAAATACACGTGGAAGCTGTTTCTCTTTGCTTCTTTATGCTAAGCTAATTGTCTTCTGGCTTTAGCTTGATATTTAGCATACACATACGAAAGTATTGATTATCTCCTCCAACTTTTGGCAATAATGAAAATTAGTGTTTCTCAAAATGTCAAACTATTTTTTTTTGTTTTAAAGCTTTAGTGTGTAACTTTTTTATATTAATGAATGTCCGTTACATTCAAGCCATTACCAAATGAGTCGCTACAAAGCTAATTCAGACTGTCAGCTCCACACAACTCTCTGTGTATTCCTCATTACTGCTACATTCAGAAACTAGTGTTGTCCGGTGACTTTCGCACGCAGAAGCTTGAGTGAAGATAATTACCTCTTCTGAAGAGTCCATCATATTGTTTTTATTCCTCTGTGTTCTCCTTGGCTACTAGCAACTGCGTGGAGGAGGGGGGGCGACGCGCAATCACGGAAGGCTTGTATCATGCGGACGTGCCAACAGTGTTGTTGTCATTACTTAGAATTCCTCATGGGGGGGCGACAGAAACTACGCACTATAGCTTTAAACAATGGCATGGCATTTAGACACTTGAGACATCCATCCATTCATTGGGGTTGTCCAGGAATTAGAAGGTAGCACTGTAGCCAAAATGTAACTGATGAAGCATGCATAATGAAGTTGTCCTGTGGAAAAGTAAATGAGTATACCCAACGCATCAGAATACCCCCCCCACACACACACACACACACAAAACAAACAAGCAACAAACACAGCACCGTGGTCTCAGAGAGTAGTCCTCCCTCTGAAGAGCTTTGAGTGTCTATGATAAAGCGCTATATAAATGTAATGAGTTATTATTATTAAATTAATTACACAGGGCTGGGCAATGACTACACAGGATGACTGTTCCCGCAGAAATTAAGTTCAGAATGTGGCAATAGGCATGAGGTGAGATAACTTAAATCCTTCATACTCTTAACTCATTACACTATAAAATGTTTGTTATTTGAAATTCTGTTTTTATTTGATTCATTAATGGATGATTTCTTCTATTGTATTTATTTTTATAATCTCAGTTTTAAGCATGGCCATGAAACAATCACTGGAGAGAAGTGCATGAAAAATATAATAGAGAGCAATAGAATATGACAGAGTTGTTGGGGAACTACACTAAATAGTGGTAAATAAAAATGTTTCTGCTAACAAATGCAGATGAGGATTGAGTGTGCAGCTCTTACTGACTGAGCTGCCAAACGTTCACGGGAGGAAAAGAGTGGAGTGTATGTGGCCATCTGAGCCTGGGCTGGCATGTGGAGCCACTCTGACTCTGACTCTGACTGTAGTGTTAATATGACATCATAGTCATAGTCACTGATTTCATGAATCAATTTGATTCCGATTCACAAGGTCCCGATTCTATTAGATCCGGATGTTAGATTCAATAACAAGGCAATTAGGGATATTTTAGTTTCAAAGCCATATTTGCTTGGGCATGAAAGAGATTCTACATTGTACAAGGTTCCCTCTAACCTGGAGCATCATTAAAAGTATTAATCTTGACATTAAGAATTGACCCCAAAGCGGTAGTTATTTAACATAAACACAGTACAGCAGTCAACATAAGCTCTACAGACTCTACAGTCAGGGAGTTTTGAGTGACTTTTCATTTAGAGTCACTTTGCCAGACCATCCTCTTCAGTGCTGCAAAGGAGGCTCTTGCTGGTTTATTGACATTTCTTTAATTAAACCAATCACAATCGTCATGGGCGGCGCTATGCTCCGCACGGAGCTGCTGCAAAACAGCCTCGAGAAGGAACTTATGTTGGTGGAACGTGTACATTCAAAGGTTGTTTTAATCGTGAGAGAAAACTCAGACTGGACAGATAGTCTAGCTAGCTGTCTGGATTTACCCTGCAGAGATCTGAGGACCAGGTAACCATAGTCCTCAGAAATCCACCAGAGTTTAAAATTCCAACACAACCAAAGCAGAAGGTAACGGACATCTGCGACATGACAATTTCCTGCAGCACCGGAGCAATCCCGGAAGTGGAACGTCATGGATATAGACTACATTTCATTCAGATATATTAAAGGTACAATATGTAACATTACATACAGTAACTATGTTATATACTTTTAGTTGCATATGATACATACAGATACATTTTTCAAAACCCAGTCCTATTGCACAATGCTGTTCCCTTCTACTTTTACCTTGTTGCACACCTAAATCATGCAGGAGTTCTTGTCACTCACACAAAGTGTCTTACTGAACGTAGAATAATTGAATGAATATTGCTTTAATATTGTTGCTGCACCCTGTGGTGGCTAAATGCTGTGATTGGCAGAAATTGCTTTCTTGAGTCATAGTTATGGTCTTTGTAGTTAATATTTTGTCCGATTGATGCAAATCAAATTTCTTGTGAAGGGAGCGAGTTTGGTTTTTTTTACAGTCTTTTGACTGCACATTCCTGAACAGACAGATTAAGCTGAAATACAGATTTAGGACATAATGATCTAGACTAAACTCCTAACTGATGCAAGAACTTGTTAAAATTGTTGCAGGCAGCATTTTAATCATTGTCTGCTGAGCTATGGTTACACACAGCTACAGTTCACCTGCTATTTGTTTCTAGTTCTATTCTCGGCCTTCCGAACCGTTTCTGCTGCCTGACACATAGAGTGAATCACTTGTGCTCTGGAGGATATTTCCAGCGAAAGGCCTATCTAAAATATATGACCACTGCACATACATTACATTTGCTTACATGAAAATCTTGCAGTTATTATTATTTATGTATGATCCTCACTGCACAGTATGCTGTTTTTAAGGTTAATTAGTAAGTTTGTCATTTTAGTGAACATTTTAATTCAAGGTCCTTCACAATTTCATCACTACATTTCTAGCTTGGGTCATGCCTGCTGAACTTTTTGACACCAAAGTGTAATAGTGAACAATATGTGATGCTTTCCTGGAGTATTTCTGGGGCATAGCCACCTCGTATGAAGTGGCATTGGCCTATTTAGTGTGTATGAATTGTGTGGTTAGGCCCACAGGGTCCTCCCCTCTGCTCTGGCTGGTTGATAGAGCTTTGCAACCAGGTAGCAGGACAGCAAGAAGACAGAGTTGATAATGAAAAGACCTTCACCAGATAGACTTACTTTTCTGCTGTGGGTCCTCGGGGTACTGGTCTCAAACCAGCCCAGTCTCATGACAGTTCGTGGAATGGTCATGTTAATGTTGTTTTCATGTGTTGATTACCAATTTTTGAAGTATTGTATTTCAAGGCCACAGAGACAGTGGATCGTGTCCCTGCCACAGAGACCGTGGATCACGTCCCGGCACGAGTTGTTGTCACCATCCTGCGTGTGGCATTTCATTTCCCCGTTGTTGTGTCCCCCAGAGCAGCCCAGTGTCATGGCAGTTTGTGAAATGCTCACATTTGAAGATCGTGACATGTACACAAATCAATAAATTAAAATAGTGTGACCATTTCACGACCTGGCATGTGACTGGTTGTCCCAAACGTGAGACAACATTTATCCATTTAACGTCTATCCATATAATGCAACAACCTCAATAAGTTTTAAATGGTCTTCCTTCCCAGAAAAGGAGGTTCTTCTGACTATTACAAGTTCTAATCTATATTAAATGTTAAATTTGTTTCTGTTTTATATGAAGCTGTGTAAATACACATCTATGATCACCTTTTCCAGAATTACCCCAGAATCACATGCCTTTGATTTTGCACTTAAACCTTCCAAGCTCCTGGGTCTTTGTGCATGCCTGACACAGCTGGAATCATAAAAAATGCATTTAGTGCACGTACATCACAAGGGGTCACAACTACAGCTGAGTGGTGAAGGCAGAAAAAATTGTATTGAAGTAAGTTCAAAGGATCAGTTAGTCTCAACATCTCACCTAAAATTATTATTATTATTATTATTATTATTATTCTATTTTAATCATCCTACAGGAAGTTAAGGTCTTACTTTAATTAAAGAATGTTCTGATCTGTCTTACATGTTGGCTTTTTTAGAAACTCTCGGGAAACTTATGTTGGGCTACATCAACACAATGTGCTATAGTCTTTACTTCATCCTAATGAGGATTTTATGGATAACTTGTCTACTTCTTTCTCAATCAGTCATCCGCCCAACCAGCTGGAGCAAACTGACTTCAGAGACTACGCATTCTTGATTCAGAGCTTTGAAAAATCGATAATGAACCAGGGATATCCGGTTAGTTGAGGGCTGAGAGCCAAATCAATTCACCCCCTTCAAAAATCAGTTGGTATGGATAGAGCATTGCAGATAAAACAGAGCTCAAAGCAGAGGTGCATGCAGATAGAAAAAAGTGAAGAGGTACTGGAACATCTGTGACAGACCTCTGTGGTGTGTTAAAATCCGATGAAAGAATTGATATGTCAGGAAATATGATTGACTTTGCTGTGGAAAGATAGACTTCAGACTAATATAACTGCCCTTAACACTAAATAGTTGCATTCAAATGTTCTTAAATTAACTTTTCCCCCTGTTTTCTGTTAGTTAAATGGTAATGGCAACATGCTCCAATGACAATGCTAACATGCTTGTTTAGCAGGTATAATGTTTGCCATGTTGCCGTCTTATCATGCTAGCATTTGCTAATTAGCAATGAGCAAGCTAAAGCTGATGGGAATGTCATTAGTTTTTTAGGTATTTAATGTTGAAACGAAAAGTCAAGGTTCAAAACATTTATTACAACTCATTCTGATGGGACCATGAATGTCTGAACTAAGTTTCATAGCAATCCATGTAAAATTTGTGGAGGCATTTCACTCAAAAAGGCAAATGTCAGGTTGTGGTTTTATCTTGTACTGCTTTGGCCAGCTGGTGGGGAGTATTGTTTTATCTACATGCAACTAGCTAGAATGTAGATTTTCTCTAAAGTGAACTTTTAAGTAAGTAAAATGTGAGAAAGAAATTAAGTTTGAACTAATAATTGATCAAGCAATTAAGAAATATTAAGTGAAGACACAAATTCCAAAACTGGCATTTAACATTAACTTTTCAGAAGCCACCAGTATATAAACTCACTTTGATGACCCACGTTAAAATATGCATCCTGTTACCTTTAGCACAGGCACAAAACTCACACACTGTTTTTCTGCTGTCTTTGCACACACACACACACACACACACACACACACACACACACACACACACACACACACACACACACACACACACACACGCACACAGGTTTGTGGCACTATTTTTGTGGGAACCTGTCATTAATAATAATAATGCATTCCCTAGCCCCTTAACTTAACCTGTCACAACTAAATGCCTAACCTTAACCCTTACCCTCATCCTAACCATAACCTAATTCTAGCCCTAGTCCTAAAACCAAGTCTTAACCCTCAAAGCTGCTGGGACCCCACAAGTATACCTGCCTCCCGGTTTTTGGACCCCACGAACATAGTTAAACAAGACCACACACACACACACACACACACACACACACACACACACACACACACACACACACACACACTCTCTTTTATGCATATACTCTAGAGGGACATAAGCTACAGATTAGAGAAAAGCAGAGGCGCAGACAGGGAGCTGCTTCATTACTGGTGGTATTTAGCAGGAGGACCCCTGCACCTTATCCAAGACAAATGCCAGTGCGCGGCACACAGTACCACCTATAATATTCTGACATCTGTGGAAAGGTTAATACAGTGGAGAAGATGCCTGGCTGCTCTGAATTGCTTTGGTTTTCTCTACTTTCAGTGGTCCAGGTTGTGTGAAAGGGTGGAAATAGGGGCACATGTCTCCAGTGTGCAGGGATAGTTACCTGCTTGTTTGTATGTTTGTGTTAATGTTGTGTGACAGACAACTTTTTTCCACACATAAAAATAATTAATGCATGATTTAAACAAGAATTACACCTCAAAGGAAGAAAGAAGAAAAATGGATGACAAGCAGTAGTGCAGCTTAATCGGATAACAGACTCTAAGCTCCGTAAGGAAGAATAGGGTGTCAACGAGTGAAAAGTTAAGGAAATAAAAAAGGTGCAAAGGAAACAGATGCACACTCAAGTGAGAATTTGGCTGGTTTTGGGCAATTTGCCTTAATGATTCTGTGTCCATTGCTGGAGCACTTGAGTCCTGGACTCGGAACTCTAATTGCTATTCTCCGGAATTGTGACTCATCTTGGACTCGCCCACTGATGACTTGGACATGAGGATTTATGAATTCAGACTCGAGCATTCATGAAATTGGACTCTGGATGAAGTTTCTGACTACTTTTATGTGTAAAAGGCAGTACTCAAGTCCTGTATTCGGACTAGAGTTAGACTCAAGTCGCTATTCTCTGGACTTATGACTCGACTCGGACTGTTCTTTGGTGACTTGAACACTGGGGACTTGAGACTTGACTTTACAATTGGTGACTCGACTACTACTATGTGTACATGGTGCATTTGAATCTAGTGATAGGACCACGGTAATGTTCAAGTTCAGCTTTGTGGAGTTATTGACAACTAGCATTGTGGAGCAGTGTTTATATGATTGGGTCCCGTTTTGTTTGTTCTGTGCACGTACACAAAGACGCACACATACCAACATGTGGGCGGTGCAATGCACATAATGCTGTTGGTTTCATGCTCTCCTGCTGATCTATAGGCAGTAACCAAGAATCCTAGACATGTTCATTAGATCTCATGAATTATTTTTCACATACAATTAATTAGCAACAGTTAATAAGGTTTGCGGAAATATAATGCTGCCTGGATTACATTTTCAATTAAGATGTTAACTACCTGGCTAGTAGAGGTTTGACGAGATATCTCGGGATGTTAAAACGTGACTAGAGTTCACGTCGAGGTGAAGGAGGCTCGCAATATTATTACACAAGTGTAGAATTACATCGGTAAATTTTGGAACTTAAGACCACGTAAGCGAGCTTCTCTGTCCTTTCTGCATGTTCCACAGAGAGCCGGGCTCAACTCCGACACACACACTCGGAGTGAGACACGTCGCCTCTGCAGTTTCTGCCGGATGCATGTATTTTTGCCGATGTCCGTTTCCTTCCGCTTTCGTTGTGTTGGAATTTTAAACTCAGGTGGATTTGTGAGGACTCTGGATGATTGCTCCTCAGATCTCTGCAGGGTAAATTGAGACAACTAGCTAGACTGTCCAATCTGAGTTTTCTCTCACACACCAACAGCAGGTGCTTAGTGCTGTATTTATATATATATATATATATATACAGTAAATGGCCTAATGTCACTTGACTCTCCACTGAAATCGTAAGATCACCTACATGTACAAGAGAGTTATTCCCTGTACTTTCATTGCAGACATTTCCCAAACTCTTGACATTAATAAGGACTCGTTTTCCACAGCATTAAATGTCAAATGCAAATTTTTTAAACCATTGTGTAATAACTCAAAACTACGGCAATGTGGGCATAAAACAGTTGGATTATGAGAGGCCAAGATGTATAGAGACGTCTGGCATGCATTGTAACAAATTCTTTGTCAATGGGTTTGTAAAATCACAATTTTAACATTGTAGGATAAAAATCTTAGGGATAGGGATGTAGATATATGCTTGAATTTGGAGTGAACTCTTCCTCACCCTCCTCTTCAGCCACCCATCTCGCTTGTTTTGCTCCTTTGGCTCGGTGTCACTAGGAATCCGCTGTAACAGTGCAACACGACATCCCCAGGGATATTTTCTTTTTCCTTTTTGAAAGAAAAAAAACCTGTAGAGACAGAGCCAGGCGTGTTGTTGGGTTTCACTTTTCAAACAAAATACTGTGTCTTTTGGTGTGCAGGGAGGATGGGATATCAAAGAACAACATGTCTGTAGGTAAAAGATTAAATAAGAGAAATTCAGTGTACTGTCTGAAGGCAGGATAGCCTCTGGAGATGGTTTAAGAAAAATGTCACGACTTTTGTTTTGCAATTTAGTCCATGGTTTCAGCTAGCACAGCTTTGAAGGGCTGTGTGATGGAGGAGAGTATTGAGTTAATGAAAGAGGGGGAAGGGGGGGGAGGGAAGAAACAGTGAAATATGAGTGTTTAATTAACATCTTTGCTCACAAACATAGCTTGAAAGAAGAGGACAATGTGTGTTCACATAACGATCTGGATGGTGGCCAGAGGCGGTTTGCTACAGGTGCAGCTAATCAGGTTAGCGAGGGGATGCTAATCAGTGATTGACTACTGTGTGTGCAGTGAGTTTTAGGCTGAGTTAAAAGGATACAGTAGACGAGTGCACTCAGGGGCATATTAGACTGTGTGTGTGTGTGTGTGTGTGTGTGTGTGTGTGTGTGTGTGTGTGTGTGTGTGTGTGTGTGTGTGTGTGTGTGTGTGTATTTTGTATTGCAGTATGTTAGAGGTGTGAGGTACCTGCTACACAGTTTATATACTGTAGAGCTAAATGCTAATTGCAGCATGCTAACACAATCTTGATGACAATGCTAACATACTGATGCTTAGCAAGTAATGTTTAGCCTGGTCACCGTCTTAGTTTAGCGTCTTAGCAATGCTAACAATGACTATTTAGCACTAAGCGAAATGTCAGCTAAGTTAATGCCATTGTCATACGTTTTGTAGGTATTTGGTCATTTGGGATCACCAAAGTCTTTAGAATTAATGCTTTGTATCTAATTTTATTGTCTGGACCAAAGTGGTGGATCTGATTGTTTTGGTTTGTGAATCTGATCTGCTTTGTATCTGTTTGTTAAAAACGGGTAATTGTAATTAATTCATGATTTCTAAAAATGTTCGGTCTTTGTCATTCTTTAAATGATGACTTGTGCTGTAAAAGATGGCCCGAAATTGCAAGGCCTTGCAATATATCTTCATGGAAACTGTTTATCGGGCACAAAAAAGTCATCTCTTGCAGCATCCAGGAGTTTCCTGGAGGGGCTGATTAATGTTGGATGGATTCATGTCTAACTTGTTTTTGTCAACGGGTCGGAAGAAGTTAAAGTTGCATGATTCTGCTGTGATGTTTAAACGGGGATTCTGATTCAGCGTCTTACTCATGCTTCCTCGGGCAAACCCCCAAAACCTCCCCCTTATACAGAAATAACCATCCGCTTCTTCATTCCTTCTGTTAGCTCTCAGGCTGACAGTCACACAAACAGACACGTACACAAACACGGGTGTTGTAACACACAACAAAACATGTACACAGGTGGACAAACACAAAGGCAGACATGCACACAGGCCTTGTAACACATCCACAAAATGGCGCTACACACACACACACACACACACACACACACACACACACACACACACACACACACACACACAGACAGACACCCTCCCTCCCTCCCTCCCTCCCTCCCTCCCTTGTTTTTGAGTAAATGATTTATCTGCTCTGATTTGGGAGAAATGATTCTCTGTAATGAAACAGACAGAGAAGATGATTTTTTTATTCATCTCGGGACAAAGCGGGCCGTGGCCCTTTCTTTTCATGGTAGACAGCTCGTATAAACACCGCCAATGAGTTTAGAGTTTTCCCATTACCCCCTCACACCCTCTCATCATCTCCACTCTGGATCTTGCATGCTCATACAGACAGTCCATCTAATGAAAGCCTGCAAAATTCATCGTGCGACGGCTCGGAGAACCTCGCAGAGAATCTTTCTGTCACCATCCTCTCCTTAATCAATTTACAGGTCGTGAGCCGCTGGTTTAGCTAGATGATTATTGTTATGCCGAGGCAGGCGTGTTCATCGCTCGCTTGTCTAACCTCGCTAACACCTCCAGAGAAGGCGGCCAGATTGAACGATAAAGTCGTCTCTGCAAACCCATCCTGATTTAGAGCTCCTCGTAAAATTGATACTTATTTTTCTCTTCTCCGGTGCTCACTGAAGTGCGATATCATAAACTGCTCCTTATTTTCTTTTTTTCATCCCCTCATCTTCTCGTTTGGAGATTTAAGGCTCTGTGTCACAGGGGTCACTGAGCAGGGTTCTCTCAATGTCAGTGATCATCAAGCAGCTGCCCCTGAAGTTTGGAATTCTATTCGGCTGAAGGGAGTGGAAATGACTGGCAATCCAACTCTGAGTCAATGCCGGAGCTGGAAAAATAGCCAAGGATGCGTGAGGGGGGTTCTTGAGTGCTCTGAACAATTTTCATTCTCGTGAAACTTAAGTGGATATTCGGGCCGTGTGACCCCACCTTCCAATCTTGGTATTCCTTCTCTTGGAGGCACACTAACACATAGGTGAAAGGCTTTGTGCTTCACTGTATTAACTCCCTGTTAGTGAGCTGGTTATATAAGCCAACACCCGAGTGGGTCAAAGGCTGTTATACCTCTCCAAGGTGATTGAAAGATAGAAACTCGTGCATGACTGTAAAATATTACTGCATTGTGACTGAACAAGGAAGCTTTTGCACTGTTAAAAAATATGTGTCTACCTCCTTGGGAAAGCATGTTTAAAGGAGCCCTACTTTGTGGTAATGTCGGAAGTTCTACCATGGACTCTCTAACATTTTTTGTGGAAAAAATGCCATGGTTAACTTGTTTCAAGCCATTGTAGCGTGGTATAGAAAGCCTGCAGGGAGACTTAGCACGATTTGTGCCAGTTTAATATTCAACAAGCTAAGCTGCTTGATTCTGATTGGCTAACAGCTAGCCAATGAGAGCCTGCCTATCAGCATCCTTTTTTTTTCCCAGCGCAACTGAGCGAGCTCATGAATAGTAATGAGCTCAGGCAACATGACGTCAGACTGACGTTCATTTTCACAGTCACGACATAACCCGAAAAACTTAAAAATGTAAGTAAAAACAGTGAGAGTGTTTTTTTAACAGACTTTTAACTACATTCAAGTTGAGGGATTCCTTTTCCAAGTGCTAGCAACATTATAAATACCTAATATAAAACTCTTCTGTCAAACTGTTTTCCATGTTTTACATGAACCCAATACTGTAGTGGCCAATTCTTCCAGATTCTTCCGTGCACTAGCGTCCACACTCCCATTGGGCCTTGTGCTTCAGTGTTATGCTGAGGAAGTGTGCATGTGTAATGCAGCGGAGAGGACATGGCCCGGGCTCGTACACTGGAGATAAGGAGGGCTTGGAAGAGGCCAGGGACCTCTGAATCTATTTTTTATCTAATGTGACCACTTTTAATTGCATGGGTGCATCCTGCACTCAAGTACTCAACAAAACTTCCAGGGCCATAACTCCAGTTTGTCTTTATATACAGTAATGACTTTCAAAAATGATGCCACGATTTGTCATAATATTTTAACTTATTTATATTTTTATCCAATCATAGTGGTGCAAAAAATCTACTTATGTCTCGTTAAGTTAATGTTGCATTAAATGGTTTCCGCTAATGTGAGGGTGAGGTTTGAGACATGGTTTTGCTTGATTTATTGTAAAAACATCATCTATTGCTAAAGCATAAAACATCAATTTAATCTTTAAGTGATGCACCAATTTCACATGAAATCAGGATGAACTGGTTGGTACATCCGAAGCTCCATGAATTTCTGCACAAGTCCTGTTTGCATGTGACAAAATGTTGCCAGTAAAACCCAGGCAAGATTGTTTCTTTTAGTCTTTTCTTCTCCATGTGTCTTGCCTGTGGTTGTGTGTGGCCGCTGCATGTGGGCAGTTAGGACTGGGATGTTGGAAAGGTTTATTCTTGGAGAAAAGACCCCCAGAAGCCCCAGGTTTGAGTGACCACACACTTTACAAAGCCAACCTAAATCCTGCAAAATTCCTACTTTAGCAGGAGATTTTCCTGGAAATCCCAACTGAAATCAGGGCTGTGCCCTGCTGGAAAATGACGGGGTGGTACAGATAATGATGCTGCCTCTCAAACCCCAGAAACCTCATTAACAACTATTTCAGTTAAAGGAATTGTTTGACATTTTGTGAAACACGCTTATTTGCTTTCTTACCAAGAATTGGATGAGAAGATCGATACCACTTCCATGGAAAACAGTGAGTCCAGGATGTTCATGCTCCCAGTAGAGAAATAATCTGGCATGTAATCTTTCATAAAAAAAACACACACACATTTTCACTTTCACACTTTAGTTCATTTACACATTAAACAATCAAGATAGAACATGGTATTCATTTCAGTTTAGGGACCTTTACAGGTTCTGATAGGCGGATTTTGTTACTTTTTGGACAGAGCCAGGATTGCCGTTTCCTGCTGTTTCCAGACTCTATGCTAAGCTAAGCTAATTAGCTGCTTGCTGTAGCTTTATATCACCTCTAAGTCAATAAAACTTTGTAAGAAACCGAAAAGAAGCATATCCTGAAATGTCAACCTTTTCTTGTAAGTGTAATAGGTATGGGTAGTGGATTGGTGGATTGTGACGTGTGAGTTCATGTTCAATGCAGGGTTGGTGATGATGTCTCAGTCAGATGTCTCACATCACTTGTCAATCATCTGTCCCAGGGAACTGTCCATTGAGACTTTCCAGACCAAAGTGAGCAAAAGCAAAGATGGCCTTTGTGAGGTTTTAAGACTTATGTCAATAGAAATGTGACCGTCACTGAGGGAAGCAGTGCCCCGTTTGTAGGATGGAAAATCAATTTTGTCTCTGGATGTTGACACTTTAATTATGTGTAAAGGGGATATGAGGAAAAACTGCTTATGTAATTACAGCATACACAAAAAGTGCAAATCATTTGAAATTCAACACACCCTTTTTTTGTACATGATTTTTCTTTCTGTTTCGTCTTTTTTATATTCCTCTTTCTTTTTGTCTTTCCTTTTCATGATTTCCCTCATCCCTTTGTGTTCATTTCAATATTTAATTGGCGAGATATTACATAATTCAGACGGTGCACTGGCAAGGTGTGTAAATTCTTGTATTCCTATCTTTGGGAGGACCAATTAGAGGTGTGGATCTTGAGTGAAGACATTTGTAATAATATTCTGTCAATGAGGGTCCTCACAGGTACTGTAGGAAAGTGCAAATGCTTTTGCTGCCAGCTATCAAGTGCTGGGTTAGTTGTGCGGAGGCAAGCACACACACCAGATATGTATTCTTCATGTCAGTCTACTTTGCTCCTTTCCTGTTCCTCTTGGGCTTTGCTTCAGTCGTCTCCCTCCTCTGTCTAGATCTCATCTTTTTGTTAGAGTCCTGGTGTTTCAAAGCACTTGTTGTAATAAGAAGAGGCCAATTTTGCCCACTAAGCTGCGAGAGCCCGGATTCTGGATGAAATCTGGTGGGCTTACTGAGCAGCTAGAAGCAGGAGCTCCTAGGAGGTTTTTGCTGGGACGCTCAGCCTGGCCAGGTTGGTAGATATAGGACATGGGAAGAGTTTGTTTTGCTTTAGTGTCATGCAGGGATCTTTACCCTGTTTCTTTCTTTTGTTGAACGCTAATAGGCTTCAAGATGATGAGGTCAGATTTGTGTCTGACTTGATCCTGACTTGCTCTGACGTCATAACGCACATGGGCAACGATGGCCTCATGAGATCAAGGCGGCCACAGGTTTGAGACGCAAGCAGCGCAGTTGCTCTCCACCGACTGCAAGACCCAGGCAAACCCAAGGCATGATGGGAATCGCCTGGCTCTCAGCTGATCTAACAGCTGATTGGTTCAGAATTGACTCAACATGAAGATGTTTTATATAAACTTTTTATTGTTTTTGAATTGGAGAGATTTCAACTGGTATTTGTCTGATTTAAAGGCTTGTGGATGTAAGTGTTTGTGTGACTTCCTGTTGGAAATTGTTCAACTTGACTGCATCTTTTTGTCACCGCTGCCCCCCCACGCTGCCGCCGCCAGCTCTTCTCCACTTTACAGGCAAGGCGCAGTTCATCTCGAACAAGCCTGATAGAAAATGTAACTATTTATTGCAGACTTGCAAGACAAGGACGTTACAGGGGAATACTGCCACTTTTTAAATGTTAAATAATGTCATGTCTACTATTTCAGTTTAAGATTCTAAGCAGAAAATTCTGTCTTCAGGCGTTGTAAAAGGAATAGTTTGGGACATGCAGTTATTATCTGTCCATTCAATACTACACGGTCACCAGCAGACAGTTTACATAGCTTTGCATAAAGACTAAAAACAGGAAGAAATGGCTAGTCTTACTCTTTCCAAAGTTTTAAAAGAAGATCTGCCTGCTAGTATCTCCAAAGCTCACTTTTATGTTTTATCATTACCGGGGGAAGTCATTTCCTGGTCTCCAGCCCCCCCACCCCCTCCCCCGGTCAAACCACAATGTCTTTTTTCACTCTTCCTACTACAGATTAAATAAATACGACGTAATGTATTAATCAGTTAGTTTTAAATGTGCTGGTAGGCATATCTGTTGCTTTTGGTAGAGCCAGGCTAGGTGTTTCTAGTCTTTATGCTAAGCTAAAATGCTAAAGTGTCCTGGCTGTTGCTCCAGATATACTGTACAGATACGAGAGTGGTATCGATTTTCTCATCTTACTCTAGTGAAATGTGAAATTGTTCTTTTAACTTAACTTAAATATCCTAGGTGTTAATTTGGCATGTGCTTTTCAGGAGCAACATATTGGGAGATCTAAGATATAAACCTAGGCAAATGAAAAGTAAATGGTTCTTATTTAAGTCTTTTCTGATTGTGATTCACATAATTCAGAAAGCACAGTGTGGATCAGTTTATAAAAAAAAAAATCTCTTTCACATTAACACACAAATCTACCAAAAAAAAAATTATATAAATTATTTTTTATTTAATGCAATATAATACTGACCCTGGTGAGCTTTGTGGGTGACTGGTTGGCAGAAGAAGAAATAATCAATGCAGGGGCGATAATCAAGAATAAAACGGCTTTATTGTCACGAATGAAATGATTATAAATAGGCACATAAACTGTACGCACCTAAAGCATAAGATACAGCACTGCAGCAGCACATAGCATGTAAAAAAGATACGCAACAGATAGACAAATAGACAAATAGAATATATTATTTTCCTCAAAACGGAATAATCTCTAGCTGTTGTCCAAAATCTTGCATCAAGAGTCAGCTCAAGTGATAGGAGATGCTAACACAAAAAAAAACACATGTTTAGTGCAACTTTACAGACCAAAGGAACGCTCTGGAAAAATTATTTGCTCTTGAATCGTTAAGAGTGCCAAGCAATTCCAAACAACATTAAAAATGTAATGAACCATATTTGCTGAGAGAGGGACAGAGAAAGAGAGAAGCATACAAATGCTGGGAGAAAGTTCACAAAAAACTGAATCAAAGAGGTGTGGAGAGGAAAAAGAACTTGAGGTAAGAGCAGTGAGAAAGCTCAGAGAGAAAGAGAGATGTTGAGGGAGTTCGTGCTGCTCTGTGAGATGAATGTTTGTAGTCTACATGCAATGCAAGGTCTCCTGTAAGAGCAATAATAAAGGGCCTGCAGACACAGTGGAAAATTGGATTTTTATGGCAGCCCATCAACTATAATTAAAAGTTTGGGAAATACAGAGTGCCCCCACTAAGAGTTTAGACAGGAGAAGTACCTTTCTGAATACCGTTGTCTAGAGTAAAAGAGAGAAGTGTGAAATCCCTTGATGTTAATAATAGAAATAATATTTTGGGGGATTTTTATAGTGCCTTTCAAGGGACCAAAGGATGCTTTACATGAAGGCAGAACAAGTAACACACGTACAGAATAAAACAACACGTCAATTCAGTGGTGGCAAAGTTAGCGCTTAGTCCGTAGGCTGTGGTGAACAGGTGGGATTTTAGGAGTTTTTTTGGAATAGATCCATGGATGCAGCATTATGAATTTCTGTCTGGAGAAACTTCTGGAGGGTGGGGGGCTGCCACACTGAAGGCTCTGTCCACAAATGTCTGCAGGTTGGTATGGGGAAGGCAATAGTGAAACCTGTGTCTGAGGACCAGGGGTTCTGGGACGGGTTGAAAGAGGTGTGATGGGTCAGGGGAAAGGGGCAAGTGCATTGAGTGACTTGTAGGTGAGGATTTTGAATGTGGGATTAGCCAGTGAAGGTGAATGAGGGTGGGGGTGATGTGTTGCCAGGGCTTGACGTGTGTGAAAGCGCTCCCAGCTGAGTTCTGTACAGACCAGAACTTATCCAGGGCTTTGCTGGTTATCCTCGAACATCGTCTTGCAATGCCAGTCCTTCCTTCATAGCGCTGCGGAGGAAGGACTGGCTAGTCCACATTCCTTTAAACCAATAACAGTCGTGTTAGGCAGCGCTAAGCACCGGACGGAGCAACAGTGCCTCTGCAGAATAGCAGGGAGGCAGGAACTTCCTTTGGTAGAACATGTGGACGTTCCAGATGGGAGGTGATGAGAGTGTGAATGAGGGTCTTTTCCACAGAGTCTGTGAATAATAAGATAAGAATCTGGGTACTGATGGCGAAGTGGATATGACACATGCCTTTGGTGTGGGAGACCCGGGTTTGATTCCCACTGCAATACATCAGCCAATTGTCCCTGAGCAAGACACTTAACTCCTAGTTGCTCCAGAGGCGTGTACATGTAAGTTGCTATGGATAAAACCGTCAGCTAAATGATATGTAATGTAATGAGTCTAGAGATGTTATGACATTGGCAAGTTCGGTGATGGATTAATGTGTGACTGGATTGAGAGGGTGGAGTTCAGAACAAGACCCAGGTTTCAGACTTGGAGAAGATTTCCAACCTTTCGGGGCAGGACCACACATTTGTGATTGTCCAGTAAAAATGTGTCGTATCTAAAAATGCGGCAACAAAGAAAGCCCTGGTAGTGTTTCATCATGAGCCCAACATTAGATTAAAAACACTGGCCTGCAGTCATGTAAAACAAGAATAATAGAAGATTCAATCACACATAAAGAAGAAAAGTGGAATGATCTGGTGTCATGAAATGCGGAAAAGCTTGGGTGAGAAATGGCAAGAGAAGAAAAGATGTAAAGAAAGAAAGACTTCACAGAATGGGAAACAGCAGAGAGAGAGAGAGAGAGAGAGAGAGATGTGAGCATGTGAGCATGTGACAAGGATCTAGAAGGAGATGATATTTTTCCCCATCGGATGACACTCAGATCTAATTCAGTCATTTGTCAGCCACACAGGCAGTACTGCTGGCTAATGGACTGGGAAGGCATGAGAGACACAAGCTCAGGGAATCCCTCCGTTGTTATCTGCAGCAGACATTATCAGACCTACTTACTGAGAGCAGGCTGACAACAGAGCTGACACCGGGAATGGCAGTACAGCCAGAACTGATGGGGAACATGGCCAATAACTTCAGGGATAGAAGGAATAAAATATGACTGTAATCTCATAACCGTAGGTGGGATCTGATAACCAGAAATTGAATTGCCTTTGAACATGGCACTTAACCCAACTACTGTACTGGTTGACTGGAACTGCTTGGCAGTCCCCGGCATAAGCCTGTGGTTGCGCTGGACAGCTTTCATATCTGACTGTGTGAAACCTGAGCATGTAAAGATGAACCCATATGTATTGGACAACCAATAAAACAGATTTTGCTACATTGATACAGAACCAGAATGCTAACTAGAATTTAGGCTCGGACATACTTTTCGCATTCCGTGGACAGCTGCGGACTTGTACCACTTGACAGCCATGATGTCCAGCACATTGTCATTGACACATGCAGCCACTTTCCTGGAACAGCTTGCACCGCCGATACAAGTTGACAGCGGCCCGTGGCGTGTGTGTCGGAGCCTGTCTTTCACCAGTCTTCCACCTGCGAGGTTGTCAGCATTGTCGGACGGCCGATTTCACCCATCAGTCCTCATTGATGTAGTGGCACGTGTCACGTAGCTCTCCGATGTAAGCGCCGTCCAGCAAAGAGCCACGAGCAGAAAAAAAAGGGCAGCTTGAAACTTACCACAGTACATAATTAGCGCTAGCAAGTAAACTAGCCGTTAAGAAATGGATTTTATAGCCTGTTGTTATAATATTGTTTTCAACTGTTTTTAACTAATTGGTCAAAATTCCTAATGTCGGTTAACGGTTAAACGGTAATCATTAACATACCTTATCCAGATTCTGTATAATTTTTTTTTTTTTCTTCTACAGTTTTATACAAAAGTTTGCAGGAAGGTTCTGGATACTTTAAAAATATAGTCTTAAATTAGTAAGGAGCGCTGATGTTTAATTAGCATGGACATGGATCATAATTTGCAAGTCAGAAGAAAGTGAACAATGTAAATCGCCCTCCTGACATTTCTATTCCATTATCGCTTGGTTGCTAAGACCTCCACAGCGGTCTCCTGTTACATGAATGTTCCTCACTTATATAATCACAGTACAAGGGCATATACTGTACATTTCACTGCCGGGCCTATAATCAAAGCCAAGAACATGTTCTCTTCTATCATTGCTATATATGTAATACTCCAGTGTCTAGTGGGATAATACTGTATTGAAGTTCAGAATTCGTGTGATGAATGTATTATTTTGTTCTTTAGATACAGCGCAGTCCCGCATGCTCAGTTGATATGCTTGAAGGTTACCATCACAATTACGAGCAGTTTTTTTTTTTATACACACTGTAGTTAAATTGGAATACTTCAAACCGCTTAAATCTCTGCTGAATTCATTTCCTGAGGAATGTCTTTTCCCCCTGTGGCATAGCAGCGAGCATGAAAAGGAGTGCAGAGTGCTACCACTGTAGGCTGCTCCTCTGAGTGCCATCGACACAATGAAGAGCAATGGGAGCTCTGTCTCACACACAGCCGAACAGCCGACAGAGAATACTGAAGGCACTTGTGGGTTTATCATACCTTTTGACAGCTGCTTTTTTTCTTTCCATGGAGAAGCGAGAAGGGCTAATGACGAAAAGGCTTGGGGAGTCATATGTAATGCATATAGTAAAGACGCAACATTGGCGATAGCTCGAACGTCATGGGGGACAACAAACCTGCACTGAATGTAGGTAATGGTTGTGTTGCTGGTCTCAGATTGAATCATTCAAAAAAAATCTCTGTTGTGTGAGCATTGATTTTCTATACCGCTTCAGGGTGTTGGGGGCTGGAGACAATCCCGGGAACACATTTTGGATTTGGCAACACATAAAAGCTTTATCTCAATTCAGGGGCTGGATACCTCTGATGACCATGCCATCATACCAAGAAGTCCAATATTTTTTGGTTCACTCTAAGTGTCAATGTAAAGCTTTTGGTAAATGAACTGTATTTATATAACTCTTTCCTAGTCTTAACGACTACTCAACGAGCTTTTACATGGTACAGGAACCATTCACCATTCATACACATTCATTCATGTGGCCAAGTCTTCCATACAAGGTGCCATCTGCTCATTAACATACACACATTTACACTCCAATGGCACAGCATCAGTGTCAGTGTCATTAATGCCATAAATGTAGTGATGGAGCTGATGACCCGATGCCCAGAGAGCAGTGTCCAGGATATTACTCCTCGCTTTTAAAAAGTATAGTGTTATGTTTG
The DNA here is from genome assembly GCA_013375575.1 of Percina caprodes. Taxonomy (NCBI): domain Eukaryota; kingdom Metazoa; phylum Chordata; class Actinopteri; order Perciformes; family Percidae; genus Percina; species Percina caprodes. The sequence goes on from JABXJD010001161.1 coordinate 56,505, forward strand.
GCAATGGTATTCAATACAGGAAACATGAATATGCACAACATTTCTATTTATTCTTCAGGGTTTCATTTGTCATTTAAAGTCTTGTTAATGACCATAAGTGAACGATTACTTTCTGCCATTGACCGACATACTTGGGCTTGTTATTCCAGCCCCTCTGCTGTCAGGAGACAGGATCAGGGTGTATAAACTCTGCTTCTTTGTGTTTATTCAAATATAGGTACACCTGCATGTAGGCCTAAGAAATTGCAATATAAGCCTGTGTATTACAATTATGTTACAATAGCATATACTCAATGTCAAGGATGTATAAATTAAATAAACTTCAGCTAGAGTCCAATTTACTATGGCAACACTGTTGACCGCATCGGTGATCTCTTTCCATTCCGTGTTCTTTCTACAGGCTTCTACAGCCAAATAGGGCACATGTTAGTGAAAATGAACCTGAGATATCAGGGTTTCAATCTCCACCTCTGAAAAGTGCCGGATTATATCTTGCCATGTCGTAAATTGTAGGGGAGAGGCCTCAAAACCGAAAATATATTGGGGCGTGATATTTAAATTACAATTGTTGTTTTCCATTTATCAACGTACAATCATTCTTACGCTCTGATTGGTGTGATAAATCACACGTGAAGCCTGTTGTAAGAGGATTTCTGAGCTCTTATCTGCGCTGGTTTCTACGTTAGGTTGATAAATGAGGGCCATTGTGAGCCAAACAAACTTACTTACTTTACATTTAATATCCTCTGTTATTAAACTAGGACAACTTTTTCATATGTTTATATGAGAAAGTTGTTTTTCATTGAGCAAAAAGATGAATGGCAGAAGATGACTTATGTGTGTAGGACTGAAGCGGTATCGACTTTTACAATCTTTTAAAGAAAAGACCAAAAAGATGCATCTTTCATTGTTCCCGCCTGGTGGCTACACAGTTCAATTTACTGTGTATAGTACAAATGCTCACTTTCTTGCAGTGTCATTCTCAAGTGTACACTCTCTCAGTTTTGCACCATCTCTTTTGTCCGTAATTATTTATTATTTATTTATTTATTGACGTGTCGGCCCCTGCTCAAGCTCGGCCTTGTTTGCGTGAGGATTGTACTATTTATGGTGTGGTGTATATGTGCCATGGAGGTTTCATTTTATGTGTTTTTTTCATTTTGTAACAAAGGCACAATTTCTACAACCTGTGCTGAAGGAAGGGAAGCAAAGCCTACAAAGACGCAAGTCAACTGCTGGAGTTTAATACAAATACAAGCCCTCCTTGAGCAAGATCCTGAATCGCTAGTTCCAGTTCTCTTCTCCTTGTGCTAAAGGGAACAATAATAGACAAATAACACTTGAACAGTACAGTTCACGGTTACTAGTCATTATCTTTTCCATCAAAATAAAGAAAACAAGTATAAATAAAACCATGTGTGCCCAGTTGTCCTGGATTTGCACCCTACACCGGAGCAGGAGGCAAAACATCTGCCCCCATTTCACAACATGTCCACTGGGGGCACTGTGCAGCACATCTGGACTGGTCGACCATTGCCAAGAAGCTTCAAAGAACCTGGCATCCTTTGATGCTTGATCACATTGTCTGGACCCGCCAAAAAACATCCGGTTTTTGGCTTCAGGTGCCACAGCAGACACGCCAGAGAATGTGTCCATAGCTGGGAGCATGTGAGAGTTGGTCCCAAAGCAGGAGGTGGATGTCATTGTGCTTGTTAGCGGACACTATTTAATGTATTCACATTACTGACTACAGATGTAAGGTTAAAAACGAAACAACCTCCTACTTTTGGCAGTCTTTATTTCATTTGAACAAGCTGTCCTTTTGGAGTGCTTGTATAATTTCTTTAAAAAAAATCTACAATTTGTAAAACTTTGTTTTGAATTAGTTTCACATCAACTCAGAATCATGCTATGGAAATTACTGTTTATTGACATATGTGTGTTGACATAAATTACATTCATGAATGCAAACTTCCCTCAAAAAGTATTAGTGGATGGAAAGCCTACCTTTGCACAAAACATTTTAAAGAGGATTTTAAAATGAGCTTTTAGCTATATCTGGTGCGAAACATGTATTGGTACATTATCCCTATTACATAAATATTGGAACAAAGAAATGAATAAAAAAGACAATGAACTGTTGTTAAACAGTGGCCACATGCGGTAATTACGGAATGTTGGCAGTATGTCCTACATTTCCCAAGATTCTCATCACAAAGTCACTTTTAAAGATGTCATCATTAAGTGACCAGACTGAAAGCATGGTTTTATTAGGCTGGGAGCTACAGCAGTTCATGGAGGTTACTTCAGAGAAACTGGATTGGAAAAACCCAAAACAGTCTATTTAATTTTAGTGGCCCAGTGTGTGGCCCACTCTAATTTAGTGTAGTAGGTACTGTAAAGACATCTTAACACTGGAGAAAGAGGAGGATGAACACCTGACTAAGGGCAACTGGAACAGGACACAAAAAGGCAGACTTCTACCAAGGTACAGTGTATTAACTACTTATTTTACTCTTGTGAGATTGAATATTGTTTATTTGTAACATGTTGTGATGTAGCCGTAGCACAAGAAGACTCCCAAAGTGAACTATCTTGTACACAGCGTCAGATCACTGTAGCCACTCGTTGAATTGCATTTAGAATGGATCCATCTTGGTGCTAATGAAGTCAACTTTTCACTCTTCTGATAACATCCTATTTCTTTTATCAAAGGTTATAATTTAATTAAACAAATAAAACCAGTTAATTTTCTGTCTCATTTTATCAGCTAAGCTAATTGGCTTCATATTCACCACATAGACTTAAGACTGATATAAACCTTCTCATCTAACTCCTGGCAAGAAAGTGAATATGAGTTCCCAAAATGTTGAATTATTCCTTTTAAATCTGAAAAGTCACTTTCATTTTTTTATAGAGGAGTCTTGAACAAATTTCACAAGAGCTTATTTCTGGCTAGTTACTGTATGTTACTCTATCACTGTGTTGCCTCTGTTGCGTTCATTGGCATGATTTTTCTTCTGGCCACAGAAAGGGAATGGATGTGTTTTATCATTACTTCTGGGTTAGTGTCTGTGAAAACGAGAAGAAAAGTTAAAAAGAGAGTGATCTTTTGTTACCATATCTGATGCATGTGACCTCAAACACGGAAGAATGACTTCTTGACGTCGCTGGTGTAATCGTCAATCATCTCTTTGGTGCTTTTTTTATGCTCTACTGAAGCGCCAGTGCTTGATGGTCTATCCTCATATTGTCACGGTCAAGTGAATCTCCGAGAAGAGCATAATAATCTATATTCCAGCTTGCTTATTCCATTGTACGTGCGTGTTGTTATGTGCTGTTGCGGATCATAGTGGCAGGTATTCTATAAACCCCAGAGGAGAACTGCCGCGGAGTGTGTCAGATGAATCACCTGGTATGTGGCAGGGGTTATTACAGAGAGAAAACACTGAAATATAAAAAAATCTCTAGGAGATAAAGAAGATTGATGCCTCTCCAGCGGGCATACGTGGGAAAACATGCCAATGACTCCATCACCTTTTAGGTCTTCTCTTTTCCTTGCTCTCTCCGCTCTCTATTTCCTTCTCCCGGCTTCTTTCAATCTCAGCCAGCCCACTGCTTCTGCACTTCTTCTCTCCTCTCTTCACCCCCGGCATCTACGCTAATAAATCCCATTTAAGCTCTCGTTGCGACCCCTCAATCATCGCCCGCTACCAGCCTAAAATAACACTGTGGGAATAGAGAGAATGTGGCTAGTGTGCAGGAGCTCCCATGCTGATGTTATTAATTGTTTCAGAGATGAATATCCCATTACAGTCCGACTGAGGAATGGAGATGGAGCGGGGGTTATACCGTGATTAATACTAAGTTCATGCAATGCATGATTAATTTTGAAGTGTGAGTGGGTGTTTAATCAAGGCCACATGTTATATGATCAATTATAGGGTGAAGAAAAAGAGCTGGATGATTAGACTACCTTTCAGTGTGGAACATATGTCACCCAAGGTTTAGTGGGCTCACTCAGTGTAGGATTACATTGGTGGTAAAAATGGGGAATGTAGCCATAGAGGCTGGATTACAGAGTTGCAGTGAAAAGATGGGAGGGTTAGGCTTTATTGAGCTCATCCAAGTGTGAGCTGAATGAGCCCTGTACTTCCATACAGGGAGAGCAGTATGAGTGCACCACATATGAGGACACCTAGCCTATTACATAAAGTCACCTTCAGTGTGGACTGTTGGGATTATCTACATTTATTAAAGTACTGTACTTAAAAAATAATTTGTGCTACTTGTACTTTACTTGAGACCTTTCTTTTAATGTCACTTTCTACTTCTCCTCCACTACATTTCAGAGGGAAATATTATGCTTTTTACTCCACTACATTATTTTTTTATCAGCTTTAGTTACTTTACAAATTAATGAATACATGTGCACACAAAATTTAACTAAATTAAACTACCAATTCCTTTTCATGGGAAATAATGAATGTTCCTTTAAGCACGGAACTGACTGACAAAGGATGGCCACTGCTTAATGGATAGACTAACACACCGGCGTTGTTGTGTTGTGACTTCAGATCTAGTGGCTGGTTATATTCGTTGCATGTCATTCCCACTTGCTGCCTCACTGAATTTGAGTAAAATATGTAAATACAATTTCCATTCCAATACATAAATGTAACCATGACCATGCACTTTTAGTAATTCAATTCAATTTTATTTACATACCGCCCAATCACAACAACACCAGTTATTTCATTGCGCTTTTCATAAAAAGCAAGTCTAGACCGTACTCTCTGATGTTATTTAATAGCATATTACAGTAACTCTGTACTGTGGACCAAAGTGAAACACTATTATTTTACCTTTTTTAATAATCTGATGAAAAAAACTGTTTCTGTTCAGGTGCTTGTGGACACATTATTCTGTTGTGGTTCCACTGTGTCTAATAACATATTTTCCCTGCCTTAACCTCAGCTAAAAGTTCAGAATAGCTGCTAAACGTAATTAGCCGTAGCAAAGTAATGATGCAGAAAATAACATAGAAGGGACACGGTGTCCAGTAGTGACAGTGAGGCTACATGTTTCCTGTACATACCCAGGTGCAGAATGCAGAATTTTGCAGAATTTATACTATTTTTTTATCCAGTAAATCAAGTTTTTTCTTATTTTGTTGAAACTATCTTTGTCCTCTAGAGCAGCCACTAAACCAACACCGACTTGTTGATGTTAGCAGAAACACATTCTGTTCAGAGAAAGTACTGATTCTGAGGACAGACAGGATATGACATGTACAGTTTCTGAAACATGATTCAATTCAATTTTATTTATACTATCAAATCATGACAAAAGTTATCTCGAGACACTTTACAGATAGAGTAGGTCTACACCACAATCTATAATTTACAAAGCCCCAACAATTCCAGTAATTCCCCCAAGAGCAAGCATTTTAATGCAACAGTGGCGAGGAAAAACTCCCTTTAAGGGAGATTCCTCGGACAGACCGAGGATCTTGGTGGGCGGTGTCTGACAGTGCCGGTTGGGGGGTGTGATGCACAGTGGCAATAATAGTCATGATAAAGACAATGGAACACTGTCTACAAATGGTACTTGTAGTAGTTCATGACATAGCAGGGTACTGCAGGGAGTTACAGGGTGTAGCGTAGCATAGCAAAGCACAGGTGGACGTAGCGGGATGCAGCAGGGTTCAGCAGGGTTCAGCAGGACGCAGCAGGACACTGCAGGGCATTGCAGAGCGTAGCAGGGTGTAGCAGAGAGTGCAACAGGACCACAGCAACAGCTGCAACTAAGACCTTGTTGCCATCCTAATCCAAGGAAATAATGATGACATGATGCATCATTAATAATGTGCTGAATACTATAACACCACAAAATCAGCATATACTGTACTCACTTTTGCAGCAGTTGAGCTTATTGAAGCTTTAAATATCTCAGCTCATGTTGCTTACCATGCTGTAATAATATTTCCATTGACATAAATATTCAGAAATGTACTGGTTACTCTTAAACGTCCACTGTGTATCGTTTTTAGTTGTTCATTATCAAAATCTGTGTTGCCCTTTCACAAACTTGTCCTTCAAGTCAACTTGTCCATCTTGAAATACATCAGCTGGTAAGGGACATACAGGACATACTGCTTTTTTTTGCCGTCACATGATAAACTCACAGGTGCTGCTAACGGGTATCGTCGCGCCCCGGGAAGTTTGAAGAAGGAAAAATGGCTAACACCAACAAGTGTGTAGTACTCACCAAATCTTGAGATAAAATTTCGCAATTGGATGAAGTCGTGGATGACATCTTGGCTTTTTGGAGCGTGAATACTACCGTAGCTGTAATACGTACTTTGAACTGCGTGGAGCGAGGAGTTGATTGCAATATATGATCTCAACACTAGATGGGACAAATTCACACACATTGGACATCTAACACGAATGTGTTACCAAGTTTCCAATTGATATTGAGACTTTGTTCATTGTATCCCACCTTGTGCCAAAATGAAACGTTGGATACTGACTTTGATATCCAGTAAAACAAGAGAGGGTGTTGTATAAAGCAGGAGGTACAACCTGCATAGATTAGTGTTTCCAGGTCAGACTGTTTCCATGTGGTCAGTTTTTCTACACCAACCGTCAGCTTTGTGCATGGGGAGAACCGCTCATGTGAATGCGCCCTTAATGTGGCCTCTGTAAATGGTTCTGTTGTGTGTGCCAGCTTTCATAAGAGAGCTACAGGGACGCAGCAACATAGCCCAGAGCAGGACGTCATAATTCAGGAGAATAATTGGGGCATTTAAACCAAGCCTGGGACTCATCCATGCCAGACAGATACAGGTCAAAGCGGCCTGTCGGCATGGGAGGGTGGAAGGGATGGATGGGTAGCGAAAGGATGGGAGGATTTGACAATGGAGGAGATGAATGGTACAGTGGTAGCTGCGGGAGGAAATAACGTGGCGAGACAGAAAGGAGGAAATTCAAAAAGATGAAATAAGAACATAAGAAATAGAGGTAAACACAGATTAATAAAGAAACAAAAGGAAAGGAAAGAGGCAAGCAACAGAGGTAAATATGAGAGAGGACAGAATATAAAGAGATCAGCAATTACTTTTTTTATTTTGAAAAGTTTTCAACCCCCACAAGTATCGATACCTGTGCATTAGGGAATTACCAATACACCTACTCTTATTGATCCTGCTTAATGGGCTGATGCTTTAACAATACTGCTTTTCAGTTCCTTGTTATTACTGTGCAAGAAAATAAAGAAAAAAAAAAACGGAATTAATGTGCTTAGCAGGTAATGCTGGTAGAGGGAGGAGGGGCTGGTTGGAGGTTAAAGGTTTGCTGCTAATTAGGCTAAACAGTAATATAAGTTTAAGTAGCAGTAAGTAAAACATACCGGCTGTGGTCAACACTTTTCTAAATTCAAGGTGTTGAATTGTTGGGAGCTAAAGTGTTGTCTTGCTGACTTTCAACTTTTGATTTGTGAGATAAGTGCTGTATATCTATTAGGTACGTACGTACAGTACATGTAGATACAGACCCTACGCCGTAGCCTGATGTGCACCTTTCAAGAAATGTAACGGCGATACTATGATACTTTGTGTTGTAATTTTAAACTCTGGTGGATTTCTGAGGACTATGGGTAACTGCTCCTCAGATCTCTGCAGGGTAAATCCAGACAGCTAGCTAGACTATCTGTCCAATCTGAGTTTTCTGTTGCACGACTAAAACAACTTTTGAATGTACACGTTTCACCAAAACAAGTTCCTTCCTGAGGCTGTTTTGCAGCGGCTCTGTGCGGAGCTTAGCACCGCCCATGACGATTGTGATTGGTTAAAAGAAATGCCAATAAACCAGAGAACGTTTTTCTCCCATCCCAGAATGCTGTTTGGACAAAGCGAGACTACTGCAGGGTAAATCCAGACAGCTAGCTAGACTATCTGTCCAATCTGAGTTTTTTTTTATTTTATTGCACACCTAAAACAACTTTTGAACATCTTGTTCCACCAAAACAAGTTCCTTCCTCTTCCGCTCAGCGTTTACCTCTGCTATTTCCTTAAATATATCTGCTAGAACGACGTAGACACCAGCTCACAAGAATAAACCTCAGGCCCCTAACGTCGGCTGGGGCGTAAACTCTGCAGAGATCCTCTGTACAACCATAAATCCGCCTTCAACTAAGCACGTCAACAACTACATTGTACATTCATTCCTTGCTTCAATTTGATCCACCAACCACCAAGGGCAGCCAAGTTTATTGCATGTGACTTCTGGAGAATAGCCATGTCAAGATTTTCCAGTTTGACATCACAATATCATCTCACAGTGACATCCTAGAGTGATCCAAGTACACCTTGTAGGTACTCACTTTTGTACTAGTACACGCAAGTGGTGTCCTTTTGAAAACTGCGGAAATAGACTTTGTTTTGGTTGCAAACCTGTCATATTGTGTATGGTTATTTCATTTTGGTTTGTAGTCTTATGTTAGTTGAGAAGTTTGTGCGTTTCAGCTAAAAGTAGGTTTAGTTGATAATAACTTGTTAACTTAGCAATGGATGTAAATCTGACGTTGAGTTCTACATGTGCAGTACATACATATTTAACTACTGTATCTTAAAAATCTAATTGGAGCATTGAGGGAAAGAGACAGGGCCGAGGAACAATCAGTTCAACATATACATACATGAATGACCTTGTTTCACTTCTCCACCTTGCTGCCATGCAGTGATGTGAAATAAATCTCATGTTAACCTATTTAATAGACTCAGTTACCCTGACTCTACCACCGACATCCTACCCTTGTTGTGTATATTTTCTATAATTCAGGTGGGACAGCAGAGCCTGTTAAAGACAATGAGAATTTGCAAGAGACAAAAAAAAAAGAACTCCACACGTGGGGATCCCTACATGGGTTTGAGAGACGGCTGCCTTATGGACTGTGCCTCAGCAGTCCCAGACCACAAACCATGGCCATCTGGCAAGTAAGGCAGGCAAAGGCAAACTTTCTAAGTGAATTTCGATCTCTAGTACAGAAACCTCTACCCCTTACTTTCTGTCAAACACACATAGAAACCCACTTCACACAGCATTGCTCCATGTCTTTGGGCTCTGTCTTTGCAATGCTAGCCATTCTTGGCTCCAAGGGGATCTAGCCATATTAATTTCTGCTCTGTAAACGCAACATAAAAGACCCAATAAACCAGTTCCTTTATAGCAATGTTTCCCAAACTTAGGGTCGGGACCCAAAATGGGTCGCAGACCCGTTTTATTGGGTTGCCAATTGGCAGAGTAAAATGAGAATCTGGCTTTAGCGTACCTGAAAAACTAATACAGACTAAATACTCAGCATGACCTCAGAATGACCTCAGAATGGCCTCAGAATGGCCTCAGAATGACCTCAGCGTGACCTCAGAATGGCCTCAGAATGACCTCAGCATGACCTCAGCATGACCTCAGAATGGCACTTTCAAAAACCGAACCTAGAGTAGATCAGCTGGTTGAGATCTTCAACCAGACACATACATCTCATTAAATTCAAGTCCGCATTATTAAAACCATGTTGGTGTCTGAGGGACGATGGGAGGGGACGGAGACACAGAGAGGACAATAGAGATCTTTTCTGTTTTTGATTACTTTTATAATGGAATAAATATACTTCATATACATTTAAATTCATAGTTTGTTCCGTCTTTTGTCCACAGTTTAAAAATGTAGATGTTACAATGATTCATGGTGTGTTTTTGTAAATTTGGGTCCCGGGGAGACACCAAGTTTCTCTTTTGGGTCTTGAGCTGAACAAGATTGGGAACCACTGCTTTATAGTAAGTCACTTCAAACACCAAGTTTTCTAGACTGTTGCCAGTATGCTCATCTTACAAGTTTCCTTCTTGACTTGTTCTAATGCTGAGCCATTTTTGAGTCTTTTTTTATTTTTGCTTTAAGATTTTAAACTCCTGCTGAGGCATCTCCACCTACTGTGTTTATCCCCACATGGCTGCCAAAGCATTTCCTTCACTCTGTGATCTTCACTCAGCTGTAATTTGTCAAACCCATATGAATTGTGAAAGGAAGGAACACAAAGCAACACAAAGAAAATAACACTGTTAAAAACTGTATTTTAATCAAGGTTATGTCTAAAACGACCAAGCTCCATTCAATCAAGCTTCACCTTTATCCTTTGTCTTCATCATGTCCCTCTGTGCCTATTATTGTGTGGGATCTTCTCAGAAAGCAAGTAATTTAGTTCAAAGGGAAACACAAAAGAACTCAAGTGAAAGAAACTCATGTAATAGCTGTATCTTCACTTTGAGTGCAAGTCAGTGGCTTACACAACTTCAATGGAAAATTAAAAGCATATTGTAATGTAATAGGCCTTTTAGGGGATAATTTAAGATTACTTATCCTTATCTGGGCCTTAAATCCTGATCAGCTCTCACTGCCATAGTTTACAAAAAGTAGGTTAGACAAGGAGGTAATCAAATTCCTATAATGGAGTGCAAAAACAAAGCCATCTCGACGGCAAACCCTCTGCTTGCCATGATTGCCGCTCTATCGCAGTGAATAAAAGAACATAAACACAATGAGTGTATAAAACAGTCTCCTGCTTAGTAATGAGAAACCATCACTTGTATCACAAAGTAAATGAAAGAAAGTAAACACAGTTGCAGTGGGCAATATAATTAAAGCATGATATAGCTGGGGTTCACATACGCTACACCCATCTACCTCACTGTAGTACTGTGGTGGTGTTAACAATGGGTGACAAGAAAGCTATATAAATCAAATAAATCCAGTGTGTGAGTCTATAACCATATTAGCAGCTCTGTGAGGCTGTACCTGGGGATAAATTGTTCACATCAGCATGCCCTCATGCGCACAATGACAATGGCCCTGTTTACACCTGGCATTAACATGTGTCTTATTGGGCAGAGATGGCAAAAGTACTCACTTTCTGTACTTAAGTAAAAGTACAGATACTTGAGTTAAAAAATACTCTGGTAAAAGTGGAAGTACTGATTAAACTTCTTTACTCAAGTAAAAGTAACAAAGTACAGGCTTGGAAATGTACTTAAAGTGTAAAAGTAAAAGTAGCCTTGCGAAGGACAACCATTTTTTATGCAAAGCTACCTGGAGCACGCATATGTTACTAGAGAGCATGCTGAGGAACTTCAGGGAGAACACGGTCTTTATATGGCAATGGCTACATTTTAAATGGATGTCTGCCAATAGGCCTAAAACATCCCATATATGATTATTATGACAGAGACTGGGACTTCAGGTTAATAAGATTGTGACACATTAGCAAGATATGAATTCAGTTGTGATTCTGTGAGAATTCACAGATCCAGTTTCTATTTTTAATCTTCCCCTTAACATTTAAATTAATTTACATGTATGTGTGTGTGTGCTCAAATATGGCTATGAATCCCTCTTGATGCCTACTGTCTCAAACATCTCCCTCAGATAAGGCTGAGGATGATGTCTTGCTGCTTGTCTGCCAGATCTCTATTTTCTTCATTTTCAATCATGTCGCCATCCATAATACTAGGCTATGTGCTAACGTTAGCACCATCCATACTACTAGGCTATGTGCTAACGTTAGCGCCATCCATACTACTAGGCTATGTGCTAACGTTAGCGCCATCCATACTACTAGGCTATGTGCTAACATTAGCGCCATCCATACTACTAGGCTATGTGCTAACGTTAGCACCATCCATACTACTAGGCTATGTGCTAACGTTAGCGCCATCCATACTACTAGGCTATGTGCTAACATTAGCGCCATCCATACTACTAGGCTATGTGCTAACGTTAGCGCCATCCATACTACTAGGCTATGTGCTAACGTTAGCGCCATCCATACTACTAGGCTATGTGCTAACGTTAGCACCATCCATACTACTAGGCTATGTGCTAACGTTAGCGCCATGAAGCTGCAATGATTTGCTGTGAATGAATGCAGAATGCCGAATCTGTTGAGTTGTCTTAGTCGTGCGGCAAATGCAATGTACAGTAGATATATTCCCATCCATTTAGATTGAATATGGTATTGATGACGTAAACTATAATAACGATAATTCCAGTGTAATGATGTGAAAGTTGAGGACTAGATTAGGACTGTATTAAAGCTGATTCTGGTTTCCAACTTCGCCCCAGGTGTGTCTGTTAAAACACAGACGGAGACAACTTCTCTCTAGCTAAGTTTCCATCCACTTATTAATTGAATTACAGTATCTGAAGTTTGGTTAAAAAAAACAAAAAACTCATGTGAATAAAGCTGGTGAAACAATGTGCAACCTAGCTAACAGGTGAAGAACACACCAAAATCACTAGCTAACTTACTTTAAATGTGCAAGAACTATAGACCAATAACAGGCTTAAGTGAACTGACATCAGTTCTTAAAGACGCACACACACACAATCTCAGCTTATTATCCTCCGGACAGCTTTCTCTTTTTCTTTTCTCTCACTTTTTTCTCCGTGTGGCGCGCGCACCGGCTCACGGTGTGAGGCGCGTGTCCGCGCTATTCTTCGACATGACGACCTCTTGTACAAAACTAAAGTAACGAGCCAATTTTGTAAAATGTAAGGAGTAGAAAGTACCGATATTTGTGTTAAAATGTAAGGAGTAGGAGTAAAAAGTCGGCACAAAAATAAATAGTAAAGTAAAAATATCTGAAAAATCTACTTGAGTACAGTAACGAAGTATTTGTACTTTGTTACTTCCCATCTCTGATCTTGGGTGAGCCTAACACAAGTGGACAGTTCTAAGTAAGTCAGTTCCCACCTGGCAGTAGAATGTGTCTCTTCATGTGTCTCAACGGACCACTTGTGATCTCATCTCACTTCCCCACACTATATGCAAATAACCACATACATCATTTCTGTTTGCGAAGACCGAATGCATTGTTGTTTTTAACTGCCAGCGTTGCACTTTTGTGCCTAGTCTACCGGAAATTAAAAGAAGAAAAAAAGAAACTCAAAAAATACAGACGGTCTATTGCTTGCCGGTGTACGAGATTAGAGAACACTACACTTACACTTACGCAGAGGACCTTGATTAAGGAAGCTGTTAGTTTATATCCACGGTGTTCCACGTCCAGGATTGCTCCGTTGCCAACGGAAATTCCGCTGGATTTCACTCTTTTTACCTCCTGCTTTCTTTTTATTTATGAGGACTATGGTTAACTGCTCCTCAGATCTCTGCAGGGTAAATTGAGACAGCTAGCTAGGCTATCTGTTGAATCTAAGTTTTCTGTTGCACGACTAAAACAACCTTTGAACGAAAAACAAGTTCCTTCCTGAGGCTGTTCTGCAGCGGCACTGTGGCTCTGCCCGGTGCTTAATGGCACCCAATGACAATTGTGATTTGTTAAAGAAATGCCAATAAACCAGAGCATGTTTTTCTCCCATCCTGGAATGCTGTGTGGACCCTCCTCCGCAGCACTGTGGAGGAAGGTCTGGCAAAGCGAGCCCAGTAAGCGGTTAATCAATGTAGCTCAGGACACTATTCTCCCTCACACACACACACACACACACACACACACACACACACACACACACACACACACACAAACACTGCTAAAAGAATGTGGCCATGTGCGGTCCAGACCACCTCTGAATGTGGTCTGAGTGATCGGATCTCAGTGCATCCTCAATGCGTCTTGGGAGCAAACACACCTGAGCTGTCCATTTGTGATCGGATCAGCCAAGACACATGTTTACAGGAATGACTTAAAATGGCTCTTAAGATGTCTAGAATAACAGCTCCTTCCCATGAAGTGTGTTAATAAATGGCAAGCTGGTTGGTAGTGGTTTGAGGGGGACTTACCAAGTCCACAGTCAAAGGTGCTCAAAAATCAAATGTCTCTTCAGTTTCGAGAGCTACACACATCAGTGATTCCGCGATAAGAGTCTCTCTTGCTAGCTGTGACTCAATCTTATTAATTCAGAGCACCTGGGGTTAATTGATAAGCCCCGGCCATTACCAGCCAGCCAAAACAAAATAAGTAAGTACTAATGAATCTACTAAAAGGGCACACTGTTCACCATAACATTTTAATGCTGACATGCTAATGGTTAGCAGGTACAGTATAATGTTAACTACGTTTACCATTGTAGTTTAGCATGTTAGCATGACATTTGCCAATTGAGCAGTAAACACAGAGGCTAATGGGAATTACATTATTTTTGCAGGTTTTTTGGTCATAAACAGAAGTAATGGACAAATTGAAAATTTTACCCAATGATGGTGCTATACAAAAAGTCAAAAGCTGGCCACAGTTATTACAATTCATCACTTACAGAACATAAATGTCAGTAGCAAAATCCATGGCAACCCCTCCAGTAGGTTACTTGTTGCCACAATCTACACCAAAAATGTTTAACCTGCTGGTGGTCCTAGAAGAATGTTGAGATTATTTTTACAGAATAACTGAATCTTTGACCTGCTGGTGGTGCTGCTGGAAAGGTCAGGGATCACCAAATCTTAGGAATCATCCTCTGAATATCTGTACCAACGTTCATGGCAGTCCATCCAGTAGTTCACAAGACAGTTCACTCAAAACCATGTCAATGTTGGTACCAGATACAATCTGCTTATCAAAGTTATCTCTTCTCAACCTTCTTTTATTTAAGTTCTAAAACATCTCTTTCCTTGCACGGCACTTTTTGACCTCACATCTTAAATTGACCCCGGGTCATAGATATAGATCTTATGGTAAGCTTAGAATGACTCTGGGCTAAAAACACTGTCGGAAAATGTCTACCCTAAGGCCTTATGGTCTTATAATTGAAGCATCAGTGTTTGGTGAAAAGGTCAAGACCTCATTGCTTTGTCACTTTGTCCCTTAAAAGGGAGTGATAATGCTCTGTGTGTGTGTATGTGTGTGTGTGTGTGTGTGTGTGTGTGTGTTTTTTTATCACGACTCTTATCATCTTTTACTGACCTTTTTTTTCTTTTATTGCACAGTGAGCAATTATCAGGTCAGTTATGGCTCGGTTCCTGCATTTACCGCCCAAGATTACCAGTAGAATAATTATAAAGAGGTATATGGAAGTGCTGGGGTTAATGGTCTATATGGGCATGGACATATATATATATATATATATATATATATATATATATATATATATATATATAGTGGTGCTCAAAAGTTTACATACACATGCTTAAGTTGACTAAAAGAGGAATAAAAAATCATGTTTTGGAAATTTATTTTAATACCTAAATTAAAAATGAGGTAAAATCCAACCTTTAAGGACACCAATTTTCTTTGTGAATGAATAACGTATTGTAAATAAATAAATGTTCTTATTTAAAATACAGGGGTCATAAGTATACATACCCTATGTTAAATTCCCATAGAGGCAGGCAGATTTTTATTATTAAAGGCCAGTTATTTCCTGGATTCAGGATATTATGCATCCTGATAAAGTTCCCTTGGCCTTTAGAATTAAAATAGCCCCACATCATCACATACTCTTCACCATGCTTAGAGATAGGCATGGTTTTATTTCAGTTAGACTAATACCTGGTTTGATTTGCATTGAGAGATGATTTTATAGAAAGTATCCCATGCCTATCTCTAAGCATGGTGAAGAGTATGTGATGATGTGGGGCTATTTTAATTCTAAAGGCCAAGGAACTTTATCAGGATGCATAATATCCTGAATCCAGGAAATAACTGGCCTTTAATAATAAAATCTGCCTGCCTCTATGGGAATTTAACATAGGGGTATGTATACTTATGACCCCTATTTTAAATAAGAACATTTATTTATTTACAATACGTTATTCATTCACAAAGAAAATTGGTGTCCTTAAATTTTACCTCATTTTTAATTTAGGTATTAAAATAAATTTCCAAAACATGATTTTTTTATTCCTCTTTTTAGTCAACTTAAGCATGTGTATGTAAACTTTTGAGCACCACTGTATAATATAATATAATATACTGTATGTGTGGTGCTTTGTCTATTATATGACCTCAGACAGTGAACACTGAATGACAACCCACAATCTAGAGTGCTCTCCCAGAGGGCTAGCTTTTGGCAATGGTCTATTAGCAACCATTATCAGCAATTATATAACACACGTCAATTGTTATCAATAGAACATCATTCTGTTTTTCTTAGCGGGCCAATTGAACATCTAGGATGGCCCTGAGCAAGATACTTAACCCCCTTACTACTCCAGTGATGCTGCTGATTGGCCAACAGGAAAAGGCAATGGATCTCTCGGGTGCATCATAGAGTGAAGTCTGGTCTGGGACTTTTGTACTGGGGTTTCTAGGTAAAACTAGCAGTAAGAAGTAATTGTGTGTGTGTTTAACTAGAGAAAATGAATGAGTACTGGCTAGCCCAATTTGGAAAATGGATAAGTTCTCTCAGGCTAAAACTTTGTTTACATCAGCATTTTTAGATGGCGACATGGTTCTACAGTTGGCAATGTGGACCAGTCACACTCCTTTGAAATATCTCAACTTTTATTGGAAAGATTGCCATGAATTTTTGGATGAATCCTACAGACTGTAGGCTATGGTGGGTCAGTATTTCACTTATCCAGTGACATATGCAGTATATTGGCACTATCTTTTATGCAGACAATCATGGTCCGCAGAGGATGAATCCTACATGATCCACTGACTTTTTGTCTAGCACCTGCACCCCCACGAGGTTGACATTTGTGGTTTTAAGAGAAATGTCCCAATTATTAAATAGATTGCCGTAAAGTTTGGTACAAACATTCATGTCATGAATAGTAAAAGATAGATGGATAAATAGATAGATGAACTGGGACATTTCTGTTTTACAGCAACAATCACTGGCTCATGACCAAATGCTAAGGACATTCCCCAATCTCAGCTGTGTTATGTGTTTAGTGCTGATTAGCACATGTTAGCATGCTAAAAAAAACACATACTCTGGTAAACATTATACCTGCTGAATATCAGCATTATAGCATTGTCATTGTGAGCATGTTAGCATGCTGAGTTTAGCATTTAGCTCAAAGCATTACTGTGCTACGTACAGCCCCACAATCACATGGCTGGTTATAATAGTTAGAAAATGACAGAGAGGAAAAGCAAAATGACAAAAAAACAGCAGAAAAAAAAAGCCAGGCATTGACAGAAATGTGACTGATGGAGGTAGAACATTCCAAAAATGTTTATATATTTGGCAAGATTGACAGAAATGGAGATATAAAGTTCGATAAAATCATCTCAGCTTTCTGTGAAAATGACACGGGAGGTACAGAGACAGATTTATTCTGTTTCTGTTTGGGTGCAGGAGCTCAGCAAAGACAACGAAAGCAACACAGTCAATCATTTGTGTATTCCCCCCCCCACAGGTGCAGACATCTGTAAAAACTGGATTTCCTTAATTGTGTATCCACTAGTGTAACATCCCTCTGAGGAACAGTAAATGTATCTCTTTGCTAAAACACACAATCACAAATCCATTGTAATACCTGACTACACTTCCTGTAAATTAGATCAATGACTCTGATTACTGTACCATAGCACTTAACATGCAGATTAAATTCACGTGGCGATTTTCACTGAAAGTGTTCTAGGTCAATATCTCAAGGTTTTTTGGACATGGAAGAGAGGGGGATGTGTTATGGGATGAGGAGGTGAGGACCCAAATGCAGAGTACAGGAGGCAGGCAGGAGTTGACAAACACAGATTTATTCAAAATAAACAGGAACGGGCAAAGTTCCGGAGCAACCAAAATCCCAAAGTCCAAAAAGCAAAAAACAACCACAAGCAGAGAAGAGGGGGGGAGGCAAGGCAACGCCAGATCACAGGGGGGTAACACTTACAAAGGAAAGCCAGGAAACAACTCACTAGAAGAGCGGGGTGAAGAACACGGAGACATGGCGCGTAGACTTGACGGACAAAAGGATCTGACACAGGACAAAAGAAACACGGGGGTTAAATACATGAGGTAATGAGGTAATGGGGAACAGGTGAGACGTCAGGTGAATCACATTAGGGCGGGGCTGGACAATCAGACAAACAAAGTGAAGCTAGACAAGACAAAACAAGACAGGAAACAAGACTACCAAAATAAAACAGGAAGTAGCATAAGCAGACAGGGAAACATAAGACGGGACCAGAATCTCAAGACCAGGAAAAACCAAGACAAAACAGAAGGAGGAAAAGGGGAGAGAAAATAAACCCAACAAAACCCCAAACCATAACAGAACCCCCAAAGACAGATCCCAGATGTCAAAAAGAAACCCCAAAAACCAAAGACGACCCAGGAGGCGAAAAGCACAGAGGAGGGGCCGGGACCGGGACCCAGAGAAGCCAGGAACCAGGGAACAAGGGGCACAGAGGAGCAGGGAAAGGGCACGAGGAACAGAGGAACTCATAAGGGAACAAGGGAGGAACCGAGAGAGGGACCAGGAAGGAGGGAACGAGATAGGGACCGGGAAGGAGGGAGCTAGAGAGGGACTGAGAAGGAAGGAGCGGGAGAGGGACTGAGAAGGAAGGAGCGGGAGAGGGACTGAGAAGGGAGGAGCAAGAGAGGGACTGGGAAGGAAGGAGCGAGAGAGGGACTGAGAAGGAAGGAGCGAGAGAGGGACTGAGAAGGAAGGAGCGAGAGAGGGACTGAGAAGGAAGGAGCGGGCAAGACGAAATAGGCTAGGAGACAAGGCGAGAGACAAGAAGAAAAGGGGGCGAAAGGAAGGCAAGGAGACGAAAAGGGGCTCGGAGACGGAGAGAGGCTATGAGACGAAACGGACAAGAGGGGAGATATGCCAAATAGGCGAGACGACAAGGAAACAAGAAGACAAGAAAAGACAGGGCAAAAGAAGGTGCAAGACGAGATGAAAAAGGGGGACATAGATCCAAACAGACAGAAAGAGAGGAAAAGACAGACACATAGAGTGAGACAGACCGGGGAAAAGAGAGGCAGAGCGTGAGGGATACAGAGACGCACAAAGAGAGAGAGAGAGAGGCAGACAGACACCAAGACACACAAACAGAGACAGAAGAAAACACACAAACGAGGAGAAAGAGACGGAGGGACACTGAGAGTGAGGCCGACAGACAGAGGCCGAGAGGCGAGCGAAGAGACAAGGTGACAGGAAGCAAGAGGAAAGGAAGGATCTAGGAGGAGGAGATGGAAGAACTGTGGAAGGGGACAAGACAAAGAGACAAAGCAAAGGAGACACAAAGAGCGGACCGACAGAGCCAAGGACAGAAA
Source organism: Percina caprodes (assembly GCA_013375575.1). Taxonomy (NCBI): domain Eukaryota; kingdom Metazoa; phylum Chordata; class Actinopteri; order Perciformes; family Percidae; genus Percina; species Percina caprodes. The sequence continues at coordinate 75,743 of JABXJD010001161.1, forward strand.
GGCCACGGGACACAGAGAGCAGAGCAGACAGGAAGGGAGGTAAAGCGACTCAGATACCAGGACAAGGAAAGATGGACAGGAAGCCAGGCAGACGGAGAGGGAGAGACCGAAGAGGGACCCAAGGAAGAGAAGCGAAGGAGGGATCAGGGGCACAGAAAGAGAGGGACACAGAGAGAGAAAAGGCCCAAAGAGCAAGACAGGTGGCGGGAGAAAAGGAAACAGAGCGCAAGGGACACAAGGACCCACATAGAAAGAGGGAGATATACGCACAAATAGGAGGAATAGAGGGAATGACAGCAGAAAGAGAAAAAGACAAAGGACAAGACAGACAGGCAGACACAGGGAACAAAGACAGAGCGACGGAGACTAGGAAAGGGACGAAGCGAAGACGGGGACAAGTGAGGAACCGGAGGAGAGGGACAGAAAAAGGGAGCAGAGAAGCGACCAGGGGCAGGAACAGCGCGGTGCAGAAAGCGGACGGTAGGACGGAGAGTCGGGCAGACAGACATATGGAGAGAAGAAATCTCAGGCAGACAGGGGCAAATAGGGAAATCCTTAACGAGATAAGAAGGGAGTGATAGGGACACGCAGAGAGACTGGACAAGTGGGGCAGAGAGACAAAATAGGGACAGAAGAGAGACACCGGGAGCAAGGCGGACAGCGCGAGAGATACGGGGAGAAGGACAGAAACAAGACTAAGAGACAAAACAAGACACAGAGGCAGAAAAGGGACACAGGGAGCAGGACAGACAGAGAGGGGGGACAAGACAAGGACACAGAAAGAAAGAGAGGAAGGGGCTAAGAGACATACACAAGAACAACACAAGAAGGGAGAGAGGAAGGAAGCAGGAAGGGACTTAGGAGGCGCAAGAGGGACCGGACGGGGGCGCACAGGGGGGCCTACTAGTGGGCGTATGAGAAAGCCCGCGAAGGGGCACACGGGAAAGCCCACGGAGGGGCGCTCGGAAAAGCCTGCGGCGGAGCACCCTAGGAGTGGGAGGAGGCCCACGGGGGGGCACACGAGGGGCACGAGGAAGCCCACGGGGGGGCGCATGGAAAGCACGAGGAAGGGGGCACACGGGGAAGCCCACGGGGGGGCACACTAGGAACCCTGCGGAGGGACCAGGCCGGCTCGGACGGGACAGACTGAGGGACAGAACGGACAGGTGGGGACATAAAGGGAACAGACTGAGACGGGACGGACGGGGATGACGAAAACACACACGGGTTGGGCTTGGTGATAAATTGGGATGGGGCGGACGCAGAGACAGGGAGGAAGACAGGGACAGGAACGGTGATAGGGACAGAGACGGTGACAGGGACAGGGACAAACACCGGGACAAGGACAGACACGGGGACTGAGACGAGTACTGGGACAGACGAAGACACAGGGACAAGCACAGGGACAGGTACACAAACAGGCACAGAGACAGGGACAGGTACAGATACAGTGACAGGGAAAAGCACGGAGACTGGGACAGACACAAGACCAGGGAAGCTAGGGTTTAGGGGACCTAAGACACGGGGGGCTGGGATTCCTGCGAACCCGGAACCCGGGGAACCCAGAAGGGGGCCCCGGGGACCAGGGCCGGAGGAAGTCCAGGAACTGGCTCTGGGGGGACTGGGTCCCGGGGAACCCCAGGCCTAGAGCGAGGGGGTCCCGGAGCCAGTGCCCAGAGAGGGTAGTGGCCCCAACCCCGCTGGGGTCGGGACGCCGACCGCCGACTGAGGGCCAAAACTGTTGGTCATCAGTCGGGGGCCAGGACCACCGAGCGCCAGCCGGGGACCAAGGGAGCCGGCAGTCCAGTCAGGGTCAGAGGGAACTGTCGGCCGGTCTGGGTCAGAGGGAACTGTCGGCCGGTCTGGGTCACGGGGGACGGGCGGCCGGTCTGGGTCACGGGGGACGGGCGGCCGGTCAGGGTCACGGGGGACGGGCGGCCGGTCAGGGTCACGGGGGACGGGCGGCCGGTCAGGGTCACGGGGGACGGGCGGCCGGTCAGGGTCACGGGGGACGGGCGGCCGGTCAGGGTCACGGGGGACGGGCGGCCGGTCTGGGTCGCGAAGGCCGGTCGGCCGGTCTGGGTCGCGAAGGCCGGTCGGCCGGTCTGGGTCAAGGAGGCCGGTCGGCCGGTCTGGGTCAAGGAGGCCGGTCGGCCGGTCTGGGTCACGAAGGCCGGTCGGCCGGTCTGGGTCACGAAGGCCGGTCGGCCGGTCTGGGTCAGGGGGGCCAGTCAACCGGTCTGGGTCTGGGGGGCCGGCAGGCCTTTCGGGTTCAGGGGGGCCCGTAGGCCCTTCGGGTTCAGGGGGGCCCGTAGGCCCTTCGGGTTCAGGGGGGCCCGTAGGCCCTTCGGGTTCAGGGGGGCCCGTAGGCCCTTCGGGTTCAGGGGGCAGGCCCTTCGGGTTCAGGGGGGCCCGTAGGCCCTTCGGGTTCAGGGGGGCCCGTAGGCCCTTCAGGTTCAGGGGGGCCGGCAGGCCTTTCAGGTTCAGGGGGGCCGGCAGGCCCTTCAGGTTCAGGGGGGCCGGCAGGCCCTTCAGGTTCAGGGCCGGCAGGCCCTTCAGGTTCAGGGGGGCCGGCAGGCCCTTCAGGTTCAGGGGCCGGCAGGCCCTTCAGGTTCAGGGGAGGCCCCCAGGGAGGACTGAGCAGTGAACACTCCCTGGGGCTCCGCGGCGGCAGCAGGCGACGGCGGAGGGTAACAGTCGTCGTTGTCAGGCGGCGGCAGGTAACCGTCGTCGGCGGCGGCGCGGCGGAGATGACCGTCGTCGTTGGCAAGCGGCTGGGGATGACCGTCGGCGTCGGCAGGCGGCGGCGGCTGGGGATGACCGTCGGCGGCGGCAGGCGGCGGCGGCGGCTGGGGATGACCGTCGGCGGCGGCAGGCGGCGGCGGCTGGGGATGACCGCCGGCGGCAGGCGGCGGCAGCTGGGGATGCCCGTTGTCGGCGGAAGACGGCTGGGGCTCCGCGTCGCTGGGCGCCAGCTCGCTGGCGGTGGTCAGGGAGAGCTGCAGGCTCGCCTCCAGCCGGTAGACCTCCCTGATAGTATTGGCCACACCCGGCGCCGTCAGGGTCCACGGCTTGCCTGCCACCGTGTTCCGCATCAGCTGACAGATAGTCAGCTGGCGCCTCACATCGGTGGTCCTGCCCAGCTCCACGAGGAATCGCCTGAGGCCGTATTCCAGCCGGCTAAGAGCCTTATGACGTTCCCTAATGTCAGCTGGGTCTCTCCAGAACTCCGCCTGCTCTGCCGACTCCGGGAGGGGACCATACTCCTCGTCCACCCTTTCCCACCGCACCATCATAAGGTGCCAAGTGGTGGTGGGGTCGTCCTCGTAGAGACTGCGGAACGTGGTGGTCATAAACTCCGCAGCCGGGTCGAGGGGGTGGAGGAGAGGTTCGAATTGGTACTCTGCTGGGTCCATAATGGTCAGATCCTTATGTTATGGGATGAGGAGGTGAGGACCCAAATGCAGAGTACAGGAGGCAGGCAGGAGTTGACAAACACAGATTTATTCAAAATAAACAGGAACGGGCAAAGTTCCGGAGCAACCAAAATCCCAAAGTCCAAAAAGCAAAAACAACCACAAGCAGAGAAGAGGGGGGGAGGCAAGGCAACGCCAGATCACAGGGGGGTAACACTTACAAAGGAAAGCCAGGAAACAACTCACTAGAAGAGCGGGGTGAAGAACACGGAGACATGGCGCGTAGACTTGACGGACAAAAGGATCTGACACAGGACAAAAGAAACACGGGGGTTAAATACATGAGGTAATGAGGTAATGGGGAACAGGTGAGACGTCAGGTGAATCACATTAGGGCGGGGCTGGACAATCAGACAAACAAAGTGAAGCTAGACAAGACAAAACAAGACAGGAAACAAGACTACCAAAATAAAACAGGAAGTAGCATAAGCAGACAGGGAAACATAAGACGGGACCAGAATCTCAAGACCAGGGAAAAACCAAGACAAAACAGAAGGAGGAAAAGGGGAGAGAGAAAATAAACCCAACAAAACCCCAAACCATAACAGGGATGCATAACAAAAAAATCATTATGAATGGATGACTCATCTAATTTGCCTAAAGTCATTTTGTACTTCTCAGCTAAATGGATCAAAGGGGGAAATGCAGCAAGCAAAGAAAGTATCTCTTTCCCACTATTACAACCAACTAGCAGACGATTGGAGCACTTCATGGTTACCTTACAGCAATTTATGTCAGTCAGTGGATGGGAAATCTATGTGAAATGGCTCTATGGGTGACAAACAATTAAGATAAAATGTGGTAGAAAAGAGTTCTAACGTAAAAGAAAAGCAGTAAAGCAACTTGTTGATCTACATATGAAATAGCCACTTTACAAAATGACCTCTGCCACGTTTGTGATGGTCTGAAGCCAATAAATTGAATCCAGTTCACCTAACAGAATAACAGAATAATCTGGATGGGAATAACTTCACATGCAAATTATTTCTCTTCTTCTGCCCTCAGCCGTCTTGACAGATTTTTGTACTCCTTTTTAGCTTTGCAATGATAATGATTCTGACTTGCAAAACAACAACAGACTACACATGTTTGTTCCCTAGCTTACAGATAATGCACTCAAGTATGGAGCGCCAGCTGTTGCCTGCAGTACAGTATGCTAATTGCCACCGTTTTGAAAGAATAGATATGCACACAAGCTTACTGTATTGCCTCAGCCTGTAAGATGTAGTGTGACGGGTGGAGCGTGTATAAAATACACATTTAGGCATCGTTTAAAGTTGTGCTGAAATTATAATGTATGTTTTCTGTCACTTAGATTTGATATTACATTTTTATTTCAACAGCTTGCCCATTTCCATATTAGGAAACCGTGAAGCATTATCGCTGTTGTGCAGGTGACACCATCTGATAGTATGACACAGAAGTGTGTGTTGAGCTAGAGAACTGTAAAAAGGATGCACTCATCTATGTCAGCCAGTTGATTTCTTAAAAACTTACCAACAAATGTTAACGTGTGTGCTGTGTGCGGTGCTAAGATGCTGAGTGGTGTTGTTACACCACCCGTAGTCCCCTAACTCCACTTCTCTGATACCACTGCTTCGTAATCTTAAGTCTGTGACTTGGCTTGCAAGCTGCGGTTCCAACAGAGCAAGTTTTTCACGCTGCATGCTCCCTAGTGGCTCACATGAAAAAGGCAATTTTAAATATTTATAAGACACTGAGGTCTGTCCCATACCATGACCCACGCTCCAATCCAGTACAACTATGGCGTCAAAAGCTGTAACCAACGTTGAATCAACACCTTTCTGACACAAACCCTTAACTGCTTATTGCATATATTCTATATATTAGAGTATCCCAACTCTCTAAATTACCATCTATGTGTTGTGTGCCTTTTGAAGCTTTAAATCTGCTGTACTTACAAGAGATTTAAGTAGTACAGTACGCCACATTAAACAAGCTCTTTATCTTATCTTTTTACAAAATGAAGTGGCTAATATGCATTTAATCTTAAATATTATTTACCAAATGTATGTGTGTATCTCTAAAAATCACCCACAATAAATTGTTTCAAGTTTCATTATGAATGCAGTACCTATTGATGTTACCAATGTAATATCCAATTACCACTTTATAGCTCGATGGATAGATAGATGGATGGATAGATGGACTTTTATAAATCCCAAACTGGGAAATGACTGTGTAACAGCAGAAAGTTACAAGAACAGACAATACAAGAAATATACTGGAAATAACAAATAAGATAAATAAAAATACAAAGATAAGATTACATACCAGAACATCTACTCAAAAAATATACTTGGAGGAATGAAAATAATGTATGTGTATATATACATACATTCAGATATACAACCTACATACAGTGTACTGTATATATAACAAAAATATGTATAATATTAATGAGAGAGTTGAATTTGTCTACTTCTATATGCGTGGGTTTTGTCAGACATAATTCATTTACATATACTGATCACGGATCCTGATGATATTTTTTTAGGCCCAGATCCTAATTACTGAAATATTAATATTACAGTGATTTAAAGCCATATCACCCAGTCCCATTTTATTATCTCACAAGAGATACACACACACACACACACACACACACACACACACACACACACACACACACACACACACACACACACACACTCCCCCATAACAACCTACTTGTTTGCACAGTTTTCTCACCCAACACTTCACCTGGCCCTTGCTGTCAATGGATGTTGGCCTTGTAGGCGCACACACACACACACACACACACACACACACACAGAATGCAGGACTATTGATTTGCGCTGTGGTCGAGCAGCCCTTACTGGCCTTACCCCTCGGGTGAGACACACAATCGGCAGCGGATGTGCTGCTCCTAAACTGTCCCTGGGCACCATTTCAAATCCCTGTAGATTCTTGATATTGATTTGAACCATTTCTCCCTCCGCCAGCATCTTCTCCTCCTCTATCATGTCCCCTTTTGCTTCTTTTTCATCCGACCTTTGTTGTTTGGTTTCTCATTCCCATGGGAAAGTCAGTGATAAATGAAAGACAGGCATCAGTTCTTTTTTTCTATGTTAAAGAAAGCAGCCGTAGAGGAAGAAAGGAGGGTGGAAAATCATGCCGAGTCAGATCTAGTTACCTTTGTTGCGGTGGCAGGGGAAAGCACTGTCATGCAGCGAGATATAGAGGAGGAGAGAAAAAAATATTAGGCTAGTATGATTGCATCAGGGCCCCTCGCAGAAATACCCACTTCCATGCTCTGCTATCTCGCTGTCATAGTGAGGTTTCAACGTTGATTCAATCAAACCTGCATATGTATTAAATAAGAATTAATATGTTTTTTAAACAGAGGATGGGATTCAGTGCAGTGGAGAAATTGGTTTTGTGTACAGTGGCTGTTTTACATTTTCTTGACAGGTGAATAAAACGGGTTACAATTTCGTGGCTGAGTTTCTTCATTTCTGCTGAGTGAGACCTCTCTCTCCTCCTCCTTCCCCCCTTCATGTCAATTTCTCCTTCCTTCCTTCCTTCCTTCCTTCCTTCCTTCCTTCCTTCCTTCCTTCCTTCCTTCCTTCCTTCCTTCCTTCCTTCCTTCCTTCCTTCCTTCCTTCACTCACTCTCCATCTCTCTCAGCTGGTTTTTGTCGGACTGTTTAATTGAAGTAATGCTGTTAATGATGTGTGAGTGGTCTCTCTTTTCTCTTGCGTACACACACACACACACACACACACACACACACATTGATGGCAGGAGATAAGGCTGCTTCATTAGAGTTGGCACAGCAAAGGCAAGACAGCGGTGGCCTACAGGCACAGCCGACCTCGCCGTGGGGGAGCAGGAGCTTTAAACACTAATTAGGATGACTTTGGGAGACAAAACAGGTAGGGAGGGGGAGCAAGACCTGGGATTTGGAAAAATACAGGAGGGAAGGAGGGACGGCATAGGTGATACATTCAAGTAAAAATGACAGGAGGAAGAGAGATAAAGACATGAGGAATGACAATGACAGAAAAAGTCACAACAGACAGAGACAGCAGGAGAAGAGGAAATCATGGATAATTTAGACAGACAGAGAGTGAAATTTAGAGAGTGAAACTGGCAGCTTTACTGCAATCAGACAGGTCTTGCCAGAGAAGGGAGGCGTATGAGGCATCTAAAAATACCCGAGTACCTGATGTGTCCATACCGCTATTACATGGGAGCTGTACATGTCCAGGGTGCTTGTTCAGAAATATAATTTGTCACTCATTACTTCCTCTTATTTCCGGCTGGGATAGAAAATGGTAATTATGCTCGTCTGACGTCAGTGACTGCGTCAGACGTGCCAAGTATCTATTTAACATTCTTGCATAAAAAACTATAGTTTTTTTCTTAAATAAGGGTTTGATCAGGTAGGAATAGTACTGAGCCACAACCTGCTTACACGTTTAACATGAGAATGCCATGACTGCACCATTATTTTAAATGGGAAGTAAAGAAGCGGGACAGCAGGTTTTTTCCGTATTTGGAGTCTGACACTGTCACCGGGCTGTTATGCAGATGCAGGAAATCATTAAATGGCTATCTTAAGCAAAGGATTGAGTGGATGTTGAAGGGATAGTTTGACTAAAATATGTAATGCTGCTTTATTGTTATAAGAGTTGGATGAAAAGATTGATACCTCCAGACTCAGTCTCTTCCTTGAGTCTCTGCTGATTGCCTGGCAACCTCACAGTGATGATGGGACTCCTGGAAGTGACTGCCCTTGGCAAAGAAATAATGGTGAGCTCTACAGGTGATGGTAGACCGAGACAGGCTAGCTGTTTACCCCTGTCTCCAGTTTGTGCTTCGCTAAACTAGCAAAGCAATAAGTGTAATATATTTCCCAAAATGTGGAACTGTTCCATTAAAGAATTTTGGACATTTTACCTGTATTTTGATGGTTAAGCATATTCCGCATTTTCTTAATTTTCTTGGGTCATAGTATTTTTTTTAACAAAGTCCAAGATAAAAAACTGGATAGTTAAGATAGATAGTTAAGTTACATTTAGGGAGGTTAATGGTTCAAGGACATACTGTATGTGACGTCCACTTAACAAAAGTATCATGCTCTCATTTAAGGGAAAATAAATCTAAGGCATATGGACTCCTGCGCACCCACACGTTTACAACAACCTGCACGCACACCCGGCCTGCCAGTCTCCTTTACATAACCAACCACATTCAGTCTCACCACTGAATCAATAGAGTGTAGGTGCTGTAAGATGGTTGCTATGGTGCATACTGACCAGCTGGCAGTCTGTTATGTGTTAGATTGAACAGTGGCGTGAACAGAGCTAAACTGTACGGCTCTGTGTGCTCCATGTCTGTGGTAATATTACACAATACCTGCTGAGGAGGCGCACTGTTTTACTACTTTCAGTACAAAGTCAAAATACTCCTGGAAAACACACATACACAAAGTACTGCTGCAGCATGTCATAGATATGGACACATACTGTATAGGCCTAGCACATCCAATTATACTGTAAACACACAAGCTTATGGAAACGTGCAAGACCTTATGTGCAGGTCATACAGACACATTGGTACATGAACACACTTCAAGAGCTGATGTATACTAGCACACTTAACGCACATGACCGTGGAGACACACACACTCACTCACTCACTCACTCACTCACTCACTCACTCACTCACTCACTCACTCACTCACTCACTCACTCACTCACTCTTTGCTTTGTTACTGCCATCAGTTCAGCCAAATCGCTGCTGGAAACGCTCCCGACTACAGCACCTCATGGGCTGCTTCAGCCAGATGATTGTGTGTGTGTGTGTGTGTGTGTGTGTGTGTGTGTGTGTGTGTGTGTGTGTGTGTGTGTGTGTGAGAAGAAGCAGGATGGGCTAGATTAGCTCAGGGCAACACACACATCTGCCTGCCTCCCAGACATCTCCTCTCTCTGGCTTCTCCACAGTGGCCTCCCTTCAGCAAATAACACCATTCATTATCTGCATGAAGCCCTGAAATCAGCTCCATGGAATAGATTTGTGTGTTGGTGAATACAGATTCCTTACTGAAAACGACCAACAGCTGCTATTGTGGGTAATCCTTGTAACAGTTGTCTTCAGTACTTCTGCTGCTGCCATGAAACTCACAGCATCAAAGTGCTTATAGTGAAATGTAAGTGTTTTAAAAAATGACACTGAATAATGAGGTGAGACTGCAATGTTATGGGTGTTTTTATTCAGAAATGCTGAGTTAAGATAAGGAGCCTACAGCCATGCTAGCGGCTCTGTGAGGCTGTGCTTTGAGCTAAATATCAACATGCTCATGATGATAATGCTAACATGCAGATGTTTAGCATGTTCAATGTTTACCATCTTTACCATCTCACAGTAGCATGCTACATTAGTTATACAGTACATGTATTTGCTTTACTTTACTTTGTCATCGGCTTGCACCTAAAGCCTCATAATGTCTTGCTGACTGTATATCTGCCAAGCAGATCTGCATTCTGTCGTGTATTTAACTATTATTAGGCAGCATGTGAGAGCAGCCATTTCAATACATTGTACACAGGGGCCAACTACCCAGTGTCAGAGGGGTATATATATACATTTATAATCAGGGCTCAACATTAAGCGTTGCCAAATTCTCCTCAGTAGTGATTGGCTTTCCATCTCTGTCTGCACTATATTTTTCCCCAAAAAGACACAGTGAATAGTTTGGTCAACTGAACTTCAAACCATACTGGACATTTAGTTTTGTGTTGTTTACTTAATGGAACTCCTACCTGATGTCATCCCTGGTCTCATCTCTACTTGATGCCATCGTTGACTTCATGTCTGTCTCTTTCACTCCTTGCCTATGTTCTAGTCCACTAAGACATACTGTATTGTCAAACAAACATTATGTAATAGATTGTCCATATTATTTTCTCCATATTAATAATATTAAGAAATGAATCTGTTGGTTTCAAGTGGCTCCCCTTACACTTCCACCTCATGTTAGACCTACCTGTTGCCTTCCCCTGTCTTTCCTGATCCACCATCCTCACATCTGAACAAAATGAACTCACTGATAAATATAGCCGCCTAAATTCAATTCTTAAATCAGCCTAGGGATTGCATCAGATAAGACAACTATTATGCAGTAAGGTTGTGCTGCTTTTGCAAATACATTTACATTTGGGATTTCAAAAAGTACAAATATGGAGAGCCACTTTATAGAGAGAGAGAGAGAGAGAGAGAGAGAGAGAGAGAGAGATGTGACCCTACACCCAACAGATGTAACTATAGCCTGTATGTCTGGCAGCACAGCTGTCATCAACAACTAATGGTAAAACAAAATCTATTAATGACTCCATTGTAAACCAGAGTTATGGCATAAATTATAATTTCCAGCTTATTGTCATTTATTATGCATGCTAACTTATATTTACCAGTTATTTTACCTTAATAAAATTGCCATGTGCCATGCATGGGATTGGACCATAGGGTTTAACCAAAATCTAAATGTAGCTATCAGCTGCATTGGTTAGCAATAAGCTAGCCATAAACCCCACTTTATCTGCTAGTGTTGGCAAACACTAGCTAGTCTGAGACTGTTAACATGAATATTTCCAAGCCTCCAAGTTTGGTAGCAAATCCATGAATGATAAACCAGAGTTATTGCATTTGTTATGTTTTCCAGATTCTTGTCATTTATTGTGCATGCTACCTTACATTTTCCAGTTTTCAGCTCAGCAACCTCAGTTTTGCATATGCTAAGGTAGCCGCAAAACCCCCATTTGGCTGCTACATTCCCAATGTTAGCAAGCACTAGCTAGTCTGTTAACATGAATATTTGCAAGTCTCCAAGCACAGACGTCACACTTTAAATCCTACCTGTAGCCTTTCACTTTCAGCCCCCGCTCCCATTTCTATGTCAAAATTCTATGATGGAATCTTATGAGATAGGGCGCCTACTCTTGCCTGTTAGTCTTCTAAAATGTTATATAACATGGAAATGCAGAAATGATTTAGAAACGCACAACAGCAGCAGCTTCATATAGACAATACCAAAAGTTGTAGTTTCTGTTCCTTTTTATCTCCCATCTACATCACACACTTTCTGTTTATATTTATTATCGGTATTTATATTATTTTATTACAAGTACTTACTTTTCAATATTTATAGTCACAGGTTAATATAATTTATATTGTGCTACCGACTCTTGCTTTACTACTCCAATTACACATTCAATTTAATTTTAACGTCACTTACACTGCAATATTACACTGTTTTCTTGTATCATGGCCGCACTTTAAAATATACTTTAAAATACCTTTATTTGACGCCATTCTGCTTACTTTCTGTCTACCTTATAATTATTGTTTATTGTTTTGCCTGTATTTCTTGTGTGTTTACTTGTTTGTGTGTTTTTTGCTGTATAGAAGATAATGCTGATGCTGTAATAAGGAAATTTCCCCGTTGTGGGATAAATAAAGTATAATCTAATCTAATCTAATCTAATCTAAGAAATATATATTTTTAATTTTTTTTACCATCGCTTTGGCAACCCCATGGCGCTGTGCCGCATATAGCGCCTACCCACTTTTTGCGCCACTGATTGTACATACTCCCAAACCAGATTCAAATCTGGATTTTTTGGGGCTGTGAAACCTTTATATTCTCATTCAAAAGACAACCATGGTTTGGTTTGTTGTATGTGTATGCTGTTGTACACACAGTATCTTGTTTAAATTAAAATCTCTACAATTGATTTCTCTTTATGAATGGGCCTGCATTTGTCTCAGTTGATTCTTCCCTCAATCGTTACAGGTCTCAGACTCTGTTCCATCAAAAAAAAAAACACGCCTCAGCCTGATTGTTCCACCTGCATGCATCGCAGTAGGATGGTGTTCGATGAATGATGAGCCTTGCTGTGCTGGGGGTTCTGTCAGACATAACACTGACTGAAGGTCAATTTTTGGTTCAGCAGACCACATATTTTGTGTCATGCTTTCAGAGCTTTAACATTGTTTCTTTTTTCAAACATTTGGCTTGCCGCTTTGGGTCCTCTGTCATCTTCCTGATCGAGGTCCTTCATACCCGATTACTCAACTTGATAACGCAGGCAGTTGTAGAAGAGTGAAGATACTATAGCTTTTCCAATTATTTTCTTTTTTTACTGAATGATTGTGTTGACCAACTTCATCTGGTTAATTGGGGACCATGTGTACTTTCTTTCGCTATGTTTGTGGCATTGCTCTGTGTATGACAATGTCTGTTTGCTTGGTCAGTCGGCCACCATTTTGTTCCAGACTGAAACATCTCAACAGCTAAGAGATAGATTGCCTTGACATTTTGTACAGTCATTCATTTTTTTTCATAACTGTAATGTAACTAAGTTTGAGAGACAAATAAACAAATTCTCAGTTTTCTTGGTTTATAAAAATGAACTCAAAACAGTCAAGTCACAAAAGATAGCCTAAAATGTATAATTCTTCACTAGTAACAAATGTATGAGCATTAGTTTGGCAATCCTACGTTACATTTCCTCTGTTCTTTGTGTAGATAGCTGACATACTGTTATGTTTTTAATTCACTTACCTAAAAGAAAGCTGCTTAATTTGGGGTTGTGACCTGTTTCCCCCTGTAATCCTCTTCTTCTCCTCTACGGCAAACACAATAAGTAACTGACAGATAAATATTTATGGGATCAAGCTGCATTGGGACCTTTGCCAGAGTTCCCTATGAATTTTTCATCCAGGGCAAAACTGCAGTAGCACTTTGGAAGCTGGCATCTTTGCGTACTTAATGTCAGGAAGCAGAGTGGGCCGATGTCATAATTACAGTATATCTCCAGTGATATTAATGCTTCAGGGCTATGGCAGAGAACACATGTCAGAAGGTTGAATTACATACAGGGGTACATTGTAAAGCACAGAGTTGTGGAGTGGTTACTGTAAGTGTGTTGTAATGCTAGGATTTGTTCACGTTTTATACCCTCTTCATTGCTTCCCTTCCATTCCACCATTACGGGTCAAAGGTGACACCACAGGGTAAGAGGTCAGACAATCAGACAGATATCAATGTGCAGGTAAACCCAATCTATTGTTGTCTTAGAAAGCCAAGTGGCCAACAGAGGTCTTGGTTCATGACAGAGGTTACAACCGCATTTTGTGTGTGTGTGTGTGTGTGTGTGTGTGTGTGTGTGTGTTCTGTTTACAAGGGGTCAGGCTCATTTGTAAGCTGTCAAACAGAGAAGCTCGGACAGAGATCAACAGCTGCTCAGAGGTGCTAGTCCTGCTTTCCTGGGGAATTGGGTTCAGTTTGATGTTTGGTACAAACAGGAGGGAATGATGGGGGGGCGGCAGGGAGGGGAGAATGGGTGATGAGTAAACTAGTTGGGGTACGCAGAGAGAGAGATAGAGAGGTTGCGAAGCTCCGCAGATTAAAGATTGATGGAATCTGGGAGAGCAACGATTTGTGATGATGTAAGAAAACAGAAGCTTGACTAATAGAAAATAATACCCCTAAATGAAAGGGAGGTGAGAAGAGAAGAGGGAAACGCTTTTCTGCAGCTTATAATCATCTGACTGTTAATGAATGCTCTTGTATGCAAATACAAGCCAACGTCTTCCAAGCTCTGGAAACTAAGCTGGCTGAATGGACCACAAAGGGAATGAAATGTGAAAGCTCTCGGATAGTCAAAAAGTGAGCTACATATAAATGGAGGACATTATTAATATGGTTTGGGGAGCTAGACAAGGACATTTTCCTAATCAAAGATTTGATTGCTCAGATATTGAGATTTCGTTACGGACTTTTGACACTAATTCAAATCACGACTACAGGGTTACGTTATGTCGACAAAATCCTAAGTCGTGGTATGTGTGATTTCATGACATGATATTGATATATGTATATATGTGTGATATAATGATCCCTGCAATGCTCATTAAGAACTTTTAATGGATAAAGTAACCAGACAGCAATGTGTTTTGGGCTTTCCCATCAAAGTAAAAAGTGTGCCTGGGGAAAAGTACTAAAATAAATTGATCTTTAAAAAAATAAATGGTGCCACACCACACCACATTCCATAATCAAATATAACATTTTAAATTTTTTTATAAATATTCATCAGTTACTTTTGATAACCACATGAACCACTCATCACACATCGGCATGAATGAGATCTAATGCTCAGCGCTGATTTTAAAAAGAAAAACAAAAGTCACTTTTAAAAGCTGGTTCGCCTGTCACTCCTGTTATTTCCTTACAAGAAAGTAGCATTTAAAAGGCTATTTTTTAGTCCGCCCAGTGCTCACTGTGCAAAAAGAGCACAGGGGCTACATTGCATCACGTCCAGTAAACCTCACGAAGCCTGTTTGGAACCGGTTGGCAGTGTTGCGTAAAGTACTTGAAAGCAATACTGGAGTAAAAGTACTAGTATCTTACAAGAAAATGACTGTTAGATGTTAAAGTCACATTTTAGAATATTACTTAAGGTATCTGATAATAACTGTACTGTAAGTATCAAAAGTAATTATCTGATTTTAAATGTACTTAACTATTAAAAATAAAAGTAAAGTAAGCTTTGATTATGAACTTTATTGTGGCTTCCTTAGAGTAAAGCATAATCAAATACATTCAAAGTCTGACATTAACAAAGAGAAAAACAGAAACAGACCTTTCATTTTCTGTGAGGAAGAAACTTTTACTCCAATGTACAAAAACATTAGAGGTGAAATGTAGTGAAGTGAAAGTATACATTTCATTTAGGAAAAAGTAGTGGAGTAAAAGTGAAAGTTTCCAAATATATTAATAACTTAGTAAAGTACAAAAATGTGAAGATTCTACTTAAGTACAGTAACAAAGTATTTGTACTTTGTTACATCATATCACTGTCGGTAGGCTAACGTTACGTTGAAAAATGTTGTTATTATTTGGTACTATGATCAAAATAACACCCCGCAGTTGCAAATAAGCCCCAAGGCTTTATTGTGTTATCCTGACTTAATGTATGGTGCATAGCTGCATAGTATTTTATAATGAAATGGTCAAATAAAATCCATCAATCAATACTGACATCATTTTCACTTCACCTGTTCAATTGACTTTAGCAATTTAGATAACACACTCCACTGTCCTGCTGTTATTATCATTATAGGCATCACGTGAAGTCCACACAGACAGTTGCGTCATTCACGGACTCACGGCAGTGCGTCGCACTCACTCGGCCAGAACTACAGCGCTGTGCCAGTCAGGTTGGAAAGCGCACACTGTTGTCCACACAACATTAGGGGAAAACCGCAGAGGCAGCCTACAAAGTTTTTTACAAAGTCTCTGGTAGCGCTAATTCTACTGTTTTCCTATGTGATCACCACTTGGATTTGTATTACTGAAATGATTATTATTATTTTTAACATCACAGAAGTGAATTACAAGATGAGATCATATAGATAATAAGAAAAAAAAACATACACAAAGTGATATACCGCTCAGCTTTAATATATTGTGTTCAATGTTTAGGTTTAGGACTGTTCTCTCCACAAAGGACACACTGTTGAGTAACAGTATTAGCACATAATGAAAAATGTTCTCATTATTCTGTACTATGATCAAATATAAAAATAACAACCCGTAGTCACGGTACAGAAACCCCTTTGGGAATTGAGGCCTTTATACACCATATGGCTGATGTATGGAGAAGTTTCTTAGAACAATAAAATAAACAATGCCTTCAACTAATCCATGAGCAATTGCCAATGTTTTAGATGATTCAAGTTCTACCAGCAGCTTACTATATAGAACTGTCAAATGTCACATAGAAGGCAGATACAGGTGATATATTGTAAAAGGTTGCCATATCTTTTTTTCACAGTTGGCTGTGAGGGTGAGATCCCGGTCGTGATCATTTTGTAATTACACTTCGACACTTTTTGAGCAGACATGGAGGAAGACGTACGGATTTCTGCAGGGAGGAGACGTGAGGAGGGGTTGGGTCTATTTTTCTGTTCGTTATACCTCGTAACGTATCTCCAACGTGTCTGCTCATCATCTTCTCTGTCAGCACCTCTCCCTCATCTCGCCTCCTCCCCCCTTACCCTCTCCTCTCACTCCCTGATTTTCCTATTAAACTTTCTTCTCCACACTGTCACCGTCTGAATCCCATTCCATGTCATTCTCACCTCTCAAACTCTTACCCTCCACTATGCATCTCCTCATCCGCTCCCTATCCATCCTATTCCACTTCTGTTGGCTTGACTGATTACTCAAACTGGCCCCCATTCTTCGCCGCGTTACTTGCAAAGTATCCCTTACAACCACAACTATGTCACCCCTGATACGCAGCCTCTGCGTGCATTGATTACCCCACATTGCACGGGGATAATCAATGGGCGTGACCAGATTTTGAAACATGATGGGTCCGGGCTTGTGTTTAAATGAAGCTGATCTTGCTGGTTTTTAATCAGAGGCGCAGAGGACGCTTAATCGAGCAGTATTTTGATGGATTCATGGAATGGGAAAGCCATTCATCAAGTCAATTACACATTAATCACAAGCTCACCCGCAGATTTGGGAGTGAGACACGAGGAGGGGCTCCACTTTCGTTCTTGGAATGAATAGCGAGCTGCATTATGTAAAACCCTCTTATCCATAACAATGAGTCTGTGAATTATTGTACAATAAAACGTGGCCTAGTAAAGGATGTTGATCAGCCAACCATTGGCGTCTTTTACAAAGACGGATTCTTGAAAGGGCTCTGTTTGATCAATACGCTGTGAATCGTGATGTGAGAAAAGTAGTCTACATCCAAAGAGCATCTACAGTATTATAATGAGTAAACATGCATTGATTGCATTGTTTGTACAGTAATGCAGAGCTCTGAATGCTGCACATGAGATTGGATGTAAATTAAAGTCCAATCACTTCTATGTGTAGACACAGTATGATTGATATTCAAATATTGATTATCATATTCCCTCGCCTTTAGTATTGAGGTCACAACAGGTGAACTACTCCCACAAACTTCCCATCAATAATCCATTCAAACTGACACGCTCTCAAGGCTTGTCAGGATACCAAGGATGAAATATGAATTGTGAAAGCTGTTGCAGAAAAACAATCATGTGCGTATGACATTAGTTGGCTCCGAACAGACAACAACACATTTTGGCAGCAACAGAGGTGATTAACTGAGGATCTGAAGAGCAAAAAAGGAAAACCGTAGTATGGAATTTCTGTATAATATGTACATCTTATTCTATAAGCTCAACATCTGCCAAGGAACTGAACGGAAAATCCACAGCTTGTGCATATTCACAAAGGCACACTTATGCAAAAGTATTTATTGTTGTCAACACCATAGACACTTGCAGAGGAAGGGAAAAGATGACGCTAAAAAACTTTCTCTGAGAGACGTATCAAATAAGTTATACGTTGGATACATTTTTGAAGCAGTCGATTTAAAAAAAATATTGATTCAGCTGTGTTCGGCTTTGCATTGATTTAGTTCCGATGTAATGCATTTTTATATATATTTTTTAAGGATTCATGAATGAAACTATTCAGGTTTAATATATACTTATTACAAAAGTAGATATTCCCTCATTTTGTATTTCAAGTTCTGAATTGTGTGTATTGTAGGAACACCCTTAATGTTCTTCCATGGTAACTTAGTAACTCCCATACTTTTTTCTTTTTTTTTTTTAATGACAATGTGAAGGGGTCGCTGGTATTGATGAACCTACGTAGCATCATTGCAGCAGTTGTGAGTTATAACTTGAACATTGGATCTGCCTGAACAAGCTTGATCCAGAGTAAGTTGACAGAATAAATTAAGATTTAAAATAATGAGTAAAATGAAAACAAAGTCAATGACTCCTTAAGGGCACAGTACAGATGTAAAGTGAATGTGCATTTTGCAGCCCTTTTTGTGGTTCATCAGGTTGCCTCAGGGGGTTAAGATGATACTTTTATTTATTTATTTATTACAGCCAGATTGTGTAATGGTATAATGCTGAACAATATTGCAAGCATTTTCACCCCACTTCATTGCAGATAACGTGTTTCTCTTTAAGAAACCAATTGTGCACATTATCCTACCGCGTGCGTAGCTGTGTGCAGTGTAGCAGACCAACTGCTGAGCACCTTGAGCACGCATGAAAGCAAAGTGGCTCTAGGGCTTTAAAGGCGTTTCTAAGAAGAGTCATATATATTTACAGTGTGTCCAAAATGCTGTTAAATTGACTAACTCAGCTGCCGACATGTTGCGCAAACATAATTTGTAAGAACCATTTTTGCATCAAATGATTAGCACAGTGATGGAGCATTTTTTTTTTTAATCATGGAAAACCAATTCATCATCCTTAGGCACACGTAATTTAACATGAGGGCAGTCAATGATGGCGGTTACTTTTGGGGAAGTGGACATTGCTCCAAATTGTGTTTTAATAGCTGCCTGTTCACCTGCAGACTGACAGGACTTAATGTACTCAACTCAATGATATTTCTGTTTGAAAGGTACACTGTGTGTGTTAACTTCCTGATGTCGAGCACATATGGCGGTTTCTGATATCAGGCAAATAGAAGAGTGGTGCAATGCGTCAACACATATTGCAGCACTACAGCTGCCACTGTATATTGTTATGAATTGTGAACCATAATCCATATGGACACTATTGTTGATCCAATTTAGTTCATTATTTCTTACAGTTATTGAATGCGGCAACAACGGTTAGCCTCTTTTAAAGGCGAGTAAAGATGTGAAATATGGCAACGCCTGTATCGAAGAAGGTAAAGTGACCTTCTGTTTTCATCACATCACATGGTCAGAGGTCATGTGATACGCAAAAAATGTCAATGCATGTTTATTTTTTACATATCACATGACCTTGACCAATTGATGTGATGAAAAAATACACCTAAGGAAGGTCAAATTGTGGGCCGAAACGTTGAGTCCCTTATTTGCACTATTAAAGTATTTTTCCGGCGCATTAAGCTGTTGTGCGGACTTTACCTTCTTTAAACATTCCCATTTTTGTCCTGCACCAGCAACTACATGGATGTGCCAGCAACAACACTGTCGACGAGAGGGGTTAGTAGTCGGTTCACGTTTCCTTGGGCTTGTTTATCATATAATCATGAGATATAAATTATGTTTTGGGTGGTTAGGCTGGAAATGTGTTAAAATGTTATCCTGTTTCATCTTTCCACCTGATGTGTTGTGATTAATCGCTCCTACCAGCAAATAAAACTGTTACTGATCATCAAGTAGCTTCAAATCTGCTTTATTATTACATCAAATTTAGTAATTGGGCACTTGCATCACCAGAATATCTAATCACAATGTCGTTCATTTTGGGCTTCTGCCGGGTCAAACCCAGTCCAAATGTAGCTTGGTACTTTCACCCTTGCCTGGATTTTAAGCCCTGAACAGTTGAGTGTTGTTGGCCAACAGATAATTCTCCCAGAACCACTTTCTCCTCTGGCAGTCACCAAGACCATATTTCTCCTGTCATTTCACATCCAGACCTGTAGTAAGCCAGCTGGCCTTTCTCAATCACTGTCCCCAGCCAGAAAGCCATAGGGTTCTCTATCCGCTGAACAACTTCAGCCAGGAAAAGTCACACTTGTCTCCCTGTGCCAAAAGCGCAACGAGCCATATGCACATTAAGTTCTCGATGCATGGCAAAAGATTGCATGAAATGAAAAGACATTTTGATTTTTGATATCAAGTGGAACTCAACTCGAGCTTTAGCCCTGAAAACTTACTGGCTAACAATGAAAGTGCTAATGGCTTAGTTCAATGCAATTGCTAGCCCCACTTGGGAAGGTTTATCTGTCTTTGCATTCACTCTGCTTCACTTTCTCATATAGATTTTTGACTGCAAATCCTCATTGATGTGTCTATCCACACAGCCTCTGAAGCAAGATAACCTCAGCAAAGTTGGATGACATGAGTGAGATAACTTGGCCCAATCACAGAGAAACTCACAGGTATCCGATACAAAACCCACTTCTATGTTTGTGCACCAGATGACAAATTACTTTCAAGTCACGATGGGCTATATGTTTTCAGTAAGGAATGAAATGTAATCTGCTTTGGCCAACAAAAGACTTACGAAAATATGCAGAAAAAGGGCATCATGATTTGATGACATGTCGCTGAAACACGGCAAATTCTATACGCCAAGGTTTTATCCTGCAACTGAATAACTATTTTGGATATTTTATTTCGGAATGGTTTTAAAATTTCCTTACAAAAATAACATCTTCCTGTACATTTTGTATACTTCTCACTTGTTTTGACTACATAATGTATTTAATTTGGATCATAATATTCTTGTGTCCGATAACTAACCAACAAAGCGCTGAGCAACATCAGGGATGCTGGGTCCAGCGACCTGACTTTGAATAATGGTCCTCTCACGCTCCATGTAGATAAGACTGGCTAGAAACATACTCTAGGGATATATCTGACCAGCCACATGAGACACTCTAGTTTGCTCAGTCACTGAGCTGAAGCCAGAAGAAAAATATCTTTTTGCAGCCAACACTCACCAAATGCACAAGGCGTCTCTATTATAGTCCTGCGTGTTTGGGACTAGTGTCTGGTCTGTTATGTCAGTTGTTATCTAAAGACCACACAGAAACTGTGCATTTAGTGAGTTTAAAAAGTAAAGACCAAATGTAAAAATGAATTTACCCATGTCGCAAATGCTTACTCACATGCAAAGAGTCTCAAAATGTAAACGTTACTTTGCAGTATTAAATGATTAAAAAAATTTAAATCAATGTTAGTGCTTCAAGTTAGAGTTTGCAAATGTGCCTGTTAGTGACAGAGGACAAACAATTACAGGTTCAAAGGGCTTGAAACAGGTTGAATATGCTGCGTTGCCTGTTACCTAGTCAAGGAAAACAGAAACACAGAAAGGTGGTTGTGCCAGACTCCCGCCTTTGGCTGAGTCTCTATCTAATCTGTCAGAGGGAGAGCAGGAGTGTGGTTGTGACGTTGGTAGTCCCCAGAGAATAAGTTGGTAATTTCATGGTGCATATTAGAACCCAAATTGAAACATAAGCAACATAAATTGCTGAATGTTAGAACATTGTGTCAAATTGGTCAGTATTACTGTGACTTTTAAAGTGTCAGGTTTAGTTCCGTCATAGTGTTAATAGTGTCCAAAAACCTTATCTGACGTTGGCGTTCAGTAGCTAGCTCTAAGATTATCGGCTAATAAAATTTGCAAGGCACTGTATCCGTGTCACATTCTCATTAGGGGCTGAGCCCCCTTAAAGGTCTAATCCTAGAATTGCCCCTGATTGTAAATTAAGACATTAATCATTTGCTTTTTTTTGACTAGTTTAAGTTTCACATCTTCTAAAATTCAGTTTTAAAGCAGGTTTTCAAATATGTAATCTGCAGTGCCTCAGAATAACAATGGCCTTAATGGTGTTTGGCACAAAATGTGGTTAGGTTAAACTGAGTTAGTTAAATTCAGTTTGGCACAAAATGTGGTTAGGTTAAACTGAATTAGTTAAATTCAAATGAAATTGAGGCAAAGTCCTCACAGGCAGTCACAACAAAGCACAATGATTGGCAGACAACACCAGCTCCTCTAACTACAGTAATAAACCTGCTGAGAGGTGTTTCCGTCAGTATGTCAGATCATATATATATCCCAAACTGGTCTTTTCTTACAGAAAAAGTAAAAGGCACAAAAAAATTCCAGTTATGATGCATTGATAGGAGTCTGCCCACAGTTGACTATTTAAAGTTACAATACTTAACATTTAATTATTTAGATAAATTAACTATTTTTTAATTTAGTTTTTATTTAAATAATTTTATTAAGCAAACTTGCCAAAAAATTTGCTGTCCAATGTGAGGATTTGAGGAATTTCTTGATGATTAATTGAAAATATATGAGGTTTGGACTGTGTGTTGGACAAAACAAGCAACCACAAGACATAACCTTGTGCTCAGGGAAATTCTAATGGGCACTTTTTCATTGTTTTCTGACATTTTGTATACAAAATGATTAATGAATAAATCAAATTAAAATAGCAATTTTATATTCAATTCAATTGACACAATGTGCGGTAACATATGTAACGAGTAGGTTCCATACTCCAACAAACCCATAAGTTGCACACCTGGTTTATAAAACCTATTTGATAATGTCTGTTTTGAAATGTTACTTTTAAAGTTTATTTTAAAAGGTCTCGCTTGCTTAGAAGAATCGTTTTGGCCCATAGCAGGCTATATACACCAGAGCTATGGCTTGAAATGTTCTCCTAAGCCACAGCCGAGAAGCAAAGGCCCCAGTGAAACCAGAGTACCGAGCTCTCTTGAAATCATATCAACAATCAGCAGTTCCCTCCAAAAACCACCAGTGAGCAAATGGAAATTGTCCCCATATATCATTAATTGTTCTGCAATGACAGATGACTTTAAGTGTGTCATTGTCCAAATCAGTGCCCGGCGTGTAATAACTGATGAAGATACAGCGGCCACACAGATGTAACTGTTTGGAAGGGACCTGGGGGGTTTAAAATGCCAGGGCAGATTAATTCACCTCCTGCCGTGATGGCTGCCCGCTGTTTAGATCCACAGCCCGACAGCTGTCCTCACTGGCTTTGATATGATGAGATGGCTGGGGAGACTGAGACAAGACAGGAGGCAGAAGGAAGAAAAGGATGAAGGGAACCAAAAAGGAATGAAGAGACACGGAGTAAGAGGACAACTGCTTTCTATAACCAAGGACAAAGTCCAGATTAGACACATGATTGACAGTGCTTTGCTTTTGAGCCAGGGCAGAAATGGGATGGGACAAGTGTGTGCGTTGCTGTGTGTGTACGTTTGTTTTCTACCTTCCCTGTAAAGCAACTTTCAGTCTATGAAAAAACGCTATATAAATTCCATTTTTTATTATTATTATTATTACGTAGCTAGGAGACAGTCCCCATGGAGACAGCTAGACTAAGCATTCAGTCAAGAGAGTGGAAGTAAGAACAGAGGGGTGTGCGTGTTTGTGTGTGTGTTTCTACTACTAATAGAAACCTGGTACTATAATGGATCTCGTGGTAATACACCTGCTCACGTACATTTACAGTAAAGAGCGTATAAACAGCATGTACACTGGACATATGCAGCCTATTAGTAATTGATTATGGGGGGTTTACTGTTATTATGGCTGCATTATGTCTCAACCTTGTGCCACATGCAGATATGTACTGTATGTATGATATGTAGATAGCACTTTGACCATCATTTAACAATCTACATAAACCACTGAAATTCTTGAACAAGTCCGCCTACCGCTACTGATGAGTTTCTCAATTAGAGCTAACTTCATAATTTAAGTTCCTCAGAAATATTGTCCCATGAAAATACAATTGGAACATTGTGAGTGGTTTCAGATGTTTTCAAATTCATCCTAAAGGTCTCATATTATGCTCATTTTTTTTTTATTCCTACTTGTATTTTGGGTTTCTAGTAGAATATGTTAAAGCTTTAATGTTCAAATAATGTTTTCATACTGTCTGTCTGAATGTATCTGTTTTAGCGGCTGTCTCATTAAGTCCCCCTCCCCTCCCTAAAAATACCCAGTCTGCCCTGATAGGTCAGCATTTCCGGGTCTTCTGCATTTTTGCCCTCTTGGCGTCTCTGCACCATCACCATCATTCCAGCTGGGAATAGCTGTAACGCCACTGTGGCTGGCCTTTCTAACTTTATATAGTTTAGCTGTGACATCGCAACTGTTCATTTAAAGGCACCGTTTCTGAATACAGGCTGTGTGCATTTTTCTGTGGATTTTGATACTTTCACAGTATTTATACAGCACCTCGACCTGCTTTATAATTAAAAAAGACATGGAAGACATTGAAAATCTCACTTTTTACAACATGGGACCTTTTATACAATGCTCGCATGCCCCTATTTACACTAGAAGAACTATGCCACTGTAATCATTCCTCCTGCCCACACCTGCTGTGAAGAGATCCCTTCCTTATGTGACGCCAATGTGAGAGATGTAGGACAACATGCACAGTCCTTCTACTGTGCAAAGTTCAGCTGATACTGATATGAGGCTTCAGCAGTTGAAGTTAGAAAATCAATTTCTTCTGCTTTTCATGTTTTCCTGGACAATGTTTCCATGCTGAGATGCAGAGGATGGTGAGTAATACAAGGACTGGAAGGTACTTGATATGTCTCTGATTCAGATTGCTGAAGCATGAAAGACACATTTGGAACAAAAAATGTAAACATATCCTTTTTACAAACTCACTTTGATGTCAATGCATAATCCTTTGATGCTTGTATGATCAAATACTGTACACAACCAATTAGTTCTCATCTATGCAGGGGTCAAAAAACTGCAACAGTGAATGTTCTTCCTTTGGAAATGCTACATGAATGTGGACCGTTTGCTGTTTCACGATGCTATACAACAACGCATCTTGTCTCTTGGCCTGATTTGCATGTTTGGTAACATGCGCAACCATGTTGTTATTATAATGTGTATGTAGAGTTTGTTTCTCAGCAGTCATGTAGCCCACTGCATGACAAAGTATTGCGGGCTACAGATGTCTGGCAAGCTCACTTCTTTCTAACTCCCCTGCCCTAAGTTTCATTTTCAAACTTGTAGTTTTCAGCTCCAACCGACCTTGAGTGACATCACTCTAGGCAATTTATTGGGGGCACGTTCAATCTCGAAAAGGTGTGCCCTGTGTTGCTATGGTGTTCTGGTTGAACGACATGTTTTCTCGGAACGGTGGGAAAAGGTGTGTAACTGCTTTGAGATATGATTTCTCTCGTTTGGTGGACGTGTCTCTGGTTCATTGGCTGTGTCACAAGTAATACCCAATCAGCAGAGACTTGTCTGTAAACTCATGGTAACAAAAAGGAAGAGCCCTCGCGCACACAACGGGGTATTCAGCGCACCCCCGTTTCAGTTTAAGAAAATGTGTTGCTACGTCACACAGCTTTTTATCCACATATGCTGTAGTACTCTTCAAGACCTATGAACATACTTTGATGTTCAACATTAGTGAAGGGTTGCAAAACAAACCAGGTGTCTTCGTTAACGTTGATGTATGCATGTAGCCATGTAGCCATGTAGCCATGCAGTGCCAAAATAATTAATTGGCTGTTCATTCAAAAATTGATTGAGATCTGTGAGTTAGTGTGTAACCGTGCAGATCAATTGATCTGTAATCAAAAGCTTTAGTACACCACAAAGAACATCTAATCATGCACCATCTACTTGTCAATGCTACTAAAAGGACAACTTGTTCCCAATTACTCTCCATCAAAGAGCTACAGGGCACAAAGACTTAGAAATGCCTCTAGGCAGTTAAACATGCGCTAACTAATTCTACTTTTCGTACTCATCACTGTAGCTTGGATGAGAGTGTTGGTTGGTCTTTCTTTGGTTGGAGCATTGGGATATTTTTCATTTTAAGGCCAATCTGTGGAAACTGCCTCCTTACTTATTTTCTGTCCTGACTCCCAAAGTGACGACCAGGACATGTCAAATGGGCAAATCATGTATGACCTTCCCCGAACACAAACTAATAAATACTAAATTATACTACCTACCAACAATGACACAGTTTAAAATTAGGATAAAGGACTATTTGAGTACTACATGCACATGTGGTGTTATTGGGGGCTGCTTGAGATGATGTTAAAATGTTAAATTACCAACTGTCTTTTTCTGTTTTGTGTTGTCTGTTTTTTACTGTATGTTTTTAATATGGAAGTATTGTGCTGCTGGCTTGGCCAGGACTCCCTTGTAAAAGAGATTCTTAATCTCAATGGGATTAATCCTGGTAAAATGAAGGTCAATGAAAAAAATAAATAAATAAATAATAAAACATGTATGTCAAGGCTCTTTTTATTACAGTAATCAGTACCTTCTCTATCAAAGATGACACCAATCAGTGAAGTCATTGAACTCTTCTAATGAGTCCTTTGGATGGTTTCTAAATGATACAACAGCAAAGGAAAATCTCAATTAAACCCAAATTTGTACTATAGAAGAATGGGCCTATGTATTATTTAATCTTAAAATGTATTATTAATGCAGGTTAATGAATACAATGGCCACAGAACATTTAAAATGTACAGTGTGTTTTTGCACTGGTGTTCCTTTATACCTTTGAAAAGTGGTCACTGCAACAAATTTCTGATGTACCATATGAATAAACAGAGCAGCACTGATTTGAATTGATTTAAAAAAAAAAAATAAGGTGCAGGAATAATTTCACATAGTGACTCAACCTGTTTGTTGTGCGTGTCGTGCTGTTTGATTGATGTTAAATTAAAAGCTGGACCATTTCATTAATGTTGTTTTATGCAACCGCCTTGTTGGCTTAGTTTTTCTGCATTACCAAAGGAGGTTAGAAAATAAATGAATCATATTTTAGATTCCCAGTTTTGAACAGGGGCAATAAATGAAAAACCATAATTCAAACGGCAATGTTGCCAACAAGTTCTCCAGACAACAAACCAACAAAACTGCTCTCCCTCAGAGAACGGGTCTTCCATGTATCCTATTCAAACACCCCAATCAAGCCAATATATCAAACTTAACTGCCATTTAACAAAGTGTAATGTTGCATCAGCCAGTCAGATTAATCAAAGGGAGCCAATTAAAAGTGAACAGTTTATGGTGGGTCTAAAGATAGAAGTATCGTATGTTGGACGGATTGTAAAGCCCCCTGTGGCAAATTTGTGATTAATAATATTGGTATGTATAAATAAAAATGACTTACAAGGTTATACCCCCCTGCCAATAAAAAAGCTATTATAATTTCAAGACATAAGGTGAAGCAGAAATGGCTCAAATTGTTGAAGAAACATTCACCAGAGTGCAGGAAATTAAGTGTTTGATATGCTCAAAATTTAAATTTTGTGCAAAAGTGGAGACGGAGTGGAAACCAAGATGGAGGATGTCAACCGCGATGGTCATCGGTACACAGGAAGCAGGAAAATGGTAGACTTTTCAAAGGAAGTGTTTTTTTTTTTTCTTTGCTTCTAAATTTTTTTTTCACAAGCATAATTAGAAACATTTTCTAGCAACACCTGGAATTACAACTTCATATTTGAAAGATGGACATGTGAATGCATATAGGCCCTAAAGCATGTGAACAGGAGAGTCTTTTTCAATATTTTTCAATATTAGTGTAATCATTCCATAATCCAACATCTTTGCTCACCCTAGTAGGTCAAAGTATGACATTATACCTTAATAAGCAGTCATGTAAATTTAGCTACTGTTCCTTTCCTACTAAGATATGCAACAATGTGTAGTTTATTCCGGCTGAATTTTGTAAATGTGTATTTCAAGTATTTCTTCATTTTCTATGGATCAGCATGGCTTTTTCAGCTTCAAACTGGCTTGCAGGTCTTAAGGACTCTAGTCTTGCATTGCCAGACCTACCTCCACAGCGCCGCGGAGGAAGGTCTGGCTTGTCCACACAGCATTCCTGGATGGGAGAAAAACGTGATCTGGTTTGTTGGCATTTGTCAAACCAATCACAATCATCTTGGCCGGTGATAAGCACTGGACACAATGACTGGCAAGAAGCCACGGTGCCTGTGCAAAATAGCCTCAAGAAGGAACTTGTTTTGGTGGAATATGTGTACCTTTTTAAAGGTTGTTTTAGTCCTGCAACAGAAAACTCAGAATGGACAGATGGTCCAGCTCGCTGTCTCAATTTACCCTGCAGAGATCTGAGGAGCAGGCCAACAACATATCTGATTGGGGCTTTGAGCCTTGTCGAGCCAGCTAAGGCAAAGAAAGCCTGGCTCTGTCCAACTTGCTTTGTGGTACACCCCTCCACCTCTCTTACCTGTGTAGGGAGAAGGTTACCTTGCACAACATCACATAAAAATCCATCTTGTCAGGCTTCAAGTAGTCTCGCTTTGGCAGACCTTCCTCCACAGCACTGCGAAGGAGGGTCTGGCACGGTCCACACAGCATTCTGGAATGGGATGAAAACGTGCTCTGGTTTATTAGCATTTCTTTTAACCAATCACAATTGTCACGGGTGGCACTAAGCACCAGAAGGAACCTCGGTGCCGCTGCAAAACAGCCTCGGAAGGGAACTTGTTTTGGTGGAACATGTGTACTTTGAAAAGTTGTTTTAGTCGTGCAACAGAAAACTCAGATTGGACAGATAGCCTTGCTAGCTGTCTCAATTTACCTTGCAGAGATCTGAGGAGCAGGTAACCATAGTATTCTTTTTAGAATGCCAACACAAAGAAAGAGGTAGGTGACAGACATCCGGTTGAAAAAAGTGAAATCGGGCGGGATTTCTGTCAGCAACAGAGAATTCCCGGAAGTGGAACACCATGGACATAGACTAGGCTTTTAGTTATGCGTTTGTGTCTGAACAGCAGTGAACCGAACCAATTAGCATCCTAGGAGGCGCTACTGGCAGCTACTGGCGTGGTTTAGGGGTGTGTGTGTGTTTAAGACAGGTGCGATTGGTCACTCAAAACAACATGATAGACAGATGGTTCATCCAATAACCTGCCATGTATTTTTTTGAAAGTGTCTGCCCTTTTCCAAAAAGTTTCCAATGACGTCTTCTCAGATGGTTCTCTGTTAACAAGCCATCTGGGAGAGAAGGAGGAGTGATGCATGAAAAGAAAGGGGAAATTGATTTTATCCACTGCCATGCACAGTTGCTTTTACTGTTACTTTGTCAAAAGGATCAGGTTTAAGTCCTTGTGCATGGTGCAACATGCACGGTAGAATGCTTTAAAAAAAAAAATAAAGAAGTCTTTGAAAGCGTCAAGAAAAGCCACAATAATATTAAATACCAAAAACCAAATAACGTCAGTTAACAATGAGAAGGGTGCAAACACATTCCAGTTAATGTGAACCAAAAGACAGAAATATTTATTTTTTCTTTGAATGGTAACAACGGACATGTGTATCAGACAGAATCGGACTCATCTATTCAGTAGATAACAATTATTCACATTATGATGCTGCTGAAATTTCATCATTAAAACTTTTTTTTTTTTTTTACAACAGAGTACCGTCATCTATTTTTTCCCCCCGGCAGACGGTTAAGTAAAAGGCGTGAGCACAGCAAAAAAGCTCTGCCTTTTATTACCATAACTGTTTATTCCCAAGACTCCCTAAAAACGTAATGAACAATATTCTGTGAAAGATTTCCTCACCTATCTCCTACAAGAAACCCTTTCACTACCCACATAAGGTAAGGCCTTATTTTAAATGCCATACACTGTACATGCAGACATTCTGCACAAAGTAAATGAAAAATAATGAAACCATTTAACATTTAAGACAAATGCCAGGTTTATGTTTTAAAGATTTCTAGCTCACCTCAGTTCCTTAGGGAGGCTGTGCCTATGAGAACATAGGATCACTGCTGCCTCATCAAATGGTTTTGTTCTACACTTTGGCACAGTTCAAAGTCTGCTCCCATTGGACCCTACAGACAGCTTTCAGACATGTAGTTCAAGGCTATGTAGTACTGTACTCTATATCGCAAGTGGGTTTTTTTCTTGTTATATTTTTGCATAGTAAAATTTATTCCAATATAGTGCTTTAGCCGTGGTTTGGTCCACTGTTACGCTGTAATATTACAGTACACATGTGGACGAGTACATTGTGGATGAGCATTGCTGTCCAGGTTGATTCTCTACCTTCTGTCCAATCGTCTGTCCAATGCTTGCAGGGTTTGGCTCCAGTCCCCGCTGTGACCCTGAACAGAAATAAATGGGTAAAGATGATAAAAGAAATGTTTTCCACTCGTTTAGACCTAATAGCAGACTGTTGGTGTGACTGCATCATGCAATATTAAATCTAGGCAAGCTGTCAACAGGGAAAATGTCATGAATTCAGTTTCAAACTACGCTATTTTGAAACTGTAAATAATGTATTTTCTAATAGGTTGGATTCATGACTTTTGTTTTAGAAAGAAAGGCTACCGGGGGATCGACCAGTCATGCCTGATTTGAGCTCTTTGAAAGAGCTTCAGAGATAACAAGCACTATATGCGTACTCCCTCAATTTCTACATTTCTGAGTTTGATTTCATCCAGTCTGTGTGAAGAGCCAAAACCAATACTGTCTGTCAAACATGCATGCACATTTTAGGTGAGTCCCTAGTATCGATAGAGAAATATGCATAGACAGAAGAAGAAAAATAAATACTAAGACTAAAAGTTGACCTGAAATTTTAACTCATTTTCATTCAATTTATTTTCAGTTCATTTAATTCCCATCCAATTTTTCTGTCAGGAAATATAAAGTATATTGATAATCCAGCTATTTTTGAGAAAAGGAGGAATAAAACATTTTGGACTTTTTGGCAATGGTTGATGGGACATTTCAGAGAAGAATTTGTCAGGCGACACACTGGTTGTGCGTTTAAAAGCCCATGGATGTCAATAAAGGACGTTTTCCCCTGTTTATGTACCGTTAAAAAATTAAGTTTACTTTTTTTTTACATTTCAAAGGACCCCTTCTCTCAAAAGCCGAATCTAGCAAACTATGCTAACTAGCTTCCACTAGGAAAGTTGAAGCTATTTGCAGTAGCTTGGCTCGCTAGCTAGCCCTGATTCCCACTAGACGCAGTGTCATTGGCAGCTCCCACACACTCATTGCCCAAATTTGAGAAGGTTTTTGACCTCTGTACATTCTAATCACATTTTGCCACATTGTGAATTGAATAAAAAATATAAAAGTTGTTATGAACGCTTCTGATAACTAAAATACATCATGTGACAAAACAATGAAGCGCTGATGCAGCTGTGCCACAATATTGAACTGACGTTGCTTTAAAACGACTGCTCAGATGCAAAGATGTTTCATGTGGCCTCGACTACTCCTCGATTCACCTCTGCTCGAATCACCTGTGGGTGGGACTAAGACGCGAGGAGGAGAGGTATTGGGGATGAACAAACTTGGAATTGGAAAAGGGTTAGTGTGTGCTTGCCCCACATTATACAAATGGGTGTTTCAGCTAGTGTTGGCTGTCTCTCTTTTTTGAATGGGTCCAGTCATGGTGACGGCACACCTAGTACAACCAGGGTGCAATTTGCTGGGGTTGATGCGGGATTCCACCTTCCTGGTCTACATTTCCCTGCCTCTGCTCAATTATTGTTATCCCTGATACGTGCTAAAATTACGTATGGTAGGCCTAACAATGTTGGCTAATGAAATTAGCTATACCGACATCGTCCATCAAACCAAAAATGTATGCCCCTTGGAGAACATCAATGTAGGTGATGAAAATACATACAATGTATAGTATGTTACATTTATTCAAAATCAAACCTAGAGAGAAATTCAAATAATGTTTTGCTTCTATCTATCTATCTATCTATCTATCTATCTATCTATCTATCTATCTATCTATCTATCTATCTATCTATCTATCTATCTATCTATCTATCTATCCATCTATCTATCTATCTATCTATCTAGA
Organism: Percina caprodes; assembly: GCA_013375575.1. NCBI lineage: Eukaryota > Metazoa > Chordata > Actinopteri > Perciformes > Percidae > Percina > Percina caprodes. Next base: position 107,686 of record JABXJD010001161.1, read on the forward strand.
GATCTATC
>JABXJD010001610.1:0-79972 GCA_013375575.1 Percina caprodes
TGTTGTTGGTGCTGCAGTTGTAAATGCTGCTGTAGTAGGTCACGGCAGTTGTTGGTGCAGCAGTTGTAGGTCTGGCTGTTGTAAGTTCTGCTGTTGTAGTGCAGCAGTTGTAGGTGCGGCTGTTGTAAATTGCTGCCGTTGTTGGTGCCGCTGTTGTAGGTGCTGCTGTTGTTAGTGCTGCTGTAGTAGTTGTGGCAGTTGTAGGTGCGGCTGTTGTGGTGCAGCTGTTGTAGGTGCTGCTGTTGTTTGTGGCAGTTGTAGGTGCGGCTGTTGTTGGAGCTGCTGTGGTAGGTGCTGCTGTTGTGGTGCAGCAGTTGTAGGTGCTGCTGTGTAGGTGCTGCTGTTGTTGGTGCAGCAGTTGTAGGTGCTGCTGTAGTAGTTGCAGCTGTTGTAGGGACTGCTGTTGTTGGTGCTGCTGTGGTAGTCACAGCTGTTGTTATTTGTAGCTGTCGGCGTAGGTCTGCTGTTGATGTAGCAGTTGTAGGTGTTGCTGTAGTAGGTGCAACTGTTGTTGGAGCTGCTGTTGTTTTGTGTCTTGGTGGTAGGTGCTGCTGTCGTTGGTGCTGCTGTGGTAGGTGCTGCTGTTGTTGGTGCAGCTGTAAATGAGTGCTGCTGTTGTTGGTGCGGCAGTTGTAGGTGCTGCTGTTGTTGGTGTAGCTGTTGTAGGTGCTGCTGCTGTTGTTGGTGCAGCTGTTGTAGGTGCGCCTGTTGTAGGTTCTGCTGTTGTTGGTGCAGCAGTTGTAGGTGCGGCAGTTGTAGGTGCGGCTGTTGTTTGTGCAGCTGTTGTAGGTGCTGCTGTTGTTGGTTTAGCAGTTGTAGGTGCGGCTGTTGTTGGAGCTGCTGTTGTAGGTGCTGCTGTTGTAGGTGCAGCAGTTGTAGGTGCTGCTGTTCGTGGGTGCAGCTGTTGTAGGTATGCTGTTGTTGGTGTTGGTTGTAGGTGCAATGTTTATTGGTGCTGCTGTGGTAGGTGCTCTGTTGTTGGTGCAGCAGTTGTAGGTGCTGCTGTCGTGGGCTGCTGTTGTTGATCTGCAGTTGTAGGTCTGCTGTAGTAGGTGCTGCTGTTGTTGGTGCAGCTGGTAGGTATCTGTTGTTGGTGCTGGCAGTTGTAGGTGTGGCTGTTGGTGCTGCGTTGTTGGTGCAGCAGTTGTAGGTGCTGCTGTTGTTGGTGCAGCAGTTGTAGGTGCAGCTGTTGTTGGTGCAGCTGTTGTAGGTGCTGCTGTTGTAAGTGTGACTTTTGTTGGTGCTGCAGTTGTAGATGATGCTGTTGTAGGTGCTGCAGTTGTTGGTGCAGCAGTTGTAGGTGCTGCTGTTGTTGGTGCAGCTGTTGTAGGTGCTGCTGTTGTTGGTCTGCTGCAGATGTAGGTGCTGCTGTAATGGGTGCAGCTGTTGTTGGTGCTGCAGTTGTAGATGATGCTGTTGTTGGTGCAGCAGTTGTTGGTGCAGCAGTTGTTAGGTGCGGCTGTTGTAGGTTCTGCTGTTGTTGGTGCAGCTGTTGTAGGTGCTGCTGTTGTAGGTGCTGCCAGTTGTAGGTGCAGCTGTTGTAGGTGCTGCGTTGTTGGTGCTGCTGTAGTAGGTCTGGCAGTTGTAGGTGCGGCTGTTGTTGGTGCAGCTGTTGTGGAAATGCTATCAAACATTGGTGTAGCAGTTGTAGGTGCGGCTGTTGTTGAGCTGCTGTGGTAGGTGCTGCTGTTGTGGTGCAGCAGTTGTAGGTTCTGCTGTCGTTGGTGCTGCTGTGGTAGGTGCGGCATGTTGTTTGGTGCAGCTGTAGCTAGGTGCTGCTGTTGTTGGTGCAGCTGTCGTAGGTGCTGCTGTTGTTGGTCTGCAGTTGTGGTGCTGCTGTTGTTAGTGCAGCTGTTGTAGGTGCTGCTGTTGTTGGTGCTAACAGTTGTAGGTGCGGCTGTTGTTGGTGCTGCAGTTGTAGGTGCTGCTGTTGTAGGTGCGGCTGTTGTTGGTGCTGCAGTTGTAGGTGCTGCTGTTTTAGGTCTGCGGCAGTTGTTGGTGCAGCAGTTGTAGGTGTGGCTGTTGTAGGTTCTGCTGTTGGTGCAGCAGTTGTGGTGCGGCTGTTGTAGGTGCACTGCGTTGCTGTTGGTGCAGCTGTTGTAGGTGCTGTCGTTGTTGGTGCTGCTGCTGTAGTAGGTGCGGCAGTTGTGGTCACGGCTGTTGTTAGTGCAGCTGTTGTGGGTGCTGCTGTTGTTGGTGCTAACAGTTGTAGGTGCGGCTGTTGTTGGAGCTGCTGTGGTAGGTGCTGCTGTTGTAGGTGCCAGGTTGTAGGTGCTGCTGTAGGTGCTGCTGTTGTTGGTGCAGCAGTTGTAGGTATGCTGGTAGGTGCAGCTGTTGTAGGGCTGCTGTTGTTGGTGCTGCTGTTGTAGGTGCGGCTGTTGTTGGTGCAGCTGTTGTAGGTGCTGCTGTTGATGTGCAGTTGTAGGTGTTGCTGTAGTAGGTGCAACTGTTGTTGGTGCTGCTGTTGTTGGTGCGGCTGTTGTAGGTGCTGTTGTTGAGTGCTGCTGTGGTAGGTGCAGCTGTTGTTTGTGCAGCTGTCGTAGGTGCAGCTGTTGTTGGTGCTGCAGTTGTAGGTGCTGCTGTTGTAGTGCAGCTGTTGTAGGTGCTGCTGTTGTTGGTGTAACAGTTGTAGGTGCGGCTGTTTGTTGGTGCGGCAGTTGTAGGTGCTGCTGTAGTAGAGTCTGCTGTTGTTGGTGCAGCAGTTGTAGGTGCTGCTGTTGTAGGTGCGGCAGTTGTTGGTGCAGCTGTTGTAGGTGCGGCTGTTGTAGGTGCTGCTGTTGTGGTGCAGCTGTTGTAGGTGCTGCTGTTGTTGGTGCTGCTGTATTAGGTGCAGGCAGTTGTAGGTGCAGCTGTTGTTGGTGCAGCTGTTGTAGGTGCTGCTGTTGTTGGTGTAGCAGTTGTAGGTGCTGCTGTTGTTGGAGCTGCTGTGGTAGGTGCTGCTGTTGTAGTGCAGCAGTTGTAGATTCTGCTGTGGCATGGTAGGTGCTGCTGTTGTTGGTGCAGCAGTTGTGGTGCTGCTGTTGTAGGTGCAGCTGTTGTAGGTGCTGCTGTTGTTGGTGCTGCTGTTGTAGTGCGGCTGTTGTTGGTGCAGCTGTTGTAGGTGCTGCTGTTGTTGTGGCAGTTGTAGGTGCTGCTGTTGTAGGGTGCAGCTGTTGTTTGGAGCTGCTGTTGTTTGCAGCTGGTGGTAGGTGCTGCTGTCGTTGGTGCTGCTGTTGTAGGTGCTGCTGTTGTTGGTGCAGCTGTTGTAGGTGCTGCTGTTGTTGGAGTGCTGCTGTTGTAGGTGCAGCAGTTGTAGTTCTGCTGTCGTAGGTGCTGCTGTTGTTGGTGCAGCAGTTGTAGGTGCTGCTGTAGTAGGTGCAGGCTGTTGTAGGGACTGCTTTCGTTGTTGCTGCTGTGGTAGGTGCGGCTGTTGTTGGTGCAGCTGTACGTAGGTCTGCTGTTGTGTGGCAGTTGTAGGTGTTCACTGTAAAAATGGTGCAACTGTTGTTGGAGCTGCTGTTGTTGGTGCGGCTGTGGTAGGTGCTGCTGTTGTTGGTGCAGCAGTTGTAGGTGCTTTGTTGTTGGTGCAGCTGTTTGTAGGTGCTGCTGTTGTTGGTGCAGCTGTTGTGGAGTGCTGCTGTTGTTGGTGCAGCTGTTGTAGGTGCTGCTGTTGTTGGTTAATTGCAGCTGTTGTAGGTGCTGCTGTTGTTGGTGCAGCTGTTGTAGGTGCTGCTGTTGTTGGTGCGGCAGTTGTAGGTGCTGCTGTAGTAGGTGCGGCTGTTGTTGGTGCTGCAGTTGTAGATGATGCTGTTGTAGGTGCGGCAGTTGTTGGTGCAGCAGTTGTAAGTGTGGCTGTTGTAGGTTCTGCTGTTGTTGGTGCAGCAGTTGTAGGTCACTGCTGTTGTAGGTGCTGCTGTTGTTGGTGCAGCTGTTGGCAGGTGCTGCGTTGTTGCTGCTGTAGTAGGTGCGGCAGTTGTAGGTGCAGCTGTTGTTGGTGCAGCTGTTGTAGGTGCTGCTGTTGTTGGTGTAGCAGTTGTAGGTGCGGCTGTTGTTGGTGCTGCTGTGGTAGGTGCTGCTGTTGTAGGTGCAGCAGTTGTAGGTGCTGCTGTCGTAGGTGCTGCTGTTGTTGGTGCAGCAGTTGTAGGTGCTGCTGTAGTAGGTGCAGCTGTTGTAGGGGCTGCTGTTGTTGGTGCTGCTGTGTGTAGGTGCGGCTGTTGTTGGTGCAGCTGTCATTAGTGCTGCTGTTGATGTGTGCAGTTGTAGGTGTTGTAGTAGGTGCAACTGTTGTTGGAGCTGCTGTTGTTAGTCTGGCGGTGGTAGGTGCTGCTGTTGTTGGTGCAGCTGTTGTAGGTGCTGCTGTTGTTGGTGCTGCTGTTGTAGGTGCGGCAGTTGTAGGTGCTGCTGTTGTTGGTGCAGCTGTTGTAGGTGCTGCTGTTGTTGGTGTAGCAGTTGTAGGTGCGGCTGTTGTTGGAGCACTGCTGTAATTGCTAGGTGCTGCTGTTGTAGGTTAGAGTTGTAGGTGCTGCTGTTGTAGTGCTGCTGTTGTTGGTGCAGCAGTTGTAGGTGCTGCTGTAGTAGGTGCAGCTGTTGTAGGTGCTGCTGTTGTTGGTGCTGCTGTAGTAGGTGCGGCTGTTGTTGGTGCAGCTGTTGTAGGTGCTGCTGTTGATGTAGCAGCTGTTGTAGGTGTGTGCTGTAGTAGGTGCTGCTGTTGTTGGTGTGCTGTTGTTGGTCACGGCTGTGGTAGGTGCTGCTGTTGTTGGTGCTGCTGTTGTAGGTGCAGCTGTTGTTGGTGCAGCTGTTGTAGGTGCAGCTGTTGTTGGTGCGGCAGTTGTAGGTGCTGCTGTTGTTGGTGCAGCTGTTTGTGGTGCTGCTGTTGGTGCAGCAGTTGTAGGTGCGGCTGTTGTTGGTGCAGCAGTTGTAGGTGCTGCTTAGTAGGTGCGGCTGTTGTTGGTGCTGCAGTTGTAGGTGTGCTGTTGTAGGTGCGGCAGTTGTTGGTGCAGCAGTTGTAGGTGCGGCTGTTGTAGGTGCTGCTGTTGTTGGTGCAGCTGTTGTAGGTGCTGCCGTTGTTGGTGCTGCTGTTGTAGGTGCGGCAGTTGTAGGTGCTGCTGTTGTTGGTGCAGCTGTTGTAGGTGCTGCTGTTGTTGGTGTAGCAGTTGTAGGTGCGGCTGTTGTTGGAGCTGCTGTGGTAGGTGCTGCTGTTGTAGGTGCAGCAGTTGTAGGTTCTGCTGTCGTAGGTGCTGCTGTTGGTGCAGCAGTTGTGGGTGCTGCTGTAGTAGGTGCAGCTGTTGTAGGGACTGCTGTTGTTGGTGCTGCTGTGGTAGGTGCGGCTGTTGTTGGTGCAGCTGTTGTAGGTGCTGCTGTTGATGTGGCAGTTGTAGGTGCTGCTGTAGTAGGTGCAGCTGTTGTTGGACTGCTGTTGTTTGTGCGGCGGTGGTAGGTGCTGCTGTCGTTGGTGCTGCTGTGGTAGGTGCTGCTGTTGTTGGTGCAGCTGTTGTAGGTGCTGCTGTTGTTGGTGCTGCTGTTGTAGGTGCAGCAGTTGTTGGTGCTGCTGTTGTAGGTGCTGCTGTTGTTGGTGCAGCAGTTGTAGGTGCTGCTGTAGTAGGTGCAGCTGTTGTAGGTGCTGCTTTGTTGGTGCTGCTGTGGTAGGTGCGGCTGTTGTTGGTGCAGCTGTCGTTAGGTGCTGCTGTTGTTGTGGCAGTTGTAGGTGTTGCTGTTGTAGGTGCAACTGTTGTTGGTGCTGCTGTTGTTGGTGCGGCAGGTGGTAGGTGCTGCTGTTGTTGGTGCAGCAGTTGTAGGTGCTGCTGTTGTTGGTTCTGCAGCTGTTGTAGGTGCTGCTGTTGTTGGTGCAGCTGTTGTAGGTGCTGCTGTTGTTGGTGCAGCTGTTGTAGGTGCTGCTGCTGTTGTTGGTGCAGCTGTTTGTAGGTGCTGCTGTTGTTGGTGCTGCTTTGTTGTAGGTGCTGCTGTTGTTGGTGCGGCAGTTGTAGGTGCTGCTGTAGTAGGTGCGGCTGTTGTTGGTGCAGCAGTTGTAGGTGCTGCTGTTGTGTTATGCGGCTGTTGTTGGTGCTGCAGTTGTAGGTGCTGCGCTGTTGTAGGTGCGGCTGTTGTTGGTGCAGCTGTTGTAGGTGCGGCTGTTGTAGTGCTGCTGTTGTTGGTGCAGCTGTTGTAGGTGCTGCTGTTGTTGGTGCTGCTGTTGTAGGTGCTGGCAGTTGTAGGTCACGGCTGTTGTTGGTGCAGCTGTTGTAGGTGCTGCTGTTGTTAGTGTAGCAGTTGTAGGTGCGGCTGTTGTTGGAGCTGCTGTTGTAGGTGCTGCTGTTGTAGGTGCAGCAGTTGTGGGTTGCTGCTGTCGTAGGTGCTGCTGTTGTTGGTGCAGCAGTTGTAGGTGCTGCTGTTGTAGGTGCAGCTGTTGTAGGGCTGCTGTTGTTGGTGCTGCTGTGGTAGGTGCGGCTGTTGTTGGTGCAGCTGTGTAGGTGCTGCTGTTGATGTGGCAGTTGTAGGTGTTGCTGTAGTAGGTGCAACTGTTGTTGGAGCTGCTGTTGTTGGTGCGGCGGTTGGTAGGTGCTGCTGTTGTTGGTGCTGCTGTAGTAGGTGCTGCTGTTGTTGGTGCAGCTGTTGTAGGTGCTGCTGTTGTTGGTGCTGCTGTTGTAGGTGCAGCTGTTGTAGGTGCTGCTGTTGTAGGTGCTGCTGTTGTTGGTGCAGCAGTTGTAGGTGCTGCTGTTGTTGGTGCAGCTGTTGTAGGGCTGCTTTGTTGGTGCTGCTGTAGTGAAGTGCGGCTGTTGTTGGTGCAGCTGTTGTAGGTGCTGTTGTTGTGGCAGTTGTAGGTGCTGCTGTAGTAGGTGCGGCTGTTGTTGGTGCTGCTGTTGTTGGTGCTGCTGTGGTAGGTGCTGCTGTTGTTGGTGCAGCAGTTGTAGGTGCTGCTGTTGTTGGTGCAGCTGTTGTAGGTGCTGCTGTTGTTGGTGCAGCTGTTGTAGGTGCTGCTGTTGTTGGTGCAGCTGTTGTAGGTGCTGCTGTTGTTGGTGCAGCTGTTGTAGGTGCTGCTGTTGTTGGTGTGCAGCTGTTGTAGGTGCTGCTGTTGTTGGTGCGGCAGTTGTAGGTGCTGCTGTTGTAGGTGCGGCTGTTGTTGGTGCTGCAGTTGTAGATGATGCTGTAGTAGGTGCGGCAGTTGTTGGTGCAGCAGTTGTAGGTGTGGCTGTTGTAGGTTCTGCTGTTGTTGGTGCAGCAGTTGTAGGTGCTGGCTGTTGTAGGTGCTGCCGTTGTTGGTGCAGCTGTTGTAGGTGCTGCTGTTGTTGGTGCTGCTGTAGTAGGTGCGGCAGTTGTAGGTGCTGCTGTTGTTGGTGCAGCTGTTGTAGGTGCTGTTGTTGGTGTAGCAGTTGTAGGTGCGGCTGTTGTTGGGCTGCTGTTGTAGGTGCTGCTGTTGTAGGTGCAGCAGTTGTAGGTGCTGCTGTCGTAGGTGCTGCTGTTGTTGGTGCAGCAGTTGTGGTGCTGCTGTAGTAGGTGCAGCTGTTGTAGGTGCTGCTGTTGTTGGTGCTGCTGTGGTAGGTGCGGCTGTTGTTGGTGCAGCTGTCGTAGGTGCTGCTGTTGATGTGGCAGTTGTAGGTGCTGCTGTAGTAGGTGCAGCTGTTGTTGGTGCTGCTGTTGTTGGAGTGCGGCTGTTGTAGGTGCTGCTGTTGTTGGTGCAGCTGTTGTAGGTGCTGCGTTGTTGGTGCTGCTGTTGTAGGTGCGGCAGTTGTAGGTGCTGCTGTTGTTGGTGCAGCTGTTGTAGGTGCTGCTGTTGTTGGTGTAGCAGTTGTAGGTGCGGCTGTTGTTGGAGCTGCTGTTGTAGGTGCTGCTGTTGTAGGTGCAGCAGTTGTAGGTTCTGCTGTTGTAGGTGCTGCTGTTGTTGGTGCAGCAGTTGTAGGTGCTGCTGTAGTAGGTGCAGCTGTTGTAGGTGCTGCTGTTGTTGGTGCTGCTGTGGTAGGTGCGGCTGTTGTTGGTGCAGCTGTTGTAGGTGCTGCTGTTGTTGTGGCAGTTGTAGGTGCTGCTGTTGTAGGTGCAGCTGTTGGAGCTGCTGTTGTTGTCTGTGCGGTGGTAGGTGCTGCTGTTGTTGGTGCTGCTGGTGTAGGTGCAGCTGTTGTTGGTGCAGCTGTTGTAGGTGCTGCTGTTGTTGGTGCGGCAGTTGTAGGTGCTGCTGTTGTTGGTGCAGCTGTTGTAGGTGCTGCTGTTGTTGGTGTAGCTGTTGTAGGTGCGGCTGTTGTTGGTGCAGCAGTTGTAGGTGCTGCTGTAGTAGGTGCGGCTGTTGTTGGTGCTGCAGTTGTAGGTGCTGCTGTTGTAGGTGCGGCTGTTGTTGGTGCAGCAGTTGTAGGTGCGGCTGTTGTAGGTGCTGCTGTTGTTGGTGCTGCTGTTGTAGGTGCTGCTGTTGTTGGTGCTGCTGTTGTAGGTGCGGCTGTTGTAGGTGCGGCTGTTGTTGGTGCAGCTGTTTGTAGGTGCTGCTGTTGTTGGTGTAGCAGTTGTAGGTGCGGCTGTTGTTGGAGCTGCTGTGGTAGGTGCTGCTGTTGTAGGTGCAGCAGTTGTAGGTGCTGCTGTCGTAGGTGCTGCTGTTGTTGGTGCAGCAGTTGTAGGTGCTGCTGTAGTAGGTGCAGCTGTTGTAGGTGCTGCTGTTGTTGGTGCTGCTGTGGTAGGTGCGGCTGTTGTTGGTGCAGCTGTCGTAGGTGCTGCTGTTGTTGTGGCAGTTGTAGGTGTTGCTGTAGTAGGTGCAGCTGTTGTTGGTGCTGCTGTTGTTGGTGCGGCAGTTGTAGGTGCTGCTGTTGTTGGTGCTGCTGTTGTAGGTGCTGCTGTTGTTGGTGCAGCTGTTGTAGGTGCTGCTGTTGTTGGTGCTGCTGTTGTAGGTGCAGCTGTTGTAGGTTCTGCTGTCGTAGGTGCTGCTGTTGTTGGTGCAGCAGTTGTAGGTGCTGCTGTAGTAGGTGCAGCTGTTGTAGGGACTGCTTTCGTTGTTGCTGCTGTGGTAGGTGCGGCTGTTGTTGGTGCTGCTGTGGTAGGTGCGGCTGTTGTTGGTGCTGCTGTGGTAGGTGCAGCAGTTGTAGGTTCTGCTGTCGTAGGTGCTGCTGTTGTTGGTGCAGCAGTTGTAGGTGCTGCTGTAGTAGGTGCAGCTGTTGTAGGACTGCTTTGTTGGTGCTGCTGTGGTAGGTGCGGCTGTTGTTGGTGCAGCTGTCGTAGGTGCTGCTGTTGATGTGGCAGTTGTAGGTGTTGCTGTAGTAGGTGCAACTGTTGTTGGAGTTGCTGTTGTTGGTGCGGCGGTGGTAGGTTCTGCTGTTGTTGGTGCAGCAGTTGTAGGTGCTGCTGTTGTTGGTGCAGCTGTTGTAGGTGCTGCTGTTGTTGGTGCAGCTGTCGTAGGTGCTGCTGTTGTTGGTGCAGCTGTCGTAGGTGCTGCTGTTGTTGGTGCAGCTGTTGTAGGTGCTGCTGTTGTTGGTGCAGCTGTTGTAGGTGCTGCTGTTGTTGGTGCGGCAGTTGTAGGTGCTGCTGTAGTAGGTGCGGCTGTTGTTGGTGCTGCAGTTGTAGATGATGCTGTAGTAGGTGCGGCAGTTGTTGGTGCAGCAGTTGTAGGTGTGGCTGTTGTAGGTTCTGCTGTTGTTGGTGCAGCAGTTGTAGGTCTGCTGCTGTTGTAGGTGCTGCTGTTGTTGGTGCAGCTGTTGTAGGTGCTGCTGTTGTTGGTGCTGCTGTAGTAGGTGCGGCAGTTGTAGGTGCGGCTGTTGTTGGTGCAGCTGTTGTAGGTGCTGCTGTTGTTGGTGTAGCAGTTGTAGGTGCGGCTGTTGTTGGAGCTGCTGTGGTAGGTGCTGCTGTTGTAGGTGCAGCAGTTGTAGGTGCTGCTGTCGTGGTGGTGCTGCTGTTGTAGGTGCGCTGTTGTAGGTGCTGCTGTTGTTGGTGCAGCTGTTGTAGTGCGCAGTTGTAGGTGCTGCTGTAGTAGGTGCGGCTGTTGTTGGTGCTGCAGTTGTAGGTGCTGCTGTTGTAGGTGCTGCTGTTGTAGGTGCAGCAGTTGTAGGTTCTGCTGTCGTAGGTGCTGCTGTTGTTGGTGCGGCAGTTGTAGGTGCTGCTGTTGTTGGAGCTGCTGTGGTAGGTGCGGCAGTTGTAGGTGCGGCTGTTGTTGGTGCAGCTGTTGTAGGTGCTGCTGTTGTTGGTGTAGCAGTTGTAGGTGCGGCTGTTGTTGGAGCTGCTGTGGTAGGTGCTGCTGTTGTAGGTGCAGCAGTTGTTGGTGCTGCTGTAGTAGGTGCTGCTGTTGTTGGTGCAGCAGTTGTAGGTGCTGCTGTAGTAGGTGCAGCTGTTGTAGGTGCTGCTGTCGTTGGTGCTGCTGTGGTAGGTGCGGCTGTTGTTGGTGCAGCTGTTGTAGGTGCTGCTGTTGATGTGGCAGTTGTAGGTGTTGCTGTAGTAGGTGCAACTGTTGTTGGAGCTGCTGTTGTTGGTGCGGCGGTGGTAGGTGCTGCTGTCGTTGGTGCTGCTGTTGTAGGTGCAGCTGTTGTTGGTGCAGCTGTCGTAGGTGCTGCTGTTGTTGGTGCGGCAGTTGTAGGTGCTGCTGTTGTTGGTGCAGCTGTTGTAGGTGCTGCTGTTGTTGGTGTAGCAGTTGTAGGTGCGGCTGTTGTTGGTGCAGCAGTTGTAGGTGCTGCTGTAGTAGGTGCGGCTGTTGTTGGTGCTGCAGTTGTAGATGCTGCTGTAGTAGGTGCGGCAGTTGTTGGTGCAGCTGTTGTAGGTGCGGCTGTTGTAGGTGCTGCTGTTGTTGGTGCAGCTGTTGTAGGTGCTGCCGTTGTTGGTGCTGCTGTTGTAGGTGCGGCAGTTGTAGGTGCGGCTGTTGTTGGTGCAGCTGTTGTAGGTGCTGCTGTTGTTGGTGTAGCAGTTGTAGGTGCGGCTGTTGTTGGAGCTGCTGTGGTAGGTGCTGCTGTTGTAGGTGCAGCAGTTGTAGGTTCTGCTGTCGTAGGTGCTGCTGTTGTTGGTGCAGCAGTTGTAGGTGCTGCTGTAGTAGGTGCAGCTGTTGTAGGGACTGCTGTTGTTGGTGCTGCTGTGGTAGGTGCGGCTGTTGTTGGTGCAGCTGTTGTAGGTGCTGCTGTTGATGTGGCAGTTGTAGGTGTTGCTGTAGTAGGTGCAGCTGTTGTTGGAGCTGCTGTTGTTGGTGCGGCGTTGGTAGGTGCTGCTGTTGTTGGTGCTGCTGTTGTAGGTGCTGCTGTTGTTGGTGCAGCTGTTGTAGGTGCTGCTGTTGTTGGTGCTGCTGTTGTAGGTGCAGCTGTTGTAGGTGCTGCTGTTGTAGGTGCTGCTGTTGTTGGTGCAGCAGTTGTAGGTGCTGCTGTAGTAGGTGCAGCTGTTGTAGGTGCTGCTTTGTTGGTGCTGCTGTTGTAGGTGCGGCTGTTGTTGGTGCTGCTGTTGTAGGTGCGGCTGTTGTTGGTGCTGCTGTTGTAGGTGCAGCAGTTGTAGGTGCTCTGCTGTTGTAGGTGCTGCTGTTGTTGGTGCAGCAGTTGTAGGTGCTGCTGTAGTAGGTGCAGCTGTTGTAGGACTGCTTTGTTGGTGCTGCTGTGGTAGGTGCGGCTGTTGTTGGTGCAGCTGTTGTAGGTGCTGCTGTTGTTGTGGCAGTTGTAGGTGTTGCTGTAGTAGGTGCAGCTGTTGTTGGTGCTGCTGTTGTTGGTGCGGCTGTTGTAGGTGCTGCTGTTGTTGGTGCAGCAGTTGTAGGTGCTGCTGTTGTTGGTGCAGCTGTTGTAGGTGCTGCTGTTGTTGGTGCAGCTGTTGTAGGTGCTGCTGTTGTTGGTGCAGCTGTTGTAGGTGCTGCTGTTGTTGGTGCAGCTGTTGTAGGTGCTGCTGTTGTTGGTGCAGCTGTTGTAGGTGCTGCTGTTGTTGGTGCGGCAGTTGTAGGTGCTGCTGTAGTAGGTGCGGCTGTTGTTGGTGCTGCAGTTGTAGGTGCTGCTGTAGTAGGTGCGGCAGTTGTTGGTGCAGCAGTTGTAGGTGCGGCTGTTGTAGGTTCTGCTGTTGTTGGTGCAGCAGTTGTAGGTGCGGCTGTTGTAGGTGCTGCCGTTGTTGGTGCAGCTGTTGTAGGTGCTGCCGTTGTTGGTGCTGCTGTAGTAGGTGCGGCAGTTGTAGGTGCGGCTGTTGTTGGTGCAGCTGTTGTAGGTGCTGCTGTTGTTGGTGTAGCAGTTGTAGGTGCGGCTGTTGTTGGAGCTGCTGTGGTAGCTGCTGCTGTTGTAGGTGCAGAAGTTGTAGGTTCTGCTGTCGTAGGTGCTGCTGTTGTAGGTGCGCCTGTTGTAGGTTCTGCTGTTGTTGGTGCAGCAGTTGTAGGTGCGACAGTTGTAGGTGCGGCTGTAGTAGGTGCGGCTGTTGTTGGTGCTGCAGTTGTAGATGCTGCTGTAGTAGGTGCGGCAGTTGTTGGTGCAGCAGTTGTAGGTGCGGCTGTTGTAGGTGCTGCCGTTGATGGTGCGCTGTTGTAGGTGCGGCTGTTGTTGGTGCTGCTGTAGTAGGTGCGGCAGTTGTAGGTGCGGCTGTTGTTGGTGCAGCTGTTGTAGGTGCTGCTGTTGTTGGTGTAGCAGTTGTAGGTGCGGCTGTTGTTGGAGCTGCTGTGGTAGGTGCTGCTGTTGTAGGTGCAGCAGTTGTAGGTTCTGCTGTCGTAGGTGCTGCTGTTGTTGGTGCAGCAGTTGTAGGTGCTGCTGTAGTAGGTGCAGCTGTTGTAGGGACTGCTGTCGTTGGTGCTGCTGTGGTAGGTGCGGCTGTTGTTGGTGCAGCTGTCGTAGGTGCTGCTGTTGATGTGGCAGTTGTAGGTGTTGCTGTAGTAGGTGCAACTGTTGTTGGAGCTGCTGTTGTTTGTGCGGCGGTGGTAGGTGCTGCTGTTGTTGGTGCTGCTGTGGTAGGTGCTGCTGTTGTTGGTGCAGCTGTTGTAGGTGCTGCTGTTGTTGGTGCTGCTGTGGTAGGTGCAGCAGTTGTAGGTTCTGCTGTCGTAGGTGCTGCTGTTGTTGGTGCAGCAGTTGTAGGTGCTGCTGTAGTAGGTGCAGCTGTTGTAGGGACTGCTTTCGTTGGTGCTGCTGTGGTAGGTGCGGCTGTTGTTGGTGCAGCTGTCGTAGGTGCTGCTGTTGATGTGGCAGTTGTAGGTGTTGCTGTAGTAGGTGCAACTGTTGTTGGAGCTGCTGTTGTTGGTGCGGCGGTGGTAGGTTCTGCTGTTGTTGGTGCAGCAGTTGTAGGTGCTGCTGTTGTTGGTGCAGCTGTTGTAGGTGCTGCTGTTGTTGGTGCAGCTGTCGTAGGTGCTGCTGTTGTTGGTGCAGCTGTCGTAGGTGCTGCTGTTGTTGGTGCAGCTGTTGTAGGTGCTGCTGTTGTTGGTGCAGCTGTCGTAGGTGCTGCTGTTGTTGGTGCGGCAGATGTAGGTGCTGCTGTAGTAGGTGCGGCTGTTGTTGGTGCTGCAGTTGTAGATGATGCTGTAGTAGGTGCGGCAGTTGTTGGTGCAGCAGTTGTAGGTGTGGCTGTTGTAGGTGCTGCTGTTGTTGGTGCAGCAGTTGTAGGTGCGGCTGTTGTAGGTGCTGCCGTTGTTGGTGCAGCTGTTGTAGGTGCTGCTGTTGTTGGTGCTGCTGTTGTAGGTGCGGCAGTTGTAGGTGCGGCTGTTGTTGGTGCAGCTGTTGTAGGTGCTGCTGTTGTTGGTGTAGCAGTTGTAGGTGCGGCTGTTGTTGGAGCTGCTGTGGTAGGTGCTGCTGTTGTAGGTGCAGCAGTTGTAGGTTCTGCTGTCGTAGGTGCTGCTGTTGTTGGTGCAGCAGTTGTAGGTGCTGCTGTAGTAGGTGCAGCTGTTGTAGGGCTGCTGTTGTTGGTGCTGCTGTGGTAGGTGCGGCTGTTGTTGGTGCAGCTGTCGTAGGTGCTGCTGTTGATGTGGCAGTTGTAGGTGTTGCTGTAGTAGGTGCAACTGTTGTTGGAGCTGCTGTTGTTGGTGCGGCGGTGGTAGGTGCTGCCGTTGTTGGTGCAGCTGTTGTAGGTGCTGCTGTTGTTGGTGCTGCTGTAGTAGGTGCGGCAGTTGTAGGTGCTGCTGTTGTTGGTGCAGCTGTTGTAGGTGCTGCTGTTGTTGGTGTAGCAGTTGTAGGTGCGGCTGTTGTTGGTGCTGCTGTTGTAGGTGCTGCTGTTGTAGGTGCAGCAGTTGTAGGTGCTGCTGTTGTAGGTGCTGCTGTTGTTGGTGCAGCAGTTGTAGGTGCTGCTGTAGTAGGTGCAGCTGTTGTAGGTGCTGCTGTTGTTGGTGCTGCTGTGGTAGGTGCGGCTGTTGTTGGTGCAGCTGTTGTAGGTGCTGCTGTTGATTGTGGCAGTTGTAGGTGCTGCTGTAGTAGGTGCGGCTGTTGTTGGTGCTGCAGTTGTAGGTGCTGCTGTTGTAGGTGCGGCTGTTGTTGGTGCAGCAGTTGTAGGTGCTGCTGTTGTAGGTGCTGCTGTTGTTGGTGCTGCTGTTGTAGGTGCTGCTGTTGTTGGTGCTGCTGTTGTAGGTGCGGCTGTTGTAGGTGCGGCTGTTGTTGGTGCAGCTGTTGTAGGTGCTGCTGTTGTTGGTGTAGCAGTTGTAGGTGCGGCTGTTGTTGGTGCTGCTGTGGTAGGTGCTGCTGTTGTAGGTGCAGCAGTTGTAGGTTCTGCTGTTGTAGGTGCTGCTGTTGTTGGTGCGGCAGTTGTAGGTGCGGCTGTTGTTGGTGCAGCTGTTGTAGGTGCTGCTGTTGTTGGTGTAGCAGTTGTAGGTGCGGCTGTTGTTGGTGCGGCTGTTGTAGGTGCTGCTGTTGTAGGTGCAGCAGTTGTAGGTGCTGCTGTTGTAGGTGCTGCTGTTGTTGGTGCGCTGTTGTAGGTGCTGCTGTTGTTGGTGCAGCTGTTGTAGGTGCGCAGTTGTAGGTGCTGCTGTAGTAGGTGCGGCTGTTGTTGGTGCTGCAGTTGTAGGTGCTGCTGTTGTAGGTGCTGCAGTTGTTGGTGCAGCAGTTGTAGGTGCGGCTGTTGTAGGTGCTGCTGTTGTTGGTGCAGCTGTTGTAGGTGCTGCTGTTGTTGGTGCTGCTGTAGTAGGTGCGGCAGTTGTAGGTGCGGCTGTTGTTGGTGCAGCTGTTGTAGGTGCTGCTGTTGTTGGTGTAGCAGTTGTAGGTGCGGCTGTTGTTGGAGCTGCTGTGGTAGGTGCTGCTGTTGTAGGTGCAGCAGTTGTAGGTTCTGCTGTCGTAGGTGCTGCTGTTGTTGGTGCAGCAGTTGTAGGTGCTGCTGTAGTAGGTGCAGCTGTTGTAGGGGCTGCTGTCGTTGGTGCTGCTGTGGTAGGTGCGGCTGTTGTTGGTGCAGCTGTCGTAGGTGCTGCTGTTGATGTGGCAGTTGTAGGTGTTGCTGTAGTAGGTGCAACTGTTGTTGGAGCTGCTGTTGTTGGTGCGGCGGTGGTAGGTGCTGCTGTCGTTGGTGCTGCTGTGGTAGGTGCAGCTGTTGTTGGTGCAGCTGTCGTAGGTGCTGCTGTTGTTGGTGCGGCAGTTGTAGGTGCTGCTGTTGTTGGTGCAGCTGTTGTAGGTGCTGCTGTTGTTGGTGTAACAGTTGTAGGTGCGGCTGTTGTTGGTGCGGCAGTTGTAGGTGCTGCTGTAGTAGGTGCGGCTGTTGTTGGTGCTGCAGTTGTAGATGCTGCTGTAGTAGGTGCGGCAGTTGTTGGTGCAGCAGTTGTAGGTGCGGCTGTTGTAGGTGCTGCTGTTGTTGGTGCAGCTGTTGTAGGTGCTGCCGTTGTTGGTGCTGCTGTAGTAGGTGCGGCAGTTGTAGGTGCGGCTGTTGTTGGTGCAGCTGTTGTAGGTGCTGCTGTTGTTGGTGTAGCAGTTGTAGGTGCGGCTGTTGTTGGAGCTGCTGTGGTAGGTGCTGCTGTTGTAGGTGCAGCAGTTGTAGGTTCTGCTGTCGTAGGTGCTGCTGTTGTTGGTGCAGCAGTTGTAGGTGCTGCTGTAGTAGGTGCAGCTGTTGTAGGGACTGCTGTCGTTGGTGCTGCTGTGGTAGGTGCGGCTGTTGTTGGTGCAGCTGTCGTAGGTGCTGCTGTTGATGTGGCAGTTGTAGGTGTTGCTGTAGTAGGTGCAACTGTTGTTGGAGCTGCTGTTGTTGGTGCGGCGGTGGTAGGTGCTGCTGTTGTTGGTGCAGCTGTTGTAGGTGCTGTCGTTGTTGGTGCTGCTGTAGTAGGTGCTGCTGTTGTTGGTGCTGCTGTCGTAGGTGCAGCAGTTGTAGGTGCTGCTGTTGTAGGTGCTGCTGTTGTTGGTGCAGCAGTTGTAGGTGCTGCTGTAGTAGGTGCAGCTGTTGTAGGGCTGCTTTGTTGGTGCTGCTGTGGTAGGTGCGGCTGTTGTTGGTGCTGCTGTTGTAGGTGCTGCTGTTGTTGGTGCTGCTGTTGTAGGTGCAGCAGTTGTAGGTGCTGCTGTTGTAGGTGCTGCTGTTGTTGGTGCAGCAGTTGTAGGTGCTGCTGTAGTAGGTGCAGCTGTTGTAGGGCTGCTTTGTTGGTGCTGCTGTGGTAGGTGCGGCTGTTGTTGGTGCAGCTGTTGTAGGTGCTGCTGTTGTTGTGGCAGTTGTAGGTGTTGCTGTTGTAGGTGCAGCTGTTGTTGGAGCTGCTGTTGTTGGTGCGGCTGTTGTAGGTGCTGCTGTTGTTGGTGCAGCAGTTGTAGGTGCTGCTGTTGTTGGTGCAGCTGTTGTAGGTGCTGCTGTTGTTGGTGCAGCTGTTGTAGGTGCTGCTGTTGTTGGTGCAGCTGTTGTAGGTGCTGCTGTTGTTGGTGCAGCTGTTGTAGGTGCTGCTGTTGTTGGTGCTGCCGTTGTTGGTGCTGCCGTTGTTGGTGCGGCAGTTGTAGGTGCTGCTGTAGTAGGTGCGGCTGTTGTTGGTGCTGCAGTTGTAGATGCTGCTGTAGTAGGTGCGGCAGTTGTTGGTGCAGCAGTTGTAGGTGTGGCTGTTGTAGGTGCTGCTGTTGTTGGTGCAGCAGTTGTAGGTGCGGCTGTTGTAGGTGCTGCTGTTGTTGGTGCAGCTGTTGTAGGTGCTGCTGTTGTTGGTGCTGCTGTAGTAGGTGCGGCAGTTGTAGGTGCGGCTGTTGTTGGTGCAGCTGTTGTAGGTGCTGCTGTTGTTGGTGTAGCAGTTGTAGGTGCGGCTGTTGTTGGTGCTGCTGTGTAGGTGCTGCTGTTGTAGGTGCAGCAGTTGTAGGTGCTGCTGTCGTAGGTGCTGCTGTTGTAGGTGCGCTGTTGTAGGTGCTGCTGTTGTTGGTGCAGCTGTTGTAGGTGCGCAGTTGTAGGTGCTGCTGTAGTAGGTGCGGCTGTTGTTGGTGCTGCAGTTGTAGATGCTGCTGTAGTAGGTGCGGCTGTTGTTGGTGCAGCAGTTGTAGGTGCGGCTGTTGTAGGTGCTGCTGTTGTTGGTGCAGCTGTTGTAGGTGCTGCTGTTGTTGGTGCTGCTGTAGTAGGTGCGGCAGTTGTAGGTGCGGCTGTTGTTGGTGCAGCTGTTGTAGGTGCTGCTGTTGTTGGTGTAGCAGTTGTAGGTGCGGCTGTTGTTGGAGCTGCTGTGGTAGGTGCTGCTGTTGTAGGTGCAGCAGTTGTAGGTTCTGCTGTCGTAGGTGCTGCTGTTGTTGGTGCAGCAGTTGTAGGTGCTGCTGTAGTAGGTGCAGCTGTTGTAGGGACTGCTGTTGTTGGTGCTGCTGTGGTAGGTGCGGCTGTTGTTGGTGCAGCTGTCGTAGGTGCTGCTGTTGATGTGGCAGTTGTAGGTGTTGCTGTAGTAGGTGCAACTGTTGTTGGAGCTGCTGTTGTTGGTGCGGCGGTGGTAGGTGCTGCTGTTGTTGGTGCTGCTGTGGTAGGTGCTGCTGTTGTTGGTGCAGCTGTTGTAGGTGCTGCTGTTGTTGGTGCTGCTGTTGTAGGTGCAGCAGTTGTAGGTTCTGCTGTCGTAGGTGCTGCTGTTGTTGGTGCAGCAGTTGTAGGTGCTGCTGTAGTAGGTGCAGCTGTTGTAGGGACTGCTTTCGTTGGTGCTGCTGTGGTAGGTGCGGCTGTTGTTGGTGCAGCTGTCGTAGGTGCTGCTGTTGATGTGGCAGTTGTAGGTGTTGCTGTAGTAGGTGCAACTGTTGTAGGGGCTGCTGTTGTTGGTGCTGCTGTGGTAGGTGCTGCTGTTGTTGGTGCAGCAGTTGTAGGTGCTGCTGTTGTTGGTGCAGCTGTTGTAGGTGCTGCTGTTGTTGGTGCAGCTGTCGTAGGTGCTGCTGTTGTTGGTGCAGCTGTCGTAGGTGCTGCTGTTGTTGGTGCAGCTGTTGTAGGTGCTGCTGTTGTTGGTGCAGCTGTCGTAGGTGCTGCTGTTGTTGGTGCGGCAGTTGTAGGTGCTGCTGTAGTAGGTGCGGCTGTTGTTGGTGCTGCAGTTGTAGATGCTGCTGTAGTAGGTGCGGCAGTTGTTGGTGCAGCAGTTGTAGGTGTGGCTGTTGTAGGTTCTGCTGTTGTTGGTGCAGCAGTTGTAGGTGCGGCTGATGTAGGTGCTGCCGTTGTTGGTGCAGCTGTTGTAGGTGCTGCCGTTGTTGGTGCTGCTGTAGTAGGTGCGGCAGTTGTAGGTGCGGCTGTTGTTGGTGCAGCTGTTGTAGGTGCTGCTGTTGTTGGTGTAGCAGTTGTAGGTGCGGCTGTTGTTGGAGCTGCTGTGGTAGGTGCTGCTGTTGTAGGTGCAGCAGTTGTAGGTTCTGCTGTCGTAGGTGCTGCTGTTGTTGGTGCAGCAGTTGTAGGTGCTGCTGTAGTAGGTGCAGCTGTTGTAGGGGCTGCTGTCGTTGGTGCTGCTGTGGTAGGTTCTGCTGTTGTTGGTGCAGCAGTTGTAGGTGCTGCTGTTGTTGGTGCAGCTGTTGTAGGTGCTGCTGTTGTTGGTGCAGCTGTCGTAGGTGCTGCTGTTGTTGGTGCAGCTGTCGTAGGTGCTGCTGTTGTTGGTGCAGCTGTTGTAGGTGCTGCTGTTGTTGGTGCAGCTGTCGTAGGTGCTGCTGTTGTTGGTGCAGCAGTTGTAGGTGCTGCTGTAGTAGGTGCAGCTGTTGTAGGGGCTGCTGTCGTTGGTGCTGCTGTGGTAGGTGCGGCTGTTGTTGGTGCAGCTGTCGTAGGTGCTGCTGTTGATGTGGCAGTTGTAGGTGTTGCTGTAGTAGGTGCAACTGTTGTTGGAGCTGCTGTTGTTGGTGCGGCGGTGGTAGGTGCTGCCGTTGTTGGTGCAGCTGTTGTAGGTGCTGTCGTTGTTGGTGCTGCTGTAGTAGGTGCGGCAGTTGTAGGTGCGGCTGTTGTTGGTGCAGCTGTTGTAGGTGCTGCTGTTGTTGGTGTAGCAGTTGTAGGTGCGGCTGTTGTTGGAGCTGCTGTGGTAGGTGCTGCTGTTGTAGGTGCAGCAGTTGTAGGTTCTGCTGTCGTAGGTGCTGCTGTTGTTGGTGCAGCAGTTGTAGGTGCTGCTGTAGTAGGTGCAGCTGTTGTAGGGGCTGCTGTCGTTGGTGCTGCTGTGGTAGGTGTGGCTGTTGTTGGTGCAGCTGTCGTAGGTGCTGTTGTTGGTGCGGCAGTTGTAGGTGCTGCTGTAGTAGGTGCGGCTGTTGTTGGTGCTGCAGTTGTAGATGCTGCTGTAGTAGGTGCGGCAGTTGTTGGTGCAGCAGTTGTAGGTGCGGCTGTTGTAGGTGCTGCCGTTGTTGGTGCAGCTGTTGTAGGTGCTGCTGTTGTTGGTGCTGCTGTAGTAGGTGCGGCAGTTGTAGGTGCGGCTGTTGTTGGTGCAGCTGTTGTAGGTGCTGCTGTTGTTGGTGTAGCAGTTGTAGGTGCGGCTGTTGTTGGAGCTGCTGTGGTAGGTGCTGCTGTTGTAGGTGCAGCAGTTGTAGGTTCTGCTGTCGTAGGTGCTGCTGTTGTTGGTGCAGCAGTTGTAGGTGCTGCTGTAGTAGGTGCAGCTGTTGTAGGGACTGCTGTCGTTGGTGCTGCTGTGGTAGGTGCGGCTGTTGTTGGTGCAGCTGTTGTAGGTGCTGCTGTTGATGTGGCAGTTGTAGGTGTTGCTGTAGTAGGTGCAACTGTTGTTGGAGCTGCTGTTGTTTGTGCGGCGGTGGTAGGTGCTGCTGTCGTTGGTGCTGCTGTGGTAGGTTCTGCTGTTGTTGGTGCAGCTGTCGTAGGTGCTGCTGTTGTTGGTGCTGCTGTGGTAGGTGCAGCAGTTGTAGGTTCTGCTGTCGTAGGTGCTGCTGTTGTTGGTGCAGCAGTTGTAGGTGCTGCTGTAGTAGGTGCAGCTGTTGTAGGGACTGCTTTCGTTGTTGCTGCTGTGGTAGGTGCGGCTGTTGTTGGTGCAGCTGTCGTAGGTGCTGCTGTTGATGTGGCAGTTGTAGGTGTTGCTGTAGTAGGTGCAACTGTTGTTGGAGTTGCTGTTGTTGGTGCGGCGGTGGTAGGTTCTGCTGTTGTTGGTGCAGCAGTTGTAGGTGCTGCTGTTGTTGGTGCAGCTGTTGTAGGTGCTGCTGTTGTTGGTGCAGCTGTCGTAGGTGCTGCTGTTGTTGGTGCAGCTGTCGTAGGTGCTGCTGTTGTTGGTGCAGCTGTTGTAGGTGCTGCTGTTGTTGGTGCAGCTGTCGTAGGTGCTGCTGTTGTTGGTGCGGCAGATGTAGGTGCTGCTGTAGTAGGTGCGGCTGTTGTTGGAGCTGCAGTTGTAGATGATGCTGTAGTAGGTGCGGCAGTTGTTGGTGCAGCAGTTGTAGGTGTGGCTGTTGTAGGTTCTGCTGTTGTTGGTGCAGCAGTTGTAGGTGCGGCTGTTGTAGGTGCTGCCGTTGTTGGTGCAGCTGTTGTAGGTGCTGCCGTTGTTGGTGCTGCTGTAGTAGGTGCGGCAGTTGTAGGTGCGGCTGTTGTTGGTGCAGCTGTTGTAGGTGCTGCTGTTGTTGGTGTAGCAGTTGTAGGTGCGGCTGTTGTTGGAGCTGCTGTGGTAGGTGCTGCTGTTGTAGGTGCAGAAGTTGTAGGTTCTGCTGTCGTAGGTGCTGCTGTTGTTGGTGCAGCAGTTGTAGGTGCTGCTGTAGTAGGTGCAGCTGTTGTAGGGGCTGCTGTCGTTGGTGCTGCTGTGGTAGGTGCGGCTGTTGTTGGTGCAGCTGTCGTAGGTGCTGCTGTTGATGTGGCAGTTGTAGGTGTTGCTGTAGTAGGTGCAACTGTTGTTGGAGCTGCTGTTGTTGGTGCGGCGGTGGTAGGTGCTGCTGTCGTTGGTGCTGCTGTGGTAGGTGCAGCGGTTGTTTGTGCAGCTGTCGTAGGTGCTGCTGTTGTTGGTGCGGCAGTTGTAGGTGCTGCTGTTGTTGGTGTAGCAGTTGTAGGTGCGGCTGTTGTTGGTGCAGCAGTTGTAAGTGCGGCTGTTGTTGGTGCAGCTGTTGTAGGTGCTGTTGTTGTTGGTGTAACAGTTGTAGGTGCTGCTGTTGTTGGTGCGGCAGTTGTAGGTGCTGCTGTAGTAGGTGAGGCTGTTGTTGGTGCTGCAGTTGTAGATGCTGCTGTAGTAGGTGCGGCAGTTGTTGGTGCAGCAGTTGTAGGTGCGGCTGTTGTAGGTGCTGCCGTTGTTGGTGCCGCTGTTGTAGGTGCTGCCGTTGTTGGTGCTGCTGTAGTAGGTGCAGCTGTTGTAGGGGCTGCTGTCGTTGGTGCTGCTGTGGTAGGTGCGGCTGTTGTTGGTGAAGCTGTTGTAGGTGCTGCTGTTGTTGGTGCAGCTGTTGTAGGTGCTGCTGTTGTTGGTGCAGCTGTCGTAGGTGCTGCTGTTGATGTGGCAGTTGTAGGTGTTGCTGTAGTAGGTGCAACTGTTGTTGGAGCTGCTGTTGTAGGTGCAGCTGTTGTAGGTGCTGCTGTTGTTGGTGTAGCAGTTGTAGGTGCGGCTGTTGTTGGAGCTGCTGTGGTAGGTGCTGCTGTTGTAGGTGCAGAAGTTGTAGGTGCTGCTGTTGTAGGTGCTGCTGTTGTTGGTGTAGCAGTTGTAGGTGCGGCTGTTGTTGGAGCTGCTGTGGTAGGTGCTGCTGTTGTAGGTGCAGCAGTTGTAGGTTCTGCTGTCGTAGGTGCTGCTGTTGTTGGTGCAGCAGTTGTAGGTGCTGCTGTAGTAGGTGCAGCTGTTGTAGGGACTGCTGTCGTTGGTGCTGCTGTGGTAGGTGCGGCTGTTGTTGGTGCAGCTGTCGTAGGTGCTGCTGTTGATGTGGCAGTTGTAGGTGTTGCTGTAGTAGGTGCAACTGTTGTTGGAGCTGCTGTTGTTGGTGCGGCGGTGGTAGGTGCTGCTGTCGTTGGTGCTGCTGTTGTAGGTGCTGCTGTTGTTGGTGCAGCTGTTGTAGGTGCTGCTGTTGTTGGTGCGGCAGTTGTAGGTGCTGCTGTTGGTGCAGCTGTTGTAGGTGCAGCTGTTGTTGGTGCAGCTGTCGTAGGTGCGGCTGTTGTAGGTGCAGCAGTTGTAGGTGCTGCTGTCGTAGGTGCAGCTGTTGTTGATGCAGCAGTTGTAGGTGCTGCTGTAGTGGGTGTAGCTGTTGTTGGAGCTGCTGTCGTTGGTGCTGCTGTGGTAGGTGTGTCTGTTGTTGGTGTGGCAGTTGTAGGTGCGGCTGTTGTTGGTGCGGCAGTTGTAGGTGCTGCTGTAGTAGGTGCGGCTGTTGTTGGTGCTGCAGTTGTAGATGATGCTGTAGTAGGTGCGGCAGTTGTTGGTGCAGCAGTTGTAGGTGCGCCTGTTGTAGGTTCTGCTGTTGTTGGTGCAGCAGTTGTAGGTGCGACAGTTGTAGGTGCGGCTGTAGTAGGTGCGGCTGTTGTTGGTGCTGCAGTTGTAGATGCTGCAGTTGTAGGTGCGGCTGTTGTTGGTGCAGCTGTTGTAGGTGCGGCTGTTGTTGGTGCTGCAGTTGTAGATGCTGCAGTTGTAGGTGCGGCTGTTGTTGGTGCAGCTGTTGTAGGTGCGGCTGTTGTTGGTTCAGCTGTTGTAGGTGCTGTTGTTGTTGGTGTAACAGTTGTAGGTGCGGCTGTTGTTGGTGCGGCAGTTGTAGGTGCGGCTGTTGTAGGTGCTGCTGTTGTTGGTGCTGCTGTTGTAGGTGCGGCAGTTGTAGGTGCTGCTGTTGTTGGTGCAGCTGTTGTAGGTGCTGCTGTTGTTGTGCAGCAGTTGTAGGTGCGGCTGTTGTTGTGCTGCTGTGGTAGGTGCTGCTGTTGTTGGTGCAGCTGTTGTAGGTGCTGCTGTTGTAGGTGCAGCAGTTGTAGGTGCTGCTGTCGTAGGTGCAGCTGTTGTTGGTGCAGCAGTTGTAGGTGCTGCTGTAGTGGGTGTAGCTGTTGTTGGAGCTGCTGTTGTTGGTGCTGCTGTGGTAGGTGTGTCTGTTGTTGGTGTGGCAGTTGTAGGTGCGGCTGTTGTTGGTGCGGCAGTTGTAGGTGCTGCTGTAGTAGGTGCGGCTGTTGTTGGTGCTGCAGTTGTAGATGATGCTGTAGTAGGTGCGGCAGTTGTTGGTGCAGCAGTTGTAGGTGCGCCTGTTGTAGGTTCTGCTGTTGTTGGTGCAGCAGTTGTAGGTGCGGCAGTTGTAGGTGCGGCTGTAGTAGGTGCGGCTGTTGTTGGTGCTGCAGTTGTAGGTGCTGCAGTTGTAGGTGCGGCTGTTGTTGGTGCAGCTGTTGTAGGTGCTGCTGTTGTTGGTGTAGCAGTTGTAGGTGCGGCTGTTGTTGGAGCTGCTGTGGTAGGTGCGGCTGTTGTAGGTGCAGCAGTTGTAGGTGCTGCTGTCGTAGGTGCAGCTGTTGTAGGTGCTGCTGTTGTTGGTGTAGCAGTTGTAGGTGCGGCTGTTGTTGGAGCTGCTGTGGTAGGTGTGTCTGTTGTAGGTGCAGCAGTTGTAGGTGCTGCTGTCGTAGGTGCAGCTGTTGTTGATGCAGCAGTTGTAGGTGCTGCTGTAGTAGGTGCGGCTGTTGTTGGTGCAGCAGTTGTAAGTGCGGCTGTTGTTGGTGCAGATGTTGTAGGTGCTGTTGTTGTTGGTGTAACAGTTGTAGGTGCTGCTGTTGTTGGTGCGGCAGTTGTAGGTGCTGCTGTAGTAGGTGAGGCTGTTGTTGGTGCTGCAGTTGTAGATGCTGCTGTAGTAGGTGCGGCAGTTGTTGGTGCAGCAGTTGTAGGTGCGGCTGTTGTAGGTGCTGCCGTTGTTGGTGCCGCTGTTGTAGGTGCTGCCGTTGTTGGTGCTGCTGTTGTAGGTGCAGCTGTTGTAGGGGCTGCTGTTGTTGGTGCTGCTGTGGTAGGTGCGGCTGTTGTTGGTGAAGCTGTTGTAGGTGCTGCTGTTGTTGGTGCAGCTGTCGTAGGTGCTGCTGTTGTTGGTGCAGCTGTTGTAGGTGCTGCTGTTGATGTGGCAGTTGTAGGTGCTGCTGTAGTAGGTGCAGCTGTTGTTGGTGCTGCTGTTGTAGGTGCAGCTGTTGTAGGTGCTGCTGTTGTTGGTGCAGCAGTTGTAGGTGCGGCTGTTGTTGGTGCTGCTGTTGTAGGTGCTGCTGTTGTAGGTGCAGCAGTTGTAGGTGCTGCTGTTGTAGGTGCTGCTGTTGTTGGTGTAGCAGTTGTAGGTGCGGCTGTTGTTGGAGCTGCTGTGGTAGGTGCTGCTGTTGTAGGTGCAGCAGTTGTAGGTTCTGCTGTCGTAGGTGCTGCTGTTGTTGGTGCAGCAGTTGTAGGTGCTGCTGTAGTAGGTGCAGCTGTTGTAGGGACTGCTGTTGTTGGTGCTGCTGTGGTAGGTGCGGCTGTTGTTGGTGCAGCTGTCGTAGGTGCTGCTGTTGATGTGGCAGTTGTAGGTGTTGCTGTAGTAGGTGCAACTGTTGTTGGAGCTGCTGTTGTTTGTGCGGCGGTGGTAGGTGCTGCTGTTGTTGGTGCTGCTGTTGTAGGTGCTGCTGTTGTTGGTGCAGCTGTTGTAGGTGCTGCTGTTGTTGGTGCGGCAGTTGTAGGTGCTGCTGTTGGTGCAGCTGTTGTAGGTGCTGCTGTTGTTGGTGCAGCTGTTGTAGGTGCTGCTGTTGTAGGTGCAGCAGTTGTAGGTGCTGCTGTTGTAGGTGCAGCTGTTGTTGGTGCAGCAGTTGTAGGTGCTGCTGTAGTGGGTGTAGCTGTTGTTGGTGCTGCTGTTGTTGGTGCTGCTGTGGTAGGTGTGCTGTTGTTGGTGTGGCAGTTGTAGGTGCGGCTGTTGTTGGTGCGGCAGTTGTAGGTGCTGCTGTAGTAGGTGCGGCTGTTGTTGGTGCTGCAGTTGTAGATGCTGCTGTAGTAGGTGCGGCAGTTGTTGGTGCAGCAGTTGTAGGTGCGCCTGTTGTAGGTTCTGCTGTTGTTGGTGCAGCAGTTGTAGGTGCGGCAGTTGTAGGTGCGGCTGTAGTAGGTGCGGCTGTTGTTGGTGCTGCAGTTGTAGGTGCTGCTGTTGTAGGTGCGGCTGTTGTTGGTGCAGCTGTTGTAGGTGCTGCTGTTGTTGGTGCTGCAGTTGTAGGTGCTGCTGTTGTAGGTGCGGCTGTTGTTGGTGCAGCTGTTGTAGGTGCTGCTGTTGTTGGTGCAGCTGTTGTAGGTGCTGCTGTTGTTGGTGCAGCAGTTGTAGGTGCTGCTGTTGTTGGTGCTGCAGTTGTAGGTGCGGCTGTTGTAGGTGCTGCTGTTGTTGGTGCTGCTGTTGTAGGTGCGGCAGTTGTAGGTGCGGCTGTTGTTGGTGCAGCTGTTGTAGGTGCTGCTGTTGTTGGTGCAGCAGTTGTAGGTGCTGCTGTTGTTGGTGCTGCTGTGGTAGGTGCTGCTGTTGTTGGTGCAGCTGTTGTAGGTGCTGCTGTTGTAGGTGCAGCAGTTGTAGGTGCTGCTGTTGTAGGTGCAGCTGTTGTTGGTGCAGCAGTTGTAGGTGCTGCTGTAGTAGGTGTAGCTGTTGTTGGAGCTGCTGTTGTTGGTGCTGCTGTGGTAGGTGTGTCTGTTGTTGGTGTGGCAGTTGTAGGTGCGGCTGTTGTTGGTGCGGCAGTTGTAGGTGCTGCTGTAGTAGGTGCGGCTGTTGTTGGTGCTGCAGTTGTAGATGCTGCTGTAGTAGGTGCGGCAGTTGTTGGTGCAGCAGTTGTAGGTGCGCTGTTGTAGGTTCTGCTGTTGTTGGTGCAGCAGTTGTAGGTGCTGCAGTTGTAGGTGCTGCTGTTGTAGGTGCGGCTGTTGTTGGTGCTGCAGTTGTAGATGCTGCAGTTGTAGGTGCGGCTGTTGTTGGTGCAGCTGTTGTAGGTGCTGCTGTTGTTGGTGTAGCAGTTGTAGGTGCGGCTGTTGTTGGAGCTGCTGTGGTAGGTGCGGCTGTTGTAGGTGCAGCAGTTGTAGGTGCTGCTGTCGTAGGTGCAGCTGTTGTAGGTGCTGCTGTTGTTGGTGTAGCAGTTGTAGGTGCGGCTGTTGTTGGTGCTGCTGTGGTAGGTGTGCTGTTGTAGGTGCAGCAGTTGTAGGTGCTGCTGTCGTAGGTGCAGCTGTTGTTGATGCAGCAGTTGTAGGTGCTGCTGTAGTAGGTGCGGCTGTTGTTGGTGCAGCAGTTGTAAGTGCGGCTGTTGTTGGTGCAGATGTTGTAGGTGCTGTTGTTGTTGGTGTAACAGTTGTAGGTGCTGCTGTTGTTGGTGCGGCAGTTGTAGGTGCTGCTGTAGTAGGTGAGGCTGTTGTTGGTGCTGCAGTTGTAGATGCTGCTGTAGTAGGTGCGGCAGTTGTTGGTGCAGCAGTTGTAGGTGCGGCTGTTGTAGGTGCTGCCGTTGTTGGTGCCGCTGTTGTAGGTGCTGCTGTTGTTGGTGCTGCTGTTGTAGGTGCAGCTGTTGTAGGTGCTGCTGTTGTTGGTGCTGCTGTGGTAGGTGCGGCTGTTGTTGGTGAAGCTGTTGTAGGTGCTGCTGTTGTTGGTGCAGCTGTCGTAGGTGCTGCTGTTGTTGGTGCAGCTGTCGTAGGTGCTGCTGTTGATGTGGCAGTTGTAGGTGTTGCTGTAGTAGGTGCAACTGTTGTTGGAGCTGCTGTTGTAGGTGCAGCTGTTGTAGGTGCTGCTGTTGTTGGTGTAGCAGTTGTAGGTGCGGCTGTTGTTGGTGCTGCTGTGGTAGGTGCTGCTGTTGTAGGTGCAGAAGTTGTAGGTTCTGCTGTCGTAGGTGCTGTTGTTGGTGTAACAGTTGTAGGTGCGGCTGTTGTTGGAGCTGCTGTGGTAGGTGCTGCTGTTGTAGGTGCAGCAGTTGTAGGTTCTGCTGTCGTAGGTGCTGCTGTTGTTGGTGCAGCAGTTGTAGGTGCTGCTGTAGTAGGTGCAGCTGTTGTAGGGACTGCTGTCGTTGGTGCTGCTGTGGTAGGTGCGGCTGTTGTTGGTGCAGCTGTCGTAGGTGCTGCTGTTGATGTGGCAGTTGTAGGTGTTGCTGTAGTAGGTGCAACTGTTGTTGGAGCTGCTGTTGTTTGTGCGGCGGTGGTAGGTGCTGCTGTCGTTGGTGCTGCTGTAGTAGGTTCTGCTGTTGTTGGTGCAGCTGTCGTAGGTGCTGCTGTTGTTGGTGCGGCAGTTGTAGGTGCTGCTGTTGGTGCAGATGTTGTAGGTGCTGCTGTTGTTGGTGCAGCTGTTGTAGGTGCTGCTGTTGTAGGTGCAGCAGTTGTAGGTGCTGCTGTCGTAGGCGCAGCTGTTGTTGATGCAGCAGTTGTAGGTGCTGCTGTAGTGGGTGTAGCTGTTGTTGGAGCTGCTGTCGTTGGTGCTGCTGTGGTAGGTGTGTCTGTTGTTGGTGTGGCAGTTGTAGGTGCGGCTGTTGTTGGTGCGGCAGTTGTAGGTGCTGCTGTAGTAGGTGCGGCTGTTGTTGGTGCTGCAGTTGTAGATGATGCTGTAGTAGGTGCGGCAGTTGTTGGTGCAGCAGTTGTAGGTGCGCCTGTTGTAGGTTCTGCTGTTGTTGGTGCAGCAGTTGTAGGTGCGCAGTTGTAGGTGCTGGCTGTAGTAGGTGCGGCTGTTGTTGGTGCTGCAGTTGTAGATGCTGCAGTTGTAGGTGCGGCTGTTGTTGGTGCAGCTGTTGTAGGTGCGGCTGTTGTTGGTGCAGCAGTTGTAGGTGCGGCTGTTGTTGGTTCAGCTGTTGTAGGTGCTGTTGTTGTTGGTGTAACAGTTGTAGGTGCGGCTGTTGTTGGTGCGGCAGTTGTAGGTGCGGCTGTTGTAGGTGCTGCCGTTGTTGGTGCTGCTGTAGTAGGTGCGGCAGTTGTAGGTGCGGCTGTTGTTGGTGCAGCTGTTGTAGGTGCTGCTGTTGTTGGTGTAGCAGTTGTAGGTGCGGCTGTTGTTGTAGCTGCTGTGGTAGGTGCTGCTGTTGTTGGTGCAGCTGTTGTAGGTGCTGCTGTTGTAGGTGCAGCAGTTGTAGGTGCTGCTGTCGTAGGTGCAGCTGTTGTTGATGCAGCAGTTGTAGGTGGTGCTGTAGTGGGTGTAGCTGTTGTTGGAGCTGCTGTCGTTGGTGCTGCTGTGGTAGGTGTGTCTGTTGTTGGTGTGGCAGTTGTAGGTGCGGCTGTTGTTGGTGCGGCAGTTGTAGGTGCTGCTGTAGTAGGTGCGGCTGTTGTTGGTGCTGCAGTTGTAGATGATGCTGTAGTAGGTGCGGCAGTTGTTGGTGCAGCAGTTGTAGGTGCGCCTGTTGTAGGTTCTGCTGTTGTTGGTGCAGCAGTTGTAGGTGCGGCAGTTGTAGGTGCGGCTGTAGTAGGTGCGGCTGTTGTTGGTGCTGCAGTTGTAGGTGCTGCAGTTGTAGGTGCGGCTGTTGTTGGTGCAGCTGTTGTAGGTGCTGCTGTTGTTGGTGTAGCAGTTGTAGGTGCGGCTGTTGTTGGTGCTGCTGTGGTAGGTGCGGCTGTTGTAGGTGCAGCAGTTGTAGGTGCTGCTGTTGTAGGTGCAGCTGTTGTAGGTGCTGCTGTTGTTGGTGTAGCAGTTGTAGGTGCGGCTGTTGTTGGAGCTGCTGTGGTAGGTGTGCTGTTGTAGGTGCAGCAGTTGTAGGTGCTGCTGTCGTAGGTGCAGCTGTTGTTGATGCAGCAGTTGTAGGTGCTGCTGTAGTAGGTGTAGCTGTTGTTGGAGCTGCTGTTGTATGTGTGGCGGTGGTAGGTGCTGCTGTCGTTGGTGCTGCTGTGGTAGGTGTGTCTGTTGTTGGTGTGGCAGTTGTAGGTGCGGCTGTTGTTGGTGCTGCCGTTGTTGGTGCGGCAGTTGTAGGTGCTGCTGTAGTAGGTGCGGCTGTTGTTGGTGCTGCAGTTGTAGATGCTGCTGTAGTAGGTGCGGCAGTTGTTGGTGCAGCAGTTGTAGGTGTGGCTGTTGTAGGTGCGGCTGTTGTTGGTGCAGCTGTTGTAGGTGCTGCTGTTGTTGGTGTAGCAGTTGTAGGTGCGGCTGTTGTTGGTGCAGCAGTTGTAGGTGCGGCTGTTGTTGGTGCAGCTGTTGTAGGTGCTGCTGTTGTTGGTGTAACAGTTGTAGGTGCGGCTGTTGTTGGTGCGGCAGTTGTAGGTGCTGCTGTAGTAGGTGCTGCTGTTGTTGGTGCTGCAGTTGTAGGTGCTGCTGTTGTTGGTGCAGCAGTTGTAGGTGCGCTGTTGTTGGTGCAGCAGTTGTAGGTGCTGCTGTTGTTGGTGCAGCTGTTGTAGGTGCTGCTGTTGTTGGTGTAACAGTTGTAGGTGCTGCTGTTGTTGGTGCGGCAGTTGTAGGTGCTGCTGTAGTAGGTGCGGCTGTTGTTGGTGCTGCAGTTGTAGGTGCTGCTGTAGTAGGTGCGGCTGTTGTTGGTGCAGCAGTTGTAGGTGCGGCTGTTGTAGGTGCTGCTGTTGTTGGTGCAGCTGTTGTAGGTGCTGCCGTTGTTGGTGCTGCTGTAGTAGGTGCAGCTGTTGTAGGTGCGGCTGTTGTTGGTGCAGCTGTTGTAGGTGCTGCTGTTGTTGGTGTAGCAGTTGTAGGTGCGGCTGTTGTTGGTGCTGCTGTGGTAGGTGCTGCTGTTGTAGGTGCAGCAGTTGTAGGTTCTGCTGTCGTAGGTGCTGCTGTTGTTGGTGCAGCAGTTGTAGGTGCTGCTGTAGTAGGTGCAGCTGTTGTAGGTGCTGCTGTTGTTGGTGCTGCTGTGGTAGGTGCGGCTGTTGTTGGTGCAGCTGTCGTAGGTGCTGCTGTTGGTGCGGCAGTTGTAGGTGCTGCTGTAGTAGGTGCGGCTGTTGTTGGTGCTGCAGTTGTAGGTGCTGCTGTAGTAGGTGCGGCTGTTGTTGGTGCAGCAGTTGTAGGTGCGGCTGTTGTAGGTGCTGCTGTTGTTGGTGTAGCAGTTGTAGGTGCGGCTGTTGTTGGTGCTGCTGTAGTAGGTGCGGCAGTTGTAGGTGCGGCTGTTGTTGGTGCAGCTGTTGTAGGTGCTGCTGTTGTTGGTGTAGCAGTTGTAGGTGCGGCTGTTGTTGGAGCTGCTGTGGTAGGTGCTGCTGTTGTAGGTGCAGCAGTTGTAGGTTCTGCTGTCGTAGGTGCTGCTGTTGTTGGTGCAGCAGTTGTAGGTGCTGCTGTAGTAGGTGCAGCTGTTGTAGGGACTGCTGTCGTTGGTGCTGCTGTGGTAGGTGCGGCTGTTGTTGGTGCAGCTGTTGTAGGTGCTGCTGTTGATGTGGCAGTTGTAGGTGTTGCTGTAGTAGGTGCAACTGTTGTTGGAGCTGCTGTTGTTGGTGCGGCGGTGGTAGGTGCTGCTGTTGTTGGTGCTGCTGTGGTAGGTGCTGCTGTTGTTGGTGCAGCTGTTGTAGGTGCTGCTGTTGTTGGTGCTGCTGTTGTAGGTGCAGCAGTTGTAGGTGCTGCTGTTGTAGGTGCTGCTGTTGTTGGTGCAGCAGTTGTAGGTGCTGCTGTAGTAGGTGCAGCTGTTGTAGGGACTGCTTTGTTGTTGCTGCTGTGGTAGGTGCGGCTGTTGTTGGTGCAGCTGTTGTAGGTGCTGCTGTTGATGTGGCAGTTGTAGGTGTTGCTGTAGTAGGTGCAGCTGTTGTTGGAGCTGCTGTTGTTGGTGCGGCTGTGGTAGGTGCTGCTGTTGTTGGTGCAGCAGTTGTAGGTGCTGCTGTTGTTGGTGCAGCTGTTGTAGGTGCTGCTGTTGTTGGTGCAGCTGTCGTAGGTGCTGCTGTTGTTGGTGCAGCTGTCGTAGGTGCTGCTGTTGTTGGTGCAGCTGTTGTAGGTGCTGCTGTTGTTGGTGCAGCTGTTGTAGGTGCTGCTGTTGTTGGTGCGGCAGTTGTAGGTGCTGCTGTAGTAGGTGCGGCTGTTGTTGGTGCTGCAGTTGTAGATGATGCTGTAGTAGGTGCGGCAGTTGTTGGTGCAGCAGTTGTAGGTGTGGCTGTTGTAGGTTCTGCTGTTGTTGGTGCAGCAGTTGTAGGTGCGGCTGTTGTAGGTGCTGCCGTTGTTGGTGCAGCTGTTGTAGGTGCTGCCGTTGTTGGTGCTGCTGTAGTAGGTGCGGCAGTTGTAGGTGCGGCTGTTGTTGGTGCAGCTGTTGTAGGTGCTGCTGTTGTTGGTGTAGCAGTTGTAGGTGCGGCTGTTGTTGGAGCTGCTGTGGTAGGTGCTGCTGTTGTAGGTGCAGCAGTTGTAGGTTCTGCTGTCGTAGGTGCTGCTGTTGTTGGTGCAGCAGTTGTAGGTGCTGCTGTAGTAGGTGCAGCTGTTGTAGGGGCTGCTGTCGTTGGTGCTGCTGTGGTAGGTGCGGCTGTTGTTGGTGCAGCTGTCGTAGGTGCTGCTGTTGATGTGGCAGTTGTAGGTGTTGCTGTAGTAGGTGCAACTGTTGTTGGAGCTGCTGTTGTTGGTGCGGCGGTGGTAGGTGCTGCTGTCGTTGGTGCTGCTGTGGTAGGTGCAGCTGTTGTTGGTGCAGCTGTCGTAGGTGCTGCTGTTGTTGGTGCGGCAGTTGTAGGTGCTGCTGTTGTTGGTGTAGCAGTTGTAGGTGCTGCTGTTGTTGGTGCAGCAGTTGTAGGTGCGGCTGTTGTTGGTGCAGCTGTTGTAGGTGCTGTTGTTGTTGGTGTAACAGTTGTAGGTGCTGCTGTTGTTGGTGCGGCAGTTGTAGGTGCTGCTGTAGTAGGTGAGCTGTTGTTGGTGCTGCAGTTGTAGATGCTGCTGTAGTAGGTGCGGCAGTTGTTGGTGCAGCAGTTGTAGGTGCGGCTGTTGTAGGTGCTGCTGTTGTTGGTGCAGCTGTTGTAGGTGCTGCTGTTGTTGGTGCTGCTGTTGTAGGTGCAGCTGTTGTAGTGCTGCTGTTGTTGGTGCTGCTGTTGTAGGTGCGGCTGTTGTTGGTGCAGCTGTTGTAGGTGCTGCTGTTGTTGGTGCAGCTGTTGTAGGTGCTGCTGTTGTTGGTGCAGCTGTTGTAGGTGCTGCTGTTGTTGTGGCAGTTGTAGGTGCTGCTGTAGTAGGTGCAGCTGTTGTTGGTGCTGCTGTTGTAGGTGCAGCTGTTGTAGGTGCTGCTGTTGTTGGTGTAGCAGTTGTAGGTGCGGCTGTTGTTGGTGCTGCTGTTGTAGGTGCTGCTGTTGTAGGTGCAGCAGTTGTAGGTGCTGCTGTTGTAGGTGCTGCTGTTGTTGGTGTAGCAGTTGTAGGTGCGGCTGTTGTTGGAGCTGCTGTGGTAGGTGCTGCTGTTGTAGGTGCAGCAGTTGTAGGTTCTGCTGTCGTAGGTGCTGCTGTTGTTGGTGCAGCAGTTGTAGGTGCTGCTGTAGTAGGTGCAGCTGTTGTAGGGACTGCTGTCGTTGGTGCTGCTGTGGTAGGTGCGGCTGTTGTTGGTGCAGCTGTCGTAGGTGCTGCTGTTGATGTGGCAGTTGTAGGTGTTGCTGTAGTAGGTGCAACTGTTGTTGGAGCTGCTGTTGTTTGTGCGGCTGTGGTAGGTGCTGCTGTTGTTGGTGCTGCTGTTGTAGGTGCTGCTGTTGTTGGTGCAGCTGTTGTAGGTGCTGCTGTTGTTGGTGCGGCAGTTGTAGGTGCTGCTGTTGGTGCAGCTGTTGTAGGTGCTGCTGTTGTTGGTGCAGCTGTTGTAGGTGCTGCTGTTGTAGGTGCAGCAGTTGTAGGTGCTGCTGTCGTAGGTGCAGCTGTTGTTGGTGCAGCAGTTGTAGGTGCTGCTGTAGTGGGTGTAGCTGTTGTTGGAGCTGCTGTTGTTGGTGCTGCTGTGGTAGGTGTGTCTGTTGTTGGTGTGGCAGTTGTAGGTGCGGCTGTTGTTGGTGCGGCAGTTGTAGGTGCTGCTGTAGTAGGTGCGGCTGTTGTTGGTGCTGCAGTTGTAGATGATGCTGTAGTAGGTGCGGCAGTTGTTGGTGCAGCAGTTGTAGGTGCGCCTGTTGTAGGTTCTGCTGTTGTTGGTGCAGCAGTTGTAGGTGCGACAGTTGTAGGTGCGGCTGTTGTAGGTGCGGCTGTTGTTGGTGCTGCAGTTGTAGGTGCTGTTGTAGGTGCGGCTGTTGTTGGTGCAGCTGTTGTAGGTGCGGCTGTTGTTGGTGCAGCAGTTGTAGGTGCGGCTGTTGTTGGTTCAGCTGTTGTAGGTGCTGTTGTTGTTGGTGTAGCAGTTGTAGGTGCGGCTGTTGTTGGTGCGGCAGTTGTAGGTGCGGCTGTTGTAGGTGCTGCCGTTGTTGGTGCCGCTGTTGTAGGTGCCGCTGTTGTAGGTGCTGCTGTTGTTGGTGCAGCTGTTGTAGGTGCTGCTGTTGTTGGTGTAGCAGTTGTAGGTGCGGCTGTTGTTGTGCTGCTGTTGTAGGTGCTGCTGTTGTTGGTGCAGCTGTTGTAGGTGCTGCTGTTGTAGGTGCAGCAGTTGTAGGTGCTGCTGTTGTAGGTGCAGCTGTTGTTGGTGCAGCAGTTGTAGGTGCTGCTGTAGTGGGTGTAGCTGTTGTTGGAGCTGCTGTTGTTGGTGCTGCTGTGGTAGGTGTGTCTGTTGTTGGTGTGGCAGTTGTAGGTGCGGCTGTTGTTGGTGCGGCAGTTGTAGGTGCTGCTGTAGTAGGTGCGGCTGTTGTTGGTGCTGCAGTTGTAGATGATGCTGTAGTAGGTGCGGCAGTTGTTGGTGCAGCAGTTGTAGGTGCGCCTGTTGTAGGTTCTGCTGTTGTTGGTGCAGCAGTTGTAGGTGCTGCAGTTGTAGGTGCGGCTGTAGTAGGTGCGGCTGTTGTTGGTGCTGCAGTTGTAGGTGCTGCAGTTGTAGGTGCGGCTGTTGTTGGTGCAGCTGTTGTAGGTGCTGCTGTTGTTGGTGTAGCAGTTGTAGGTGCGGCTGTTGTTGGAGCTGCTGTGGTAGGTGCTGCTGTTGTAGGTGCAGCAGTTGTTGGTGCTGCTGTAGTGGGTGTAGCTGTTGTTGGAGCTGCTGTTGTTGGTGTAGCAGTTGTAGGTGCGGCTGTTGTTGGAGCTGCTGTGGTAGGTGTGTCTGTTGTAGGTGCAGCAGTTGTAGGTGCTGCTGTCGTAGGTGCAGCTGTTGTTGGTGCAGCAGTTGTAGGTGCTGCTGTAGTAGGTGTAGCTGTTGTTGGTGCTGCTGTTGTATGTGTGGCGGTGGTAGGTGCTGCTGTTGTTGGTGCTGCTGTGGTAGGTGCGTCTGTTGTTGGTGTGGCAGTTGTAGGTGCGGCTGTTGTTGGTGCTGCCGTTGTTGGTGCGGCAGTTGTAGGTGCTGCTGTAGTAGGTGCGGCTGTTGTTGGTGCTGCAGTTGTAGATGCTGCTGTAGTAGGTGCGGCAGTTGTTGGTGCAGCAGTTGTAGGTGTGGCTGTTGTAGGTGCGGCTGTTGTTGGTGCAGCTGTTGTAGGTGCTGCTGTTGTTGGTGTAGCAGTTGTAGGTGCGGCTGTTGTTGGTGCAGCAGTTGTAGGTGCTGGCTGTTGTTGGTGCAGCTGTTGTAGGTGCTGCTGTTGTTGGTGTAGCAGTTGTAGGTGCGGCTGTTGTTGGTGCAGCAGTTGTAGGTGCTGCTGTTGTAGGTGCGGCTGTTGTTGGTGCGGCAGTTGTAGGTGCTGCTGTTGTTGGTGTAGCAGTTGTAGGTGCGGCTGTTGTTGGTGCAGCAGTTGTAAGTGCGGCTGTTGTTGGTGCAGATGTTGTAGGTGCTGTTGTTGTTGGTGTAACAGTTGTAGGTGCTGCTGTTGTTGGTGCGGCAGTTGTAGGTGCTGCTGTAGTAGGTGAGGCTGTTGTTGGTGCTGCAGTTGTAGATGCTGCTGTAGTAGGTGCGGCAGTTGTTGGTGCAGCAGTTGTAGGTGCGGCTGTTGTAGGTGCTGCCGTTGTTGGTGCCGCTGTTGTAGGTGCTGCCGTTGTTGGTGCTGCTGTAGTAGGTGCAGCTGTTGTAGGTGCGGCTGTTGTTGGTGCAGCTGTTGTAGGTGCTGCTCTTGTTGGTGTAGCAGTTGTAGGTGCGGCTGTTGTTGGAGCTGCTGTGGTAGGTGCTGCTGTTGTAGGTGCAGCAGTTGTAGGTGCTGCTGTTGTAGGTGCTGCTGTTGTTGGTGCAGCAGTTGTAGGTGCTGCTGTAGTAGGTGCAGCTGTTGTAGGTGCTGCTGTTGTTGGTGCTGCTGTTGTAGGTGCGGCTGTTGTTGGTGCAGCTGTTGTAGGTGCTGCTGTTGTTGTGGCAGTTGTAGGTGCTGCTGTAGTAGGTGCGGCTGTTGTTGGTGCTGCAGTTGTAGGTGCTGCTGTAGTAGGTGCGGCTGTTGTTGGTGCAGCAGTTGTAGGTGCGGCTGTTGTAGGTGCTGCTGTTGTTGGTGCCGCTGTTGTAGGTGCTGCTGTTGTTGGTGCTGCTGTTGTAGGTGCGGCAGTTGTAGGTGCGGCTGTTGTTGGTGCAGCTGTTGTAGGTGCTGCTGTTGTTGGTGTAGCAGTTGTAGGTGCGGCTGTTGTTGGAGCTGCTGTGGTAGGTGCTGCTGTTGTAGGTGCAGCAGTTGTAGGTTCTGCTGTCGTAGGTGCTGCTGTTGTTGGTGCAGCAGTTGTAGGTGCTGCTGTAGTAGGTGCAGCTGTTGTAGGGACTGCTGTCGTTGGTGCTGCTGTGGTAGGTGCGGCTGTTGTTGGTGCAGCTGTCGTAGGTGCTGCTGTTGATGTGGCAGTTGTAGGTGTTGCTGTAGTAGGTGCAGCTGTTGTTGGAGCTGCTGTTGTTTGTGCGGCGGTGGTAGGTGCTGCTGTCGTTGGTGCTGCTGTGGTAGGTTCTGCTGTTGTTGGTGCAGCTGTTGTAGGTGCTGCTGTTGTTGGTGCTGCTGTTGTAGGTGCAGCAGTTGTAGGTGCTGCTGTTGTAGGTGCTGCTGTTGTTGGTGCAGCAGTTGTAGGTGCTGCTGTAGTAGGTGCAGCTGTTGTAGGGACTGCTTTCGTTGTTGCTGCTGTGGTAGGTGCGGCTGTTGTTGGTGCAGCTGTCGTAGGTGCTGCTGTTGATGTGGCAGTTGTAGGTGTTGCTGTAGTAGGTGCAGCTGTTGTTGGAGTTGCTGTTGTTGGTGCGGCGGTGGTAGGTTCTGCTGTTGTTGGTGCAGCAGTTGTAGGTGCTGCTGTTGTTGGTGCAGCTGTTGTAGGTGCTGCTGTTGTTGGTGCAGCTGTCGTAGGTGCTGCTGTTGTTGGTGCAGCTGTTGTAGGTGCTGCTGTTGTTGGTGCAGCTGTTGTAGGTGCTGCTGTTGTTGGTGCAGCTGTTGTAGGTGCTGCTGTTGTTGGTGCGGCAGTTGTAGGTGCTGCTGTAGTAGGTGCGGCTGTTGTTGGTGCTGCAGTTGTAGATGCTGCTGTAGTAGGTGCGGCAGTTGTTGGTGCAGCAGTTGTAGGTGTGGCTGTTGTAGGTTCTGCTGTTGTTGGTGCAGCAGTTGTAGGTGCGGCTGTTGTAGGTGCTGCCGTTGTTGGTGCAGCTGTTGTAGGTGCTGCCGTTGTTGGTGCTGCTGTAGTAGGTGCGGCAGTTGTAGGTGCGGCTGTTGTTGGTGCAGCTGTTGTAGGTGCTGCTGTTGTTGGTGTAGCAGTTGTAGGTGCGGCTGTTGTTGGAGCTGCTGTGGTAGGTGCTGCTGTTGTAGGTGCAGCAGTTGTAGGTTCTGCTGTCGTAGGTGCTGCTGTTGTTGGTGCAGCAGTTGTAGGTGCTGCTGTAGTAGGTGCAGCTGTTGTAGGGACTGCTGTCGTTGGTGCTGCTGTGGTAGGTGCGGCTGTTGTTGGCGCAGCTGTCGTAGGTGCTGCTGTTGATGTGGCAGTTGTAGGTGTTGCTGTAGTAGGTGCAACTGTTGTTGGAGCTGCTGTTGTTGGTGCGGCGGTGGTAGGTGCTGCTGTCGTTGGTGCTGCTGTGGTAGGTGCAGCTGTTGTTGGTGCAGCTGTCGTAGGTGCGGCTGTTGTAGGTGCAGCAGTTGTAGGTGCTGCTGTCGTAGGTGCAGCTGTTGTAGGTGCGGCTGTTGTTGGTGCAGCAGTTGTAGGTGCGGCTGTTGTTGGTGCAGCTGTTGTAGGTGCTGTTGTTGTTGGTGTAACAGTTGTAGGTGCTGCTGTTGTTGGTGCGGCAGTTGTAGGTGCTGCTGTAGTAGGTGCGGCTGTTGTTGGTGCTGCAGTTGTAGATGCTGCTGTAGTAGGTGCGGCAGTTGTTGGTGCAGCAGTTGTAGGTGCGGCTGTTGTAGGTGCTGCTGTTGTTGGTGCAGCTGTTGTAGGTGCTGCTGTTGTTGGTGCTGCTGTAGTAGGTGCAGCTGTTGTAGGGGCTGCTGTCGTTGGTGCTGCTGTGGTAGGTGCGGCTGTTGTTGGTGAAGCTGTTGTAGGTGCTGCTGTTGTTGGTGCAGCTGTCGTAGGTGCTGCTGTTGTTGGTGCAGCTGTCGTAGGTGCTGCTGTTGTTGTGGCAGTTGTAGGTGTTGCTGTAGTAGGTGCAGCTGTTGTTGGAGCTGCTGTTGTAGGTGCAGCTGTTGTAGGTGCTGCTGTTGTTGGTGCAGCAGTTGTAGGTGCGGCTGTTGTTGGTGCTGCTGTGTAGGTGCTGCTGTTGTAGGTGCAGAAGTTGTAGGTTCTGCTGTCGTAGGTGCTGTTGTTGTTGGTGTAACAGTTGTAGGTGCGGCTGTTGTTGGAGCTGCTGTGGTAGGTGCTGCTGTTGTAGGTGCAGCAGTTGTAGGTTCTGCTGTCGTAGGTGCTGCTGTTGTTGGTGCAGCAGTTGTAGGTGCTGCTGTAGTAGTTGCAGCTGTTGTAGGGACTGCTGTCGTTGGTGCTGCTGTGGTAGGTGCGGCTGTTGTTGGTGCAGCTGTCGTAGGTGCTGCTGTTGATGTGGCAGTTGTAGGTGTTGCTGTAGTAGGTGCAACTGTTGTTGGAGCTGCTGTTGTTTGTGCGGCGGTGGTAGGTGCTGCTGTCGTTGGTGCTGCTGTAGTAGGTTCTGCTGTTGTTGGTGCAGCTGTTGTAGGTGCTGCTGTTGTTGGTGCGGCAGTTGTAGGTGCTGCTGTTGGTGCAGATGTTGTAGGTGCTGCTGTTGTTGGTGCAGCTGTTGTAGGTGCTGCTGTTGTAGGTGCAGCAGTTGTAGGTGCTGCTGTTGTTGGTGCAGCTGTTGTTGATGCAGCAGTTGTAGGTGCTGCTGTAGTGGGTGTAGCTGTTGTTGGAGCTGCTGTTGTTGGTGCTGCTGTGGTAGGTGTGTCTGTTGTTGGTGTGGCAGTTGTAGGTGCGGCTGTTGTTGGTGCGGCAGTTGTAGGTGCTGCTGTAGTAGGTGCGGCTGTTGTTGGTGCTGCAGTTGTAGATGATGCTGTAGTAGGTGCGGCAGTTGTTGGTGCAGCAGTTGTAGGTGCGCCTGTTGTAGGTTCTGCTGTTGTTGGTGCAGCAGTTGTAGGTGCGACAGTTGTAGGTGCGGCTGTAGTAGGTGCGGCTGTTGTTGGTGCTGCAGTTGTAGATGCTGCAGTTGTAGGTGCGGCTGTTGTTGGTGCAGCTGTTGTAGGTGCGGCTGTTGTTGGTGCAGCAGTTGTAGGTGCGGCTGTTGTTGGTTCAGCTGTTGTAGGTGCTGTTGTTGTTGGTGTAACAGTTGTAGGTGCGGCTGTTGTTGGTGCGGCAGTTGTAGGTGCGGCTGTTGTAGGTGCTGCCGTTGTTGGTGCTGCTGTAGTAGGTGCGGCAGTTGTAGGTGCGGCTGTTGTTGGTGCAGCTGTTGTAGGTGCTGCTGTTGTTGGTGTAGCAGTTGTAGGTGCGGCTGTTGTAGCTGCTGTGGTAGGTGCTGCTGTTGTTGGTGCAGCTGTTGTAGGTGCTGCTGTTGTAGGTGCAGCAGTTGTAGGTGCTGCTGTCGTAGGTGCAGCTGTTGTTGATGCAGCAGTTGTAGGTGGTGCTGTAGTGGGTGTAGCTGTTGTTGGAGCTGCTGTCGTTGGTGCTGCTGTGGTAGGTGTGTCTGTTGTTGGTGTGGCAGTTGTAGGTGCGGCTGTTGTTGGTGCGGCAGTTGTAGGTGCTGCTGTAGTAGGTGCGGCTGTTGTTGGTGCTGCAGTTGTAGATGATGCTGTAGTAGGTGCGGCAGTTGTTGGTGCAGCAGTTGTAGGTGCGCCTGTTGTAGGTTCTGCTGTTGTTGGTGCAGCAGTTGTAGGTGCGGCAGTTGTAGGTGCGGCTGTAGTAGGTGCGGCTGTTGTTGGTGCTGCAGTTGTAGATGCTGCAGTTGTAGGTGCGGCTGTTGTTGGTGCAGCTGTTGTAGGTGCTGCTGTTGTTGGTGTAGCAGTTGTAGGTGCGGCTGTTGTTGGAGCTGCTGTGGTAGGTGCGGCTGTTGTAGGTGCAGCAGTTGTAGGTGCTGCTGTTGTAGGTGCAGCTGTTGTAGGTGCTGCTGTTGTTGGTGTAGCAGTTGTAGGTGCGGCTGTTGTTGGAGCTGCTGTGGTAGGTGTGCTGTTGTAGGTGCAGCAGTTGTAGGTGCTGCTGTCGTAGGTGCAGCTGTTGTTGATGCAGCAGTTGTAGGTGCTGCTGTAGTAGGTGTAGCTGTTGTTGGAGCTGCTGTTGTATGTGTGGCGGTGGTAGGTGCTGCTGTCGTTGGTGCTGCTGTGGTAGGTGTGTCTGTTGTTGGTGTGGCAGTTGTAGGTGCGGCTGTTGTTGGTGCTGCCGTTGTTGGTGCGGCAGTTGTAGGTGCTGCTGTAGTAGGTGCGGCTGTTGTTGGTGCTGCAGTTGTAGATGATGCTGTAGTAGGTGCGGCAGTTGTTGGTGCAGCAGTTGTAGGTGTGGCTGTTGTAGGTGCGGCTGTTGTAGGTGCGGCTGTTGTTGGTGCAGCTGTTGTAGGTGCTGCTGTTGTTGGTGTAGCAGTTGTAGGTGCGGCTGTTGTTGGTGCAGCAGTTGTAGGTGCGGCTGTTGTTGGTGCAGCTGTTGTAGGTGCTGTTGTTGTTGGTGTAACAGTTGTAGGTGCGGCTGTTGTTGGTGCGGCAGTTGTAGGTGCTGCTGTTGTAGGTGCGGCTGTTGTTGGTGCGGCAGTTGTAGGTGCTGCTGTTGTTGGTGTAGCAGTTGTAGGTGCGGCTGTTGTTGGTGCAGCAGTTGTAAGTGCGGCTGTTGTTGGTGCAGATGTTGTAGGTGCTGCTGTTGTTGGTGTAACAGTTGTAGGTGCTGCTGTTGTTGGTGCGGCAGTTGTAGGTGCTGCTGTAGTAGGTGCGGCTGTTGTTGGTGCTGCAGTTGTAGGTGCTGCTGTAGTAGGTGCGGCAGTTGTTGGTGCAGCAGTTGTAGGTGCGGCTGTTGTAGGTGCTGCTGTTGTTGGTGCAGCTGTTGTAGGTGCTGCTGTTGTTGGTGCTGCTGTTGTAGGTGCAGCTGTTGTAGGTGCTGCTGTTGTTGGTGCTGCTGTTGTAGGTGCGGCTGTTGTTGGTGCAGCTGTTGTAGGTGCTGCTGTTGTTGGTGCAGCTGTTGTAGGTGCTGCTGTTGTTGGTGCAGCTGTTGTAGGTGCTGCTGTTGTTGTGGCAGTTGTAGGTGCTGCTGTAGTAGGTGCAGCTGTTGTTGGTGCTGCTGTTGTAGGTGCAGCTGTTGTAGGTGCTGCTGTTGTTGGTGTAGCAGTTGTAGGTGCGGCTGTTGTTGGTGCTGCTGTTGTAGGTGCTGCTGTTGTAGGTGCAGCAGTTGTAGGTGCTGCTGTTGTAGGTGCTGCTGTTGTTGGTGTAGCAGTTGTAGGTGCGGCTGTTGTTGGTGCTGCTGTGTAGGTGCTGCTGTTGTAGGTGCAGCAGTTGTAGGTGCTGCTGTTGTAGGTGCTGCTGTTGTTGGTGCAGCAGTTGTAGGTGCTGCTGTAGTAGGTGCGGCTGTTGTTGGTGCTGCAGTTGTAGGTGCTGCTGTAGTAGGTGCGGCAGTTGTTGGTGCAGCAGTTGTAGGTGCGCTGTTGTAGGTGCTGCTGTTGTTGGTGCAGCAGTTGTAGGTGCGGCTGTTGTAGGTGCTGCTGTTGTTGGTGCTGCTGTTGTAGGTGCTGCTGTTGTTGGTGCAGCAGTTGTAGGTGCGGCTGTTGTTGGTGCAGCTGTTGTGGTGCTGCTGTTGTTGGTGCAGCAGTTGTAGGTGCTGCTGTTGTAGGTGCTGCTGTTGTTGGTGCAGCAGTTGTAGGTGCTGCTGTAGTAGGTGCAGCTGTTGTAGGGACTGCTGTTGTTGGTGCTGCTGTGGTAGGTGCGGCTGTTGTTGGTGCAGCTGTTGTAGGTGCTGCTGTTGATGTGGCAGTTGTAGGTGTTGCTGTAGTAGGTGCAGCTGTTGTTGGAGCTGCTGTTGTTGGTGCGGCGGTGGTAGGTGCTGCTGTTGTTGGTGCTGCTGTTGTAGGTGCTGCTGTTGTTGGTGCAGCTGTTGTAGGTGCTGCTGTTGTTGGTGCGGCAGTTGTAGGTGCTGCTGTTGTTGGTGCAGCTGTTGTAGGTGCTGCTGTTGTTGGTGCAGCTGTTGTAGGTGCTGCTGTTGTAGGTGCAGCAGTTGTAGGTGCTGCTGTCGTAGGTGCGGCTGTTGTTGGTGCAGCAGTTGTAGGTGCTGCTGTAGTAGGTGTAGCTGTTGTTGGTGCTGCTGTTGTTGGTGCTGCTGTGGTAGGTGCGTCTGTTGTTGGTGTGGCAGTTGTAGGTGCGGCTGTTGTAGGTGCTGCTGTTGTAGGTGCTGCTGTTGTTGGTGCGGCTGTTGTAGGTGCTGCTGTTGTTGGTGCAGTTGTAGGTGCGGCTGTTGTTGGTGCAGCAGTTGTAGGTGCGGCTGTTGTTGGTGCAGCTGTTGTAGGTGCTGCTGTTGTTGGTGTAACAGTTGTAGGTGCTGCTGTTGTTGGTGCGGCAGTTGAAGGTGCTGCTGTAGTAGGTGAGGCTGTTGTTGGTGCTGCAGTTGTAGATGCTGCTGTAGTAGGTGCGGCAGTTGTTGGTGCAGCAGTTGTAGGTGCGGCTGTTGTAGGTTCTGCTGTTGTTGGTGCAGCTGTTGTAGGTGCTGCTGTTGTTGGTGCTGCTGTAGTAGGTGCAGCTGTTGTAGGTGCTGCTGTTGTTGGTGCTGCTGTTGTAGGTGCGGCTGTTGTTGGTGCAGCTGTTGTAGGTGCTGCTGTTGTTGGTGCAGCTGTTGTAGGTGCTGCTGTTGTTGGTGCAGCTGTTGTAGGTGCTGCTGTTGATGTGGCAGTTGTAGGTGTTGCTGTAGTAGGTGCAGCTGTTGTTGGTGCTGCTGTTGTAGGTGCAGCTGTTGTAGGTGCTGCTGTTGTTGGTGCAGCAGTTGTAGGTGCGGCTGTTGTTGGAGCTGCTGTGGTAGGTGCTGCTGTTGTAGGTGCAGAAGTTGTAGGTTCTGCTGTCGTAGGTGCTGCTGTTGTTGGTGTAGCAGTTGTAGGTGCGGCTGTTGTTGGAGCTGCTGTGGTAGGTGCTGCTGTTGTAGGTGCAGCAGTTGTAGGTTCTGCTGTCGTAGGTGCTGCTGTTGTTGGTGCAGCAGTTGTAGGTGCTGCTGTAGTAGGTGCAGCTGTTGTAGGGACTGCTGTCGTTGGTGCTGCTGTGGTAGGTGCGGCTGTTGTTGGTGCAGCTGTCGTAGGTGCTGCTGTTGATGTGGCAGTTGTAGGTGTTGCTGTAGTAGGTGCAACTGTTGTTGGAGCTGCTGTTGTTTGTGCGGCGGTGGTAGGTGCTGCTGTCGTTGGTGCTGCTGTAGTAGGTTCTGCTGTTGTTGGTGCAGCTGTCGTAGGTGCTGCTGTTGTTGGTGCGGCAGTTGTAGGTGCTGCTGTTGGTGCAGATGTTGTAGGTGCTGCTGTTGTTGGTGCAGCTGTTGTAGGTGCTGCTGTTGTAGGTGCAGCAGTTGTAGGTGCTGCTGTCGTAGGCGCAGCTGTTGTTGATGCAGCAGTTGTAGGTGCTGCTGTAGTGGGTGTAGCTGTTGTTGGAGCTGCTGTCGTTGGTGCTGCTGTGGTAGGTGTGTCTGTTGTTGGTGTGGCAGTTGTAGGTGCGGCTGTTGTTGGTGCGGCAGTTGTAGGTGCTGCTGTAGTAGGTGCGGCTGTTGTTGGTGCTGCAGTTGTAGATGATGCTGTAGTAGGTGCGGCAGTTGTTGGTGCAGCAGTTGTAGGTGCGCCTGTTGTAGGTTCTGCTGTTGTTGGTGCAGCAGTTGTAGGTGCGACAGTTGTAGGTGCGGCTGTAGTAGGTGCGGCTGTTGTTGGTGCTGCAGTTGTAGATGCTGCAGTTGTAGGTGCGGCTGTTGTTGGTGCAGCTGTTGTAGGTGCGGCTGTTGTTGGTGCAGCAGTTGTAGGTGCGGCTGTTGTTGGTGCAGCTGTTGTAGGTGCTGTTGTTGTTGGTGTAGCAGTTGTAGGTGCGGCTGTTGTTGTGCGGCAGTTGTAGGTGCTGCTGTTGTAGGTGCTGCTGTTGTTGGTGCTGCTGTTGTAGGTGCGGCAGTTGTAGGTGCTGCTGTTGTTGGTGCAGCTGTTGTAGGTGCTGCTGTTGTTGGTGCAGCAGTTGTAGGTGCGGCTGTTGTTGGTGCTGCTGTGGTAGGTGCTGCTGTTGTTGGTGCAGCTGTTGTAGGTGCTGCTGTTGTAGGTGCAGCAGTTGTAGGTGCTGCTGTCGTAGGTGCAGCTGTTGTTGATGCAGCAGTTGTAGGTGCTGCTGTAGTGGGTGTAGCTGTTGTTGGAGCTGCTGTCGTTGGTGCTGCTGTGGTAGGTGTGTCTGTTGTTGGTGTGGCAGTTGTAGGTGCGGCTGTTGTTGGTGCGGCAGTTGTAGGTGCTGCTGTAGTAGGTGCGGCTGTTGTTGGTGCTGCAGTTGTAGATGATGCTGTAGTAGGTGCGGCAGTTGTTGGTGCAGCAGTTGTAGGTGCGCCTGTTGTAGGTTCTGCTGTTGTTGGTGCAGCAGTTGTAGGTGCGGCAGTTGTAGGTGCGGCTGTAGTAGGTGCGGCTGTTGTTGGTGCTGCAGTTGTAGATGCTGCAGTTGTAGGTGCGGCTGTTGTTGGTGCAGCTGTTGTAGGTGCTGCTGTTGTTGGTGTAGCAGTTGTAGGTGCGGCTGTTGTTGGAGCTGCTGTGGTAGGTGCGCTGTTGTAGGTGCAGCAGTTGTAGGTGCTGCTGTCGTAGGTGCAGCTGTTGTAGGTGCTGCTGTTGTTGGTGTAGCAGTTGTAGGTGCGGCTGTTGTTGGAGCTGCTGTGGTAGGTGTGTCTGTTGTAGGTGCAGCAGTTGTAGGTGCTGCTGTCGTAGGTGCAGCTGTTGTTGATGCAGCAGTTGTAGGTGCTGCTGTAGTAGGTGTAGCTGTTGTTGGAGCTGCTGTTGTATGTGTGGCGGTGGTAGGTGCTGCTGTTGTTGGTGCTGCTGTGGTAGGTGTGCTGTTGTTGGTGTGGCAGTTGTAGGTGCGGCTGTTGTTGGTGCTGCTGTTGTTGGTGCGGCAGTTGTAGGTGCTGCTGTAGTAGGTGCGGCTGTTGTTGGTGCTGCAGTTGTAGATGCTGCTGTAGTAGGTGCGGCAGTTGTTGGTGCAGCAGTTGTAGGTGTGGCTGTTGTAGGTGCTGTTGTTGGTGCAGCTGTTGTAGGTGCTGCTGTTGTTGGTGTAGCAGTTGTAGGTGCGGCTGTTGTTGGTGCAGCAGTTGTAGGTGCTGCTGTTGTTGGTGCAGCTGTTGTAGGTGCTGCTGTTGTTGGTGTAACAGTTGTAGGTGCGGCTGTTGTTGGTGCGCAGTTGTAGGTGCTGCTGTTGTAGGTGCTGCTGTTGTTGGTGCGGCAGTTGTAGGTGCTGCTGTTGTTGGTGCAGCAGTTGTAGGTGCTGCTGTTGTTGGTGCAGCAGTTGTAGGTGCGGCTGTTGTTGGTGCAGATGTTGTAGGTGCTGTTGTTGTTGGTGTAACAGTTGTAGGTGCTGCTGTTGTTGGTGCGGCAGTTGTAGGTGCTGCTGTAGTAGGTGCGGCTGTTGTTGGTGCTGCAGTTGTAGGTGCTGCTG
The DNA here is from genome assembly GCA_013375575.1 of Percina caprodes. Taxonomy (NCBI): domain Eukaryota; kingdom Metazoa; phylum Chordata; class Actinopteri; order Perciformes; family Percidae; genus Percina; species Percina caprodes. The sequence continues at coordinate 44,831 of JABXJD010001610.1, forward strand.
TAGTAGGTGCGGCAGTTGTTGGTGCAGCAGTTGTAGGTGCGGCTGTTGTAGGTGCTGCTGTTGTTGGTGCAGCTGTTGTAGGTGCTGCTGTTGTTGGTGCTGCTGTTGTAGGTGCAGCTGTTGTAGGTGCTGCTGTTGTTGGTGCTGCTGTTGTAGGTGCGGCTGTTGTTGGTGCAGCTGTTGTAGGTGCTGCTGTTGTTGGTGCAGCTGTTGTAGGTGCTGCTGTTGTTGGTGCAGCTGTTGTAGGTGCTGCTGTTGTTGTGGCAGTTGTAGGTGTTGCTGTAGTAGGTGCAACTGTTGTTGGAGCTGCTGTTGTAGGTGCAGCTGTTGTAGGTGCTGCTGTTGTTGGTGTAGCAGTTGTAGGTGCGGCTGTTGTTGGTGCTGCTGTGGTAGGTGCTGCTGTTGTAGGTGCAGCAGTTGTAGGTGCTGCTGTTGTAGGTGCTGCTGTTGTTGGTGCAGCAGTTGTAGGTGCGGCTGTTGTTGGAGCTGCTGTGGTAGGTGCTGCTGTTGTAGGTGCAGCAGTTGTAGGTTCTGATGTCGTAGGTGCTGCTGTTGTTGGTGCAGCAGTTGTAGGTGCTGCTGTAGTAGGTGCGGCTGTTGTTGGTGCTGCAGTTGTAGATGATGCTGTAGTAGGTGCGGCAGTTGTTGGTGCAGCAGTTGTAGGTGCGGCTGTTGTAGGTTCTGCTGTTGTTGGTGCAGCAGTTGTAGGTGCGGCTGTTGTAGGTGCTGCTGTTGTTGGTGCTGCTGTTGTAGGTGCTGCTGTTGTTGGTGCAGCAGTTGTAGGTGCGGCTGTTGTTGGTGCAGCTGTTGTAGGTGCTGCTGTTGTTGGTGTAGCAGTTGTAGGTTCTGCTGTCGTAGGTGCTGCTGTTGTTGGTGCAGCAGTTGTAGGTGCTGCTGTAGTAGGTGCAGCTGTTGTAGGGACTGCTGTCGTTGGTGCTGCTGTGGTAGGTGCGGCTGTTGTTGGTGCAGCTGTTGTAGGTGCTGCTGTTGATGTGGCAGTTGTAGGTGTTGCTGTAGTAGGTGCAGCTGTTGTTGGAGCTGCTGTTGTTGGTGCGGCGGTGGTAGGTGCTGCTGTCGTTGGTGCTGCTGTGGTAGGTTCTGCTGTTGTTGGTGCAGCTGTTGTAGGTGCTGCTGTTGTTGGTGCGGCAGTTGTAGGTGCTGCTGTTGTTGGTGCAGCTGTTGTAGGTGCTGCTGTTGTTGGTGCAGCTGTTGTAGGTGCTGCTGTTGTAGGTGCAGCAGTTGTAGGTGCTGCTGTCGTAGGTGCGGCTGTTGTTGATGCAGCAGTTGTAGGTGCTGCTGTAGTGGGTGTAGCTGTTGTTGGAGCTGCTGTCGTTGGTGCTGCTGTGGTAGGTGCGTCTGTTGTTGGTGTGGCAGTTGTAGGTGCGTCTGTTGTAGGTGCTGCTGTAGTAGGTGCGGCAGTTGTTGGTGCAGCAGTTGTAGGTGCGGCTGTTGTAGGTGCTGCTGTTGTTGGTGCAGCAGTTGTAGGTGCGGCTGTTGTAGGTGCTGCCGTTGTTGGTGCAGCTGTTGTAGGTGCTGCCGTTGTTGGTGCAGCAGTTGTAGGTGCGGCTGTTGTTGGTAAAGCTGTTGTAGGTGCTGTTGTTGTTGGTGTAGCAGTTGTAGGTTCTGCTGTTGTAGGTGCTGCTGTTGTTGGTGCAGCAGTTGTAGGTGCTGCTGTAGTAGTTGCAGCTGTTGTAGGGACTGCTGTCGTTGGTGCTGCTGTGGTAGGTGCGGCTGTTGTTGGTGCAGCTGTTGTAGGTGCTGCTGTTGATGTGGCAGTTGTAGGTGTTGCTGTAGTAGGTGCAACTGTTGTTGGAGATGCTGTTGTTTGTGCGGCGGTGGTAGGTGCTGCTGTCGTTGGTGCTGCTGTGGTAGGTTCTGCTGTTGTTGGTGCAGCTGTTGTAGGTGCTGCTGTTGTTGGTGCGGCAGTTGTAGGTGCTGCTGTTGTTGGTGCAGCTGTTGTAGGTGCTGCTGTTGTTGGTGCAGCTGTTGTAGGTGCTGCTGTTGTAGGTGCAGCAGTTGTAGGTGCTGCTGTTGTAGGTGCGGCTGTTGTTGGTGCAGCAGTTGTAGGTGCTGCTGTAGTGGGTGTAGCTGTTGTTGGTGCTGCTGTCGTTGGTGCTGCTGTGGTAGGTGCGTCTGTTGTTGGTGTGGCAGTTGTAGGTGCGTCTGTTGTAGGTGCTGCTGTAGTAGGTGCGGCTGTTGTTGGTGCTGCAGTTGTAGATGCTGCTGTAGTAGGTGCGGCAGTTGTTGGTGCAGCAGTTGTAGGTGCGGCTGTTGTAGGTGCTGCTGTTGTTGGTGCAGCAGTTGTAGGTGCGGCTGTTGTTGGTGCGGCAGTTGTAGGTGCTGCTGTTGTAGGTGCGGCTGTTGTTGGAGCTGCAGTTGTAGATGCTGCAGTTGTAGGTGCGGCTGTTGTTGGTGCAGCTGTTGTAGGTGCTGCTGTTGTTGGTGCTGCTGTGGTAGGTGCAGCTGTTGTTGGTGCAGCAGTTGTAGGTGCTGCTGTCGTGGGTGTTGCTGTTGTTGGTGCTGCTGTTGTTGGTGCTGCTGTGGTAGGTGCGGCTGTTGTTGGTGTGGCAGTTGTAGGTGCGGCTGTTGTTGGTGCTGCTGTTGTTGGTGCGGCAGTTGTAGGTGCTGCTGTAGTAGGTGCGGCTGTTGTTGGTGCTGCAGTTGTAGATGATGCTGTAGTAGGTGCGGCAGTTGTTGGTGCAGCAGTTGTAGGTGCGGCTGTTGTAGGTTCTGCTGTTGTTGGTGCAGCAGTTGTAGGTGCAGCTGTTGTAGGTGCTGCTGTTGTTGGTGCAGCTGTTGTAGGTGCTGCTGTTGTAGGTGCAGCAGTTGTAGGTGCTGCTGTTGTAGGTGCAGCTGTTGTTGGTGCAGCAGTTGTAGGTGCTGCTGTAGTGGGTGTAGCTGTTGTTGGAGCTGCTGTCGTTGGTGCTGCTGTGGTAGGTGCGTCTGTTGTTGGTGTGGCAGTTGTAGGTGCGGCTGTTGTAGGTGCTGCTGTAGTAGGTGTGGCTGTTGTTGGTGCTGCAGTTGTAGGTGCTGCTGTAGTAGGTGCGGCTGTTGTTGGTGCAGCAGTTGTAGGTGCGGCTGTTGTAGGTGCTGTTGTTGTTGGTGTAACAGTTGTAGGTGCGGCTGTTGTTGGTGCGGCAGTTGTAGGTGCTGCTGTAGTAGGTGCGGCTGTTGTTGGTGCTGCAGTTGTAGATGCTGCAGTTGTAGGTGCGGCTGTTGTTGGTGCAGCTGTTGTAGGTGCTGCTGTTGTTGGAGCTGCTGTGGTAGGTGCGGCTGTTGTAGGTGCAGCAGTTGTAGGTGCTGCTGTCGTAGGTGCAGCTGTTGTTGGTGCAGCAGTTGTAGGTGCTGCTGTAGTGGGTGTAGCTGTTGTTGGAGCTGCTGTTGTTGGTGCTGCTGTGGTAGGTGCATCTGTTGTTGGTGTGGCAGTTGTAGGTGCGGCTGTTGTTGGTGCTGCCGTTGTTGGTGCGGCAGTTGTAGGTGCTGCTGTAGTAGGTGCGGCTGTTGTTGGTGCTGCAGTTGTAGATGATGCTGTAGTAGGTGCGGCAGTTGTTGGTGCAGCAGTTGTAGGTGCGGCTGTTGTAGGTTCTGCTGTTGTTGGTGCAGCAGTTGTAGGTGCAGCTGTTGTAGGTGCTGCCGTTGTTGGTGCAGCTGTTGTAGGTGCTGCCGTTGTTGTTGCAGCAGTTGTAGGTGCGGCTGTTGTTGGTAAAGCTGTTGTAGGTGCTGTTGTTGTTGGTGCGGCTGTTGCTGGTGCTGCAGTTGTAGATGCTGCTGTAGTAAGTGCGGCAGTTGTTGGTGCAGCAGTTGTAGGTGCGGCTGTTGTAGGTTCTGCTGTTGTTGGTGCAGCAGTTGTAGGTGCGGCTGTTTTTGGTGCAGCTGTCGTAGGTGCTGCTGTTGATGTGGCAGTTGTAGGTGTTGCTGTAGTAGGTGCAATTGTTGTTGGAGCTGCTGTTGTTTGTGCGGCGTGGTAGGTGCTGCTGTTGTTGGTGCTGCTGTGGTAGGTGCTGCTGTTGTTGGTGCAGCTGTTGTAGGTGCTGCTGTTGTTGGTGCGGCAGTTGTAGGTGCTGCTGTTGTTGGTGCAGCTGTTGTAGGTGCTGCTGTTGTTGGTGCAGCTGTTGTAGGTGCTGCTGTTGTAGGTGCAGCAGTTGTAGGTGCTGCTGTCGTAGGTGCAGCTGTTTTTGATGCAGCAGTTGTAGGTGCTGCTGTAGTGGGTGTAGCTGTTGTTGGAGCTGCTGTTGTTGGTGCTGCTGTGGTAGGTGCGTCTGTTGTTGGTGTGGCAGTTGTAGGTGCGGCTGTTGTTGGTGCTGCCGTTGTTGGTGCGGCAGTTGTAGGTGCTGCTGTAGTAGGTGCGGCTGTTGTTGGTGCTGCAGTTGTAGATGATGCTGTAGTAGGTGCGGCAGTTGTTGGTGCGGCTGTTGTAGGTGCTGCTGTTGTTGGTGCAGCTGTTGTAGGTGCTGCTGTTGTTGGTGCTGCTGTTGTAGGTGCGGCAGTTGTAGGTGCGGCTGTTGTTGGTGCAGCTGTTGTAGGTGCTGCTGTTGTTGGTGTAGCAGTTGTAGGTGCGGCAGTTGTAGGTGCTGCTGTAGTAGGTGCGGCTGTTGTTGGTGCTGCAGTTGTAAATGCTGCTGTAGTAGGTGCGGCAGTTGTTGGTGCAGCAGTTGTAGGTGCGGCTGTTGTAGGTTCTGCTGTTGTTGGTGCAGCAGTTGTAGGTGCGGCTGTTGTAGGTGCTGCCGTTGTTGGTGCAGCTGTTGTAGGTGCTGCCGTTGTTGTTGCTGCTGTAGTAGGTGCGGCAGTTGTAGGTGCGGCTGTTGTTGGTGCAGCTGTTGTAGGTGCTGCTGTTGTTGGTGTAGCAGTTGTAGGTGCGGCTGTTGTTGGAGCTGCTGTGGTAGGTGCTGCTGTTGTAGGTGCAGCAGTTGTAGGTTCTGCTGTCGTAGGTGCTGCTGTTGTTGGTGCAGCAGTTGTAGGTGCTGCTGTAGTAGTTGCAGCTGTTGTAGGGACTGCTGTCGTTGGTGCTGCTGTGGTAGGTGCGGCTGTTGTTGGTGCAGCTGTCGTAGGTGCTGCTGTTGATGTGGCAGTTGTAGGTGTTGCTGTAGTAGGTGCAACTGTTGTTGGAGCTGCTGTTGTTGGTGCGGCTGTGGTAGGTGCTGCTGTTGTTGGTGCAGCTGTTGTAGGTGCTGCTGTTGTTGGTGCGGCAGTTGTAGGTGCTGCTGTTGTTGGTGCAGCTGTTGTAGGTGCTGCTGTTGTTGGTGCAGCTGTTGTAGGTGCTGCTGTTGTAGGTGCAGCAGTTGTAGGTGCTGCTGTCGTAGGTGCAGCTGTTGTTGATGCAGCAGTTGTAGGTGCTGCTGTAGTGGGTGTAGCTGTTGTTGGAGCTGCTGTCGTTGGTGCTGCTGTGGTAGGTGCGTCTGTTGTTGGTGTGGCAGTTGTAGGTGCGGCTGTTGTTGGTGCTGCCGTTGTTGGTGCGGCAGTTGTAGGTGCTGCTGTAGTAGGTGCGGCTGTTGTTGGTGCTGCAGTTGTAGATGATGCTGTAGTAGGTGCGGCAGTTGTTGGTGCGGCTGTTGTAGGTGCTGCTGTTGTTGGTGCTGCTGTTGTAGGTGCTGCTGTTGTTGGTGCTGCTGTTGTAGGTGCGGCAGTTGTAGGTGCGGCTGTTGTTGGTGCAGCTGTTGTAGGTGCTGCTGTTGTTGGTGTAGCAGTTGTAGGTGCGGCAGTTGTAGGTGCTGCTGTAGTAGGTGCGGCTGTTGTTGGTGCTGCAGTTGTAGATGCTGCTGTAGTAGGTGCGGCAGTTGTTGGTGCAGCAGTTGTAGGTGCGGCTGTTGTAGGTTCTGCTGTTGTTGGTGCAGCAGTTGTAGGTGCGGCTGTTGTAGGTGCTGCCGTTGTTGGTGCAGCTGTTGTAGGTGCTGCCGTTGTTGGTGCTGCTGTAGTAGGTGCGGCAGTTGTAGGTGCGGCTGTTGTTGGTGCAGCTGTTGTAGGTGCTGCTGTTGTTGGTGTAGCAGTTGTAGGTGCGGCTGTTGTTGGAGCTGCTGTGGTAGGTTCTGCTGTCGTAGGTGCTGCTGTTGTTGGTGCAGCAGTTGTAGGTGCTGCTGTAGTAGTTGCAGCTGTTGTAGGGACTGCTGTCGTTGGTGCTGCTGTGGTAGGTGCGGCAGTTGTTGGTGCAGCTGTTGTAGGTGCTGCTGTTGATGTGGCAGTTGTAGGTGTTGCTGTAGTAGGTGCAACTGTTGTTGGAGCTGCTGTCGTTGGTGCTGCTGTGGTAGGTTCTGCTGTTGTTGGTGCAGCTGTTGTAGGTGCTGCTGTTGTTGGTGCGGCAGTTGTAGGTGCTGCTGTTGTTGGTGCAGCTGTTGTAGGTGCTGCTGTTGTTGGTGCAGCTGTTGTAGGTGCTGCTGTTGTAGGTGCAGCAGTTGTAGGTGCTGCTGTCGTAGGTGCAGCTGTTGTTGATGCAGCAGTTGTAGGTGCTGCTGTAGTGGGTGTAGCTGTTGTTGGAGCTGCTGTCGTTGGTGCTGCTGTGGTAGGTGCGTCTGTTGTTGGTGTGGCAGTTGTAGGTGCGGCTGTTGTTGGTGCTGCCGTTGTTGGTGCGGCAGTTGTAGGTGCTGCTGTAGTAGGTGCGGCTGTTGTTGGTGCTGCAGTTGTAGATGATGCTGTAGTAGGTGCGGCAGTTGTTGGTGCAGCAGTTGTAGGTGCGGCAGTTGTAGGTGCGGCTGTTGTTGGTGCAGCTGTTGTAGGTGCTGTTGTTGTTGATGTAACAGTTGTAGGTGCGGCTGTTGTTGGTGCGGCAGTTGTAGGTGCTGCTGTAGTAGGTGCGGCTGTTGTTGGTGCTGCAGTTGTAGGTGCTGCAGTTGTAGGTGCGGCTGTTGTTGGTGCAGCTGTTGTAGGTGCTGCTGTTGTTGGAGCTGCTGTGGTAGGTGCGGCTGTTGTAGGTGCAGCAGTTGTAGGTGCTGCTGTCGTAGGTGCAGCTGTTGTTGATGCAGCAGTTGTAGGTGCTGCTGTAGTGGGTGTAGCTGTTGTTGGAGCTGCTGTCGTTGGTGCTGCTGTGGTAGGTGCGTCTGTTGTTGGTGTGGCAGTTGTAGGTGCGGCTGTTGTTGGTGCTGCTGTTGTTGGTGCGGCAGTTGTAGGTGCTGCTGTAGTAGGTGCGGCTGTTGTTGGTGCTGCAGTTGTAGATGATGCTGTAGTAGGTGCGGCAGTTGTTGGTGCAGCAGTTGTAGGTGCGGCTGTTGTAGGTTCTGCTGTTGTTGGTGCAGCAGTTGTAGGTGCGGCTGTTGTAGGTGCTGCCGTTGTTGGTGCAGCTGTTGTAGGTGCTGCCGTTGTTGGTGCAGCAGTTGTAGGTGCGGCTGTTGTTGGTAAAGCTGTTGTAGGTGCTGTTGTTGTTGGTGTAGCAGTTGTAGGTTCTGCTGTTGTAGGTGCTGCTGTTGTTGGTGCAGCAGTTGTAGGTGCTGCTGTAGTAGTTGCAGCTGTTGTAGGGACTGCTGTCGTTGGTGCTGCTGTGGTAGGTGCGGCTGTTGTTGGTGCAGCTGTCGTAGGTGCTGCTGTTGATGTGGCAGTTGTAGGTGTTGCTGTAGTAGGTGCAACTGTTGTTGGAGATGCTGTTGTTTGTGCGGCGGTGGTAGGTGCTGCTGTCGTTGGTGCTGCTGTGGTAGGTTCTGCTGTTGTTGGTGCAGCTGTTGTAGGTGCTGCTGTTGTTGGTGCGGCAGTTGTAGGTGCTGCTGTTGTTGGTGCAGCTGTTGTAGGTGCTGCTGTTGTTGGTGCAGCTGTTGTAGGTGCTGCTGTTGTAGGTGCAGCAGTTGTAGGTGCTGCTGTCGTAGGTGCAGCTGTTGTTGATGCAGCAGTTGTAGGTGCTGCTGTAGTGGGTGTAGCTGTTGTTGGAGCTGCTGTTGTTGGTGCTGCTGTGGTAGGTGCGTCTGTTGTTGGTGTGGCAGTTGTAGGTGCGGCTGTTGTAGGTGCTGCTGTAGTAGGTGCGGCTGTTGTTGGTGCTGCAGTTGTAGATGATGCTGTAGTAGGTGCGGCAGTTGTTGGTGCAGCAGTTGTAGGTGCGGCTGTTGTAGGTGCTGCTGTTGTTGGTGCAGCAGTTGTAGGTGCGGCTGTTGTTGGTGCTGCAGTTGTAGGTGCTGCTGTAGTAGGTGCGGCTGTTGTTGGAGCTGCAGTTGTAGATGCTGCAGTTGTAGGTGCGGCTGTTGTTGGTGCAGCTGTTGTAGGTGCTGCTGTTGTTGGAGCTGCTGTGGTAGGTGCAGCTGTTGTTGATGCAGCAGTTGTAGGTGCTGCTGTAGTGGGTGTTGCTGTTGTTGGTGCTGCTGTTGTTGGTGCTGCTGTGGTAGGTGCGTCTGTTGTTGGTGTGGCAGTTGTAGGTGCGGCTGTTGTTGGTGCTGCCGTTGTTGGTGCGGCAGTTGTAGGTGCTGCTGTAGTAGGTGCGGCTGTTGTTGGTGCTGCAGTTGTAGATGATGCTGTAGTAGGTGCGGCTGTTGTTGGTGCAGCAGTTGTAGGTGCGGCTGTTGTAGGTTCTGCTGTTGTTGGTGCAGCAGTTGTAGGTGCAGCTGTTGTAGGTGCTGCTGTTGTTGGTGCAGCTGTTGTAGGTGCTGCTGTTGTAGGTGCAGCAGTTGTAGGTGCTGCTGTCGTAGGTGCAGCTGTTGTTGATGCAGCAGTTGTAGGTGCTGCTGTAGTGGGTGTAGCTGTTGTTGGAGCTGCTGTCGTTGGTGCTGCTGTGGTAGGTGCGTCTGTTGTTGGTGTGGCAGTTGTAGGTGCGGCTGTTGTAGGTGCTGCTGTAGTAGGTGCGGCTGTTGTTGGTGCTGCAGTTGTAGATGATGCTGTAGTAGGTGCGGCAGTTGTTGGTGCAGCAGTTGTAGGTGCGGCTGTTGTAGGTGCTGTTGTTGTTGATGTAACAGTTGTAGGTGCGGCTGTTGTTGGTGCGGCAGTTGTAGGTGCTGCTGTAGTAGGTGCGGCTGTTGTTGGTGCTGCAGTTGTAGATGCTGCAGTTGTAGGTGCTGCTGTTGTTGGTGCAGCTGTTGTAGGTGCTGCTGTTGTTGGAGCTGCTGTGGTAGGTGCGGCTGTTGTAGGTGCAGCAGTTGTAGGTGCTGCTGTCGTAGGTGCAGCTGTTGTTGATGCAGCAGTTGTAGGTGCTGCTGTAGTGGGTGTAGCTGTTGTTGGAGCTGCTGTCGTTGGTGCTGCTGTGGTAGGTGCATCTGTTGTTGGTGTGGCAGTTGTAGGTGCGGCTGTTGTTGGTGCTGCTGTTGTTGGTGCGGCAGTTGTAGGTGCTGCTGTAGTAGGTGTGGCTGTTGTTGGTGCTGCAGTTGTAGATGATGCTGTAAGAGGTGCGGCAGTTGTTGGTGCAGCAGTTGTAGGTGCGGCTGTTGTAGGTTCTGCTGTTGTTGGTGCAGCAGTTGTAGGTGCAGCTGTTGTAGGTGCTGCTGTTGTTGGTGCAGCTGTTGTAGGTGCTGCCGTTGTTGTTGCAGCAGTTGTAGGTGCGGCTGTTGTTGGTAAAGCTGTTGTAGGTGCTGCTGTTGTTGGTGCGGCTGTTGTTGGTGCTGCAGTTGTAGATGCTGCTGTAGTAGGTGCGGCAGTTGTTGGTGCAGCAGTTGTAGGTGCTGCTGTTGTAGGTTCTGCTGTTGTTGGTGCAGCAGTTGTAGGTGCGGCTGTTGTAGGTGCTGCTGTTGTTGGTGCAGCTGTTGTAGGTGCTGCCGTTGTTGGTGCTGCTGTAGTAGGTGCGGCAGTTGTTGGTGTGGCAGTTGTAGGTGCGGCTGTTGTAGGTGCTGCTGTAGTAGGTGCGGCTGTTGTTGGTGCTGCAGTTGTAGGTGCTGCTGTAGTAGGTGCGGCAGTTGTAGGTGCGGCTGTTGTAGGTTCTGCTGTTGTTGGTGCAGCAGTTGTAGGTGCGGCAGTTGTAGGTGCGGCTGTTGTTGGTGCAGCTGTTGTAGGTAGTGTTGTTGTTGATGTAACAGTTGTAGGTGCGGCTGTTGTTGGTGCAGCAGTTGTAGGTGCTGCTGTAGTAGGTGCGGCTGTTGTTGGTGCTGCAGTTGTAGGTGCTGCAGTTGTAGGTGCGGCTGTTGTTGGTGCAGCTGTTGTAGGTGCTGCTGTTGTTGGTGCTGCTGTGGTAGGTGCGGCTGTTGTAGGTGCAGCAGTTGTAGGTGCAGCAGTTGTAGGTGCTGCTGTTGTAGGTTCTGCTGTTGTTTGTGCAGCAGTTGTAGGTGCAGCTGTTGTAGGTGCAGCAGTTGTAGGTGCTGCTGTTGTAGGTGCAGCAGTTGTAGGTGCTGCTGTTGTAGGTGCGGCTGTTGTTGGTGCAGCTGTTGTAGGTGCTGCTGTTGTAGGTGCAGCAGTTGTTGGTGCTGCTGTAGTGGGTGTAGCTGTTGTTGGAGCTGCTGTCGTTGGTGCTGCTGTGGTAGGTGCGTCTGTTGTTGGTGTGGCAGTTGTAGGTGCGGCTGTTGTAGGTGCTGCTGTAGTAGGTGCGGCTGTTGTTGGTGCTGCAGTTGTAGATGCTGCTGTAGTAGGTGCGGCAGTTGTTGGTGCAGCAGTTGTAGGTGCGGCTGTTGTAGGTTCTGCTGTTGTTGGTGCAGCTGTTGTAGGTGCTGCTGTTGTTGGTGTAGCAGTTGTAGGTGCGGCTGTTGTTGGTGCTGCTGTAGTAGGTGCGGCAGTTGTAGGTGCGGCTGTTGTTGGTGCAGCTGTTGTAGGTGCTGCTGTTGTTGGTGCAGCTGTTGTTGGTGCAGCTGTTGTAGGTGCTGCTGTTGTTGGAGCTGCTGTGGTAGGTGCGGCTGTTGTAGGTGCAGCAGTTGTAGGTGCTGCTGTCGTAGGTGCAGCTGTTGTTGGTGCAGCAGTTGTAGGTGCTGCTGTAGTGGGTGTAGCTGTTGTTGGAGCTGCTGTCGTTGGTGCTGCTGTGGTAGGTGCGTCTGTTGTTGGTGTGGCAGTTGTAGGTGCGGCTGTTGTTGGTGCTGCCGTTGTTGGTGCGGCAGTTGTAGGTGCTGCTGTAGTAGGTGCGGCTGTTGTTGGTGCTGCAGTTGTAGATGATGCTGTAGTAGGTGCGGCAGTTGTTGGTGCAGCAGTTGTAGGTGCGGCTGTTGTAGGTTCTGCTGTTGTTGGTGCAGCAGTTGTAGGTGCAGCTGTTGTAGGTGCTGCTGTTGTTGGTGCAGCTGTTGTAGGTGCTGCTGTTGTTGGTGCAGCAGTTGTAGGTGCTGCTGTTGTTGGTAAAGCTGTTGTAGGTGCGGCTGTTGTTGGTGCGGCAGTTGTAGGTGCTGCTGTAGTAGGTGCGGCTGTTGTTGGTGCTGCAGTTGTAGATGCTGCTGTAGTAGGTGCGGCAGTTGTTGGTGCAGCAGTTGTAGGTGCGGCTGTTGTAGGTTCTGCTGTTGTTGGTGCAGCAGTTGTAGGTGCGGCTGTTGTAGGTGCTGCCGTTGTTGGTGCAGCTGTTGTAGGTGCTGCCGTTGTTGGTGCTGCTGTAGTAGGTGCGGCAGTTGTAGGTGCGGCTGTTGTTGGTGCAGCTGTTGTAGGTGCTGCTGTTGTTGGTGTAGCAGTTGTAGGTGCGGCTGTTGTTGGAGCTGCTGTGGTAGGTGCTGCTGTTGTAGGTGCAGCAGTTGTAGGTTCTGCTGTCGTAGGTGCTGCTGTTGTTGGTGCAGCAGTTGTAGGTGCTGCTGTAGTAGGTGCAGCTGTTGTAGGGACTGCTGTCGTTGGTGCTGCTGTGGTAGGTGCGGCTGTTGTTGGTGCAGCTGTCGTAGGTGCTGCTGTTGATGTGGCAGTTGTAGGTGTTGCTGTAGTAGGTGCAGCTGTTGTTGGAGCTGCTGTTGTTGGTGCGGCGGTGGTAGGTGCTGCTGTTGTTGGTGCTGCTGTTGTAGGTGCTGCTGTTGTTGGTGCGGCAGTTGTAGGTGCTGCTGTTGTTGGTGCAGCTGTTGTAGGTGCTGCTGTTGTTGGTGTAGCAGTTGTAGGTGCGGCTGTTGTTGGAGCTGCTGTGGTAGGTGCGGCTGTTGTAGGTGCAGCAGTTGTAGGTGCTGCTGTCGTAGGTGCAGCTGTTGTTGATGCAGCAGTTGTAGGTGCTGCTGTAGTGGGTGTAGCTGTTGTTGGAGCTGCTGTCGTTGGTGCTGCTGTGGTAGGTGCGTCTGTTGTTGGTGTGGCAGTTGTAGGTGCGGCTGTTGTTGGTGCGGCAGTTGTAGGTGCTGCTGTAGTAGGTGCGGCTGTTGTTGGTGCTGCAGTTGTAGATGATGCTGTAGTAGGTGCGGCAGTTGTTGGTGCAGCAGTTGTAGGTGCGGCTGTTGTAGGTTCTGCTGTTGTTGGTGCAGCAGTTGTAGGTGCGGCTGTTGTGGGTGCTGCCGTTGTTGGTGCAGCTGTTGTAGGTGCTGCCGTTGTTGGTGCAGCAGTTGTAGGTGCGGCTGTTGTTGGTGCAGCTGTTGTAGGTGCTGCTGTAGTAGGTGCGGCTGTTGTTGGTGCTGCAGTTGTAGATGCTGCAGTTGTAGGTGCGGCTGTTGTTGGTGCAGCTGTTGTAGGTGCTGCTGTTGTTGGTGTAGCAGTTGTAGGTGCGGCTGTTGTTGGTGCTGCTGTGGTAGGTGCGTCTGTTGTTGGTGTGGCAGTTGTAGGTGCGGCTGTTGTTGGTGCTGCCGTTGTTGGTGCGGCAGTTGTAGGTGCTGCTGTAGTAGGTGCGGCTGTTGTTGGTGCTGCAGTTGTAGATGATGCTGTAGTAGGTGCGGCAGTTGTTGGTGCAGCAGTTGTAGGTGCGGCTGTTGTAGGTTCTGCTGTTGTTGGTGCAGCAGTTGTAGGTGCGGCTGTTGTAGGTGCTGCTGTTGTTGGTGCAGCTGTTGTAGGTGCTGCTGTTGTTGGTGCAGCAGTTGTAGGTGCGGCTGTTGTTGGTGCAGCTGTTGTAGGTGCTGTTGTTGTTGGTGTAACAGTTGTAGGTGCGGCTGTTGTTGGTGCGGCAGTTGTAGGTGCTGCTGTAGTAGGTGCAGCTGTTGTTGGAGATGCTGTTGTTGGTGCGGCGGTGGTAGGTGCTGCTGTCGTTGGTGCTGCTGTTGTAGGTGCTGCTGTTGTTGGTGCGGCAGTTGTAGGTGCTGCTGTTGTAGGTGCAGCTGTTGTAGGTGCTGCTGTTGTTGGTGTAGCAGTTGTAGGTGCGGCTGTTGTTGGTGCTGCTGTGGTAGGTGCGGCTGTTGTAGGTGCAGCAGTTGTAGGTGCTGCTGTCGTAGGTGCAGCTGTTGTTGGTGCAGCAGTTGTAGGTGCTGCTGTAGTGGGTGTAGCTGTTGTTGGAGCTGCTGTTGTTGGTGCTGCTGTGGTAGGTGCGTCTGTTGTTGGTGTGGCAGTTGTAGGTGCGGCTGTTGTTGGTGCTGCAGTTGTTGGTGCGGCAGTTGTAGGTGCTGCTGTAGTAGGTGCGGCTGTTGTTGGTGCTGCAGTTGTAGATGCTGCTGTAGTAGGTGCGGCAGTTGTTGGTGCAGCAGTTGTAGGTGCGGCTGTTGTAGGTGCTGCTGTTGTTGGTGCAGCAGTTGTAGGTGCGGCTGTTGTAGGTGCTGCTGTTGTTGGTGCAGCTGTTGTAGGTGCTGCTGTTGTTGGTGCAGCAGTTGTAGGTGCGGCTGTTGTTGGTGCTGCTGTTGTAGGTGCGGCAGTTGTAGGTGCGGCTGTTGTTGGTGCTGCTGTTGTAGGTGCTGCAGTTGTAGGTGCGGCTGTTGTTGGTGCAGCTGTTGTAGGTGCTGCTGTTGTTGGTGTAGCAGTTGTAGGTGCGGCTGTTGTTGGTGCTGCTGTCGTAGGTGCGGCTGTTGTAGGTGCAGCAGTTGTAGGTGCTGCTGTCGTAGGTGCAGCTGTTGTTGATGCAGCAGTTGTAGGTGCTGCTGTAGTGGGTGTAGCTGTTGTTGGAGCTGCTGTCGTTGGTGCTGCTGTGGTAGGTGCGTCTGTTGTTGGTGTGGCAGTTGTAGGTGCGGCTGTTGTTGGTGCTGCCGTTGTTGGTGCTGCCGTTGTTGGTGCGGCAGTTGTAGGTGCTGCTGTAGTAGGTGCGGCTGTTGTTGGTGCTGCAGTTGTAGATGATGCTGTAGTAGGTGCGGCAGTTGTTGGTGCGGCTGTTGTAGGTGCTGCCGTTGTTGGTGCAGCTGTTGTAGGTGCTGCCGTTGTTGGTGCTGCTGTAGTAGGTGCGGCAGTTGTAGGTGCGGCTGTTGTTGGTGCAGCTCTTGTAGGTGCTGCTGTTGTTGGTGTAGCAGTTGTAGGTGCGGCAGTTGTAGGTGCTGCTGTAGTAGGTGCGGCTGTTGTTGGTGCTGCAGTTGTAGATGCTGCTGTAGTAGGTGCGGCAGTTGTTGGTGCAGCAGTTGTAGGTGCGGCTGTTGTAGGTTCTGCTGTTGTTGGTGCAGCAGTTGTAGGTGCGGCTGTTGTAGGTGCTGCCGTTGTTGGTGCCGCTGTTGTAGGTGCTGCCGTTGTTGTTGCTGCTGTAGTAGGTGCGGCAGTTGTAGGTGCGGCTGTTGTTGGTGCAGCTGTTGTAGGTGCTGCTGTTGTTGGTGTAGCAGTTGTAGGTGCGGCTGTTGTTGGAGCTGCTGTGGTAGGTGCTGCTGTTGTAGGTGCAGCAGTTGTAGGTTCTGCTGTCGTAGGTGCTGCTGTTGTTGGTGCAGCAGTTGTAGGTGCTGCTGTATTAGTTGCAGCTGTTGTAGGGACTGCTGTCGTTGGTGCTGCTGTGGTAGGTGCGGCAGTTGTTGGTGCAGCTGTCGTAGGTGCTGCTGTTGATGTGGCAGTTGTAGGTGTTGCTGTAGTAGGTGCAACTGTTGTTGGAGCTGCTGTCGTTGGTGCTGCTGTGGTAGGTTCTTCTGTTGTTGGTGCAGCTGTTGTAGGTGCTGCTGTTGTTGGTGCGGCAGTTGTAGGTGCTGCTGTTGTTGGTGCAGCTGTTGTAGGTGCTGCTGTTGTTGGTGCAGCTGTTGTAGGTGCTGCTGTTGTAGGTGCAGCAGTTGTAGGTGCTGCTGTCGTAGGTGCAGCTGTTGTTGATGCAGCAGTTGTAGGTGCTGCTGTAGTGGGTGTAGCTGTTGTTGGAGCTGCTGTCGTTGGTGCTGCTGTGGTAGGTGCGTCTGTTGTTGGTGTGGCAGTTGTAGGTGCGGCTGTTGTTGGTGCTGCCGTTGTTGGTGCTGCAGTTGTAGGTGCTGCTGTAGTAGGTGCGGCTGTTGTTGGTGCTGCAGTTGTAGATGATGCTGTAGTAGGTGCGGCAGTTGTTGGTGCGGCTGTTGTAGGTGCTGCTGTTGTTGGTGCAGCTGTTGTAGGTGCTGCTGTTGTTGGTGCTGCTGTAGTAGGTGCGGCAGTTGTAGGTGCGGCTGTTGTTGGTGCAGCTGTTGTAGGTGCTGCTGTTGTTGGTGTAGCAGTTGTAGGTGCGGCAGTTGTAGGTGCTGCTGTAGTAGGTGCGGCTGTTGTTGGTGCTGCAGTTGTAAATGCTGCTGTAGTAGGTGCGGCAGTTGTTGGTGCAGCAGTTGTAGGTGCGGCTGTTGTAGGTTCTGCTGTTGTTGGTGCAGCAGTTGTAGGTGCGGCTGTTGTAGGTGCTGCCGTTGTTGGTGCAGCTGTTGTAGGTGCTGCCGTTGTTGGTGCTGCTGTAGTAGGTGCGGCAGTTGTAGGTGCGGCTGTTGTTGGTGCAGCTGTTGTAGGTGCTGCTGTTGTTGGTGTAGCAGTTGTAGGTGCGGCTGTTGTTGGAGCTGCTGTGGTAGGTTCTGCTGTCGTAGGTGCTGCTGTTGTTGGTGCAGCAGTTGTAGGTGCTGCTGTAGTAGTTGCAGCTGTTGTAGGGACTGCTGTCGTTGGTGCTGCTGTGGTAGGTGCGGCAGTTGTTGGTGCAGCTGTCGTAGGTGCTGCTGTTGATGTGGCAGTTGTAGGTGTTGCTGTAGTAGGTGCAACTGTTGTTGGAGCTGCTGTCGTTGGTGCTGCTGTGGTAGGTTCTTCTGTTGTTGGTGCAGCTGTCGTAGGTGCTGCTGTTGTTGGTGCGGCAGTTGTAGGTGCTGCTGTTGTTGGTGCAGCTGTTGTAGGTGCTGCTGTTGTTGGTGCAGCTGTTGTAGGTGCTGCTGTTGTAGGTGCAGCAGTTGTAGGTGCTGCTGTCGTAGGTGCAGCTGTTGTTGATGCAGCAGTTGTAGGTGCTGCTGTAGTGGGTGTAGCTGTTGTTGGAGCTGCTGTCGTTGGTGCTGCTGTGGTAGGTGCGTCTGTTGTTGGTGTGGCAGTTGTAGGTGCGGCTGTTGTTGCTGCTGCCGTTGTTGGTGCGGCAGTTGTAGGTGCTGCTGTAGTAGGTGCGGCTGTTGTTGGTGCTGCAGTTGTAGATGATGCTGTAGTAGGTGCGGCAGTTGTTGGTGCAGCAGTTGTAGGTGCGGCAGTTGTAGGTGCGGCTGTTGTAGGTGCAGCTGTTGTAGGTGCTGTTGTTGTTGGTGTAACAGTTGTAGGTGCGGCTGTTGTTGGTGCGGCAGTTGTAGGTGCTGCTGTAGTAGGTGCGGCTGTTGTTGGTGCTGCAGTTGTAGATGCTGCAGTTGTAGGTGCGGCTGTTGTTGGTGCAGCTGTTGTAGGTGCTGCTGTTGTTGGAGCTGCTGTGGTAGGTGCGGCTGTTGTAGGTGCAGCAGTTGTAGGTGCTGCTGTCGTAGGTGCAGCTGTTGTTGATGCAGCAGTTGTAGGTGCTGCTGTAGTGGGTGTAGCTGTTGTTGGAGCTGCTGTCGTTGGTGCTGCTGTGGTAGGTGCGTCTGTTGTTGGTGTGGCAGTTGTAGGTGCGGCTGTTGTTGGTGCTGCCGTTGTTGGTGCGGCAGTTGTAGGTGCTGCTGTAGTAGGTGCGGCTGTTGTTGGTGCTGCAGTTGTAGATGATGCTGTAGTAGGTGCGGCAGTTGTTGGTGCAGCAGTTGTAGGTGCGGCTGTTGTAGGTTCTGCTGTTGTTGGTGCAGCAGTTGTAGGTGCGGCTGTTGTAGGTGCTGCTGTTGTTGGTGCAGCTGTTGTAGGTGCTGCTGTTGTTGGTGCAGCAGTTGTAGGTGCGGCTGTTGTTGGTAAAGCTGTTGTAGGTGCTGCTGTTGTTGGTGTAGCAGTTGTAGGTTCTGCTGTCGTAGGTGCTGCTGTTGTTGGTGCAGCAGTTGTAGGTGCTGCTGTAGTAGTGCAGCTGTTGTAGGGACTGCTGTCGTTGGTGCTGCTGTGGTAGGTGCGGCTGTTGTTGGCGCAGCTGTCGTAGGTGCTGCTGTTGATGTGGCAGTTGTAGGTGTTGCTGTAGTAGGTGCAACTGTTGTTGGAGCTGCTGTTGTTGTGTGCGGTGGTAGGTGCTGCTGTCGTTGGTGCTGCTGTGTAGGTTCTGCTGTTGTTGGTGCAGCTGTTGTAGGTGCTGCTGTTGTTGGTGCGGCAGTTGTAGGTGCTGCTGTTGTTGGTGCAGCTGTTGTAGGTGCTGCTGTTGTTGGTGCAGCTGTTGTAGGTGCTGCTGTTGTAGGTGCAGCAGTTGTAGGTGCTGCTGTTAGGTGCAGCTGTTGTTGATGCAGCAGTTGTAGGTGCTGCTGTAGTGGGTGTAGCTGTTGTTGGAGCTGCTGTTGTTGGTGCTGCTGTTGGTAGGTGCGTCTGTTGTTGGTGTGGCAGTTGTAGGTGCGGCTGTTGTAGGTGCGGCTGTAGTAGGTGCGGCTGTTGTTGGTGCTGCAGTTGTAGATGATGCTGTAGTAGGTGCGGCAGTTGTTGGTGCAGCAGTTGTAGGTGCGGCTGTTGTAGGTGCGGCTGTTGTTGGTGCAGCAGTTGTAGGTGCGGCTGTTGTTGGTGCGGCAGTTGTAGGTGCTGCTGTTGTAGGTGCTGCTGTTGTTGGTGCTGCAGTTGTAGGTGCTGCAGTTGTAGGTGCGGCTGTTGTTGGTGCAGCTGTTGTAGGTGCTGCTGTTGTTGGAGCTGCTGTGGTAGGTGCAGCTGTTGTTGGTGCAGCAGTTGTAGGTGCTGCTGTAGTGGGTGTTGCTGTTGTTGGTGCTGCTGTTGTTGGTGCTGCTGTGGTAGGTGCGTCTGTTGTTGGTG
Source organism: Percina caprodes (assembly GCA_013375575.1). Classification (NCBI taxonomy): domain Eukaryota; kingdom Metazoa; phylum Chordata; class Actinopteri; order Perciformes; family Percidae; genus Percina; species Percina caprodes. The sequence goes on from JABXJD010001610.1 coordinate 62,711, forward strand.
TGGCAGTTGTAGGTGCGCTGTTGTTGGTGCTGCTGTTGTTGGTGCGGCAGTTGTAGGTGCTGCTGTAGTAGGTGCGGCTGTTGTTGGTGCTGCAGTTGTAGATGCTGCTGTAGTAGGTGCGGCAGTTGTTGGTGCAGCAGTTGTAGGTGCGGCTGTTGTAGGTGCTGCTGTTGTTGGTGCAGCAGTTGTAGGTGCAGCTGTTGTAGGTGCTGCTGTTGTTGGTGCAGCTGTTGTAGGTGCTGCTGTTGTAGGTGCAGCAGTTGTAGGTGCTGCTGTCGTAGGTGCAGCTGTTGTTGATGCAGCAGTTGTAGGTGCTGCTGTAGTGGGTGTAGCTGTTGTTGGAGCTGCTGTCGTTGGTGCTGCTGTGGTAGGTGCGTCTGTTGTTGGTGTGGCAGTTGTAGGTGCGGCTGTTGTAGGTGCTGCTGTAGTAGGTGCGGCTGTTGTTGGTGCTGCAGTTGTAGATGATGCTGTAGTAGGTGCGGCAGTTGTTGGTGCAGCAGTTGTAGGTGCGGCTGTTGTAGGTGCTGTTGTTGTTGGTGTAACAGTTGTAGGTGCGGCTGTTGTTGGTGCGGCACTTGTAGGTGCTGCTGTAGTAGGTGCGGCTGTTGTTGGTGCTGCAGTTGTAGATGCTGCAGTTGTAGGTGCGGATGTTGTTGGTGCAGCTGTTGTAGGTGCTGCTGTTGTTGGAGCTGCTGTGGTAGGTGCGGCTGTAGTAGGTGCAGCAGTTGTAGGTGCTGCTGTCGTAGCTGCAGCTGTTGTTGATGCAGCAGTTGTAGGTGCTGCTGTAGTGGGTGTAGCTGTTGTTGGAGCTGCTGTCGTTGGTGCTGCTGTGGTAGTTGCGGCTGTTGTTGGTGCTGCCGTTGTTGGTGCGGCAGTTGTAGGTGCTGCTGTAGTAGGTGCGGCTGTTGTTGGTGCTGCAGTTGTAGATGATGCTGTAGTAGGTGCGGCAGTTGTTGGTGCAGCAGTTGTAGGTGCGGCTGTTGTAGGTTCTGCTGTTGTTGGTGCAGCAGTTGTAGGTGCAGCTGTTGTAGGTGCTGCCGTTGTTGGTGCAGCTGTTGTAGGTGCTGCTGTTGTTGGTGCAGCAGTTGTAGGTGCGGCTGTTGTTGGTAAAGCTGTTGTAGGTGCTGTTGTTGTTGGTGCGGCTGTTGCTGCTGCTGCAGTTGTAGATGCTGCTGTAGTAGGTGCGGCAGTTGTTGGTGCAGCAGTTGTAGGTGCGGCTGTTGTAGGTTCTGCTGTTGTTGGTGCAGCAGTTGTAGGTGCGGCTGTTGTAGGTGCTGCCGTTGTTGGTGCAGCTGTTGTAGGTGCTGCCGTTGTTGGTGCTGCTGTAGTAGGTGCGGCAGTTGTTGGTGTGGCAGTTGTAGGTGCGGCTGTTGTAGGTGCTGCTGTAGAAGGTGCGGCTGTTGTTGGTGCTGCAGTTGTAGGTGATGCTGTAGTAGGTGCGGCAGTTGTAGGTGCGGCTGTTGTAGGTGCTGCTGTTGTTGGTGCAGCAGTTGTAGGTGCGGCAGTTGTAGGTGCGGCTGTTGTTGGTGCAGCTGTTGTAGGTAGTGTTGTTGTTGATGTAACAGTTGTAGGTGCGGCTGTTGTTGGTGCGGCACTTGTAGGTGCTGCTGTAGTAGTTGCGGCTGTTGTTGGAGCTGCAGTTGTAGATGCTGCAGTTGTAGGTGCGGCTGTTGTTGGTGCAGCTGTTGTAGGTGCTGCTGTTGTTGGTGCTGCTGTGGTAGGTGCGGCTGTTGTAGGTGCAGCAGTTGTAGGTGCAGCAGTTGTAGGTGCTGCTGTTGTAGGTTCTGCTGTTGTTTGTGCAGCAGTTGTAGGTGCAGCTGTTGTAGGTGCAGCAGTTGTAGGTGCTGCTGTTGTAGGTGCAGCAGTTGTAGGTGCTGCTGTTGTAGGTGCAGCTGTTGTTGGTGCAGCTGTTGTAGGTGCTGCTGTTGTAGGTGCAGCAGTTGTAGGTGCTGCTGTAGTGGGTGTAGCTGTTGTTGGAGCTGCTGTCGTTGGTGCTGCTGTGGTAGGTGCGTCTGTTGTTGGTGTGGCAGTTGTAGGTGCGGCTGTTGTAGGTGCTGCTGTAGTAGGTGCGGCTGTTGTTGGTGCTGCAGTTGTAGATGATGCTGTAGTAGGTGCGGCAGTTGTTGGTGCAGCAGTTGTAGGTGCGGCTGTTGTAGGTTCTGCTGTTGTTGGTGCAGCAGTTGTAGGTGCTGTTGTTGTTGATGTAACAGTTGTAGGTGCGGCTGTTGTTGGTGCGGCACTTGTAGGTGCTGCTGTAGTAGGTGCGGCTGTTGTTGGTGCTGCAGTTGTAGATGCTGCAGTTGTAGGTGCGGCTGTTGTTGGTGCAGCTGTTGTAGATGCTGCTGTTGTTGGAGCTGCTGTGGTAGGTGCGGCTGTTTTAGGTGCAGCAGTTGTAGGTGCTGCTGTCGTAGGTGCAGCTGTTGTTGATGCAGCAGTTGTAGGTGCTGCTGTAGTGGGTGTAGCTGTTGTTGGAGCTGCTGTCGTTGGTGCTGCTGTGGTAGGTGCGTCTGTTGTTGGTGTGGCAGTTGTAGGTGCGGCTGTTGTTGGTGCTGCTGTTGTTGGTGCGGCAGTTGTAGGTGCTGCTGTAGTAGGTGCGGCTGTTGTTGGTGCTGCAGTTGTAGATGATGCTGTAGTAGGTGCGGCAGTTGTTGGTGCAGCAGTTGTAGGTGCGGCTGTTGTAGGTTCTGCTGTTGTTGGTGCAGCAGTTGTAGGTGCAGCTGTTGTATGTGCTGCCGTTGTTGGTGCAGCTGTTGTAGGTGCTGCCGTTGTTGGTGCAGCAGTTGTAGGTGCGGCTGTTGTTGGTAAAGCTGTTGTAGGTGCGGCTGTTGTTGGTGCGGCAGTTGTAGGTGCTGCTGTAGTAGGTGCGGCTGTTGTTGGTGCTGCAGTTGTAGATGCTGCTGTAGTAGGTGCGGCAGTTGTTGGTGCAGCAGTTGTAGGTGCGGCTGTTGTAGGTTCTGCTGTTGTTGGTGCAGCAGTTGTAGGTGCGGCTGTTGTAGGTGCTGCCGTTGTTGGTGCAGCTGTTGTAGGTGCTGCCGTTGTTGGTGCTGCTGTAGTAGGTGCGGCAGTTGTAGGTGCGGCTGTTGTTGGTGCAGCTGTTGTAGGTGCTGCTGTTGTTGGTGTAGCAGTTGTAGGTGCGGCTGTTGTTGGAGCTGCTGTGGTAGGTGCTGCTGTTGTAGGTGCAGCAGTTGTAGGTTCTGCTGTCGTAGGTGCTGCTGTTGTTGGTGCAGCAGTTGTAGGTGCTGCTGTAGTAGGTGCAGCTGTTGTAGGGACTGCTGTCGTTGGTGCTGCTGTGGTAGGTGCGGCTGTTGTTGGTGCAGCTGTCGTAGGTGCTGCTGTTGATGTGGCAGTTGTAGGTGTTGCTGTAGTAGGTGCAACTGTTGTTGGAGCTCCTGTTGTTGGTGCGGCGGTGGTAGGTGCTGCTGTCGTTGGTGCTGCTGTTGTAGGTGCTGCTGTTGTTGGTGCGGCAGTTGTAGGTGCTGCTGTTGTTGGTGCAGCTGTTGTAGGTGCTGCTGTTGTTGGTGTAGCAGTTGTAGGTGCGGCTGTTGTTGGAGCTGCTGTGGTATGTGCGGCTGTTGTAGGTGCAGCCGTTGTAGGTTCTGCTGTCGTGGGTGCAGCTGTTGTTGATGCAGCAGTTGTAGGTGCTGCTGTCGTGGGTGTAGCTGTTGTTGGAGCTGCTGTCGTTGGTGCTGCTGTGGTAGGTGCGTCTGTTGTTGGTGTGGCAGTTGTAGGTGCGGCTGTTGTTGGTGCGGCAGTTGTAGGTGCTGCTGTAGTAGGTGCGGCTGTTGTTGGTGCTGCAGTTGTAGATGATGCTGTAGTAGGTGCGGCAGTTGTTGGTGCAGCAGTTGTAGGTGCGGCTGTTGTAGGTTCTGCTGTTGTTGGTGCAGCAGTTGTAGGTGCGGCTGTTGTGGGTGCTGCCGTTGTTGGTGCAGCTGTTGTAGGTGCTGCCGTTGTTGGTGCAGCAGTTGTAGGTGCGGCTGTTGTTGGTGCAGCTGTTGTAGGTGCTGCTGTAGTAGGTGCGGCTGTTGTTGGTGCTGCAGTTGTAGATGCTGCAGTTGTAGGTGCGGCTGTTGTTGGTGCAGCTGTTGTAGTTGCTGCTGTTGTTGGTGTAGCAGTTGTAGGTGCGGCTGTTGTTGGAGCTGCTGTGGTAGGTGCGTCTGTTGTTGGTGTGGTAGTTGTAGGTGCGGCTGTTGTTGGTGCTGCCGTTGTTGGTGCGGCAGTTGTAGGTGCTGCTGTAGTAGGTGCGGCAGTTGTTGGTGCAGCAGTTGTAGGTGCGGCTGTTGTAGGTTCTGCTGTTGTTGGTGCAGCATTTGTAGGTGCGGCTGTTGTAGGTGCTGCCGTTGTTGGTGCAGCTGTTGTAGGTGCTGCCGTTGTTGGTGCAGCAGTTGTAGGTGCGGCTGTTGTTGGTAAAGCTGTTGGAGGTGCTGTTGTTGTTGGTGTAACAGTTGTAGGTGCGGTTGTTGTTGGTGCGGCAGTTGTAGGTGTTGCTGTAGTAGGTGCAACTGTTGTTGGAGATGCTGTTGTTGGTGCGGCGGTGGTAGGTGCTGCTGTCGTTGGTGCTGCTGTTGTAGGTGCTGCTGTTGTTGGTGCGGCAGTTGTAGGTGCTGCTGTTGTAGGTGCAGCTGTTGTAGGTGCTGCTGTTGTTGGTGTAGCAGTTGTAGGTGCGGCTGTTGTTGGAGCTGCTGTGGTATGTGCGGCTGTTGTAGGTACAGCCGTTGTAGGTTCTGCTGTCGTAGGTGCAGCTGTTGTTGATGCAGCAGTTGTAGGTGCTGCTGTAGTGGGTGTAGCTGTTGTTGGAGCTGCTGTCGTTGGTGCTGCTGTGGTAGGTGCGTCTGTTGTTGGTGTGGCAGTTGTAGGTGCGGCTGTTGTTGGTGCTGCAGTTGTTGGTGCGGCAGTTGTAGGTGCTGCTGTAGTAGGTGCGGCTGTTGTTGGTGCTTGAGTTGTAGATGATGCTGTAGTAGGTGCGGCAGTTGTTGGTGCAGCAGTTGTAGGTGCGGCTGTTGTAGGTTCTGCTGTTGTTGGTGCAGCAGTTGTAGGTGCGGCTGTTGTAGGTGCTGCCGTTGTTGGTCCAGCTGTTGTAGGTGCTGCCGTTGTTGGTGCAGCAGTTGTAGGTGCGGCTGTTGTTGGTGCAGCTGTTGTAGGTGCTGCTGTAGTAGGTGCGGCTGTTGTTGGTGCTGCAGTTGTAGATGCTGCAGTTGTAGGTGCGGCTGTTGTTGGTGCAGCTGTTGTAGTTGCTGCTGTTGTTGGTGTAGCAGTTGTAGGTGCGGCTGTTGTTGGTGCTGCTGTGGTAGATGCGGCTGTTGTAGGGGCAGCAGTTGTAGGTGCTGCTGTCGTAGGTGCAGCTGTTGTTGATGCAGCAGTTGTAGGTGCTGCTGTAGTGTGTGTAGCTGTTGTTGGAGCTGCTGTCGTTGGTGCTGCTGTGGTAGGTGCGTCTGTTGTTGGTGTGGTAGTTGTAGGTGCGGCTGTTGTTGGTGCTGCCGTTGTTGGTGCGGCAGTTGTAGGTGCTGCTGTAGTAGATGCGGCTGTTGTTGGTGCTGCAGTTGTAGATGATGCTGTAGTAGGTGCGGCAGTTGTTGGTGCAGCAGTTGTAGGTGCGGCTGTTGTAGGTTCTGCTGTTGTTGGTGCAGCAGTTGTAGGTGCGGCTGTTGTAGGTGCTGCCGTTGTTGGTGCAGCTGTTGTAGGTGCTGCCGTTGTTGGTGCAGCAGTTGTAGGTGCGGCTGTTGTTGGTAAAGCTGTTGTAGGTGCTGTTGTTGGTGTAACAGTTGTAGGTGCGGTTGTTGTTGGTGCGGCAGTTGTAGGTGCTGCTGTAGTAGGTGCGGCTGTTGTTGGTGCTGCAGTTGTAGATGCTGCTGTAGTAAGTGCGGCAGTTGTTGGTGCAGCAGTTGTAGGTGCGGCTGTTGTAGGTTCTGCTGTTGTTGGTGCAGCAGTTGTAGGTGCGGCTGTTGTAGGTGCTGCCGTTGTTGGTGCAGCTGTTGTAGGTGCTGCCGTTGTTGGTGCTGCTGTACTAGGTGCGGCAGTTGTAGGTGCGGCTGTTGTTGGTGCAGCTGTTGTAGGTGCTGCTGTTGTTGGTGTAGCAGTTGTAGGTGCAGCTGTTGTTGGAGCTGCTGTGGTAGGTGCTGCTGTTGTAGGTGCAGCAGTTGTAGGTTCTGCTGTTGTAGGTGCTGCTGTTGTTGGTGCAGCAGTTGTAGGTGCTGCTGTAGGAGGTGCAGCTGTTGTAGGGACTGCTGTCGTTGGTGCTGCTGTAGTAGGTGCGGCTGTTGTTGGCGCAGCTGTTGTAGGTGCTGCTGTTGATGTGGCAGTTGTAGGTGTTGCTGTAGTAGGTGCAACTGTTGTTGGAGCTGCTGTTGTTGGTGCGGCGGTGGTAGGTGCTGCTGTCATTGGTGCTGCTGTGGTAGGTGCAGCTGTTGTTGGTGCAGCTGTCGTAGGGGTTGCTGTCGTTGGTGCTGCTGTGGTAGGTGCGGCTGTTGTTGGTGCAGCTGTCGTAGGTGCTGCTGTTGATGTGGCAGTTGTAGGTGCTGCTGTAGTAGGTGCTGCTGTCGTTGGTGCTGCTGTGGTAGGCGCGGTTGTTGTTGGTGCAGCTGTCGTAGGTGCTGCTGTTGTTGGTGTGGCAGTTGTAGGTGCGGCTGTTGTTGGTGCTGCCGTTGTTGGTGCTGCAGTTGTAGGTGCTGCTGTAGTAGGTGCGGCTGTTGTTGGTTCTGCAGTTGTAGATGCTGCTGTCATTTGTGCGGCTGTTGATGGTGCAGCTGTAGTAGGTGCGGCTGTCGTTTGTGCGGCAGTTGTAGGTGCAGCTGTTGTTGTGGCTGCTGTAGTTGGTGGAGCTGTTGTTGGAGCTGCTGTCGTAGGTGCGGCTGTTGTAGGTGCAGCCGTTGTAGGTGCAGCTGTTGTAGGTGTTGCCGTTGTTGGTGCAGCAGTTGTAGGTGCTGCTGTTGTTGGTGCTGCCGTTGTTGGTGCAGCAATTGTTGCTGCTGCTGTTGTTGGTGCTGCCGTTGTTGGTGCAGCTGTAGTAGGTGCTGCTGTCGTTTGTGTGTCTGTTGATGGTGCAGCTGTAGTAGGTGCGGCTGTCGTTGGTGCGGCTGTTGTTGGTGCTGCCGTTGTTGGTGCAGCTGTTGTTGGGGCTGATGTAGTAGGTGCAGCTGTTGTTGTTACGGATACTTGTGCTGTTGTCATAGGTGTGGCTTTCGTAGGTGCAAAAGTTGTAGGTAAAAAGTACCAAAAATAAAAGTATTAGCAAAACTGATCATACCTTTCGCCTTTATTAACCAAGTTATATAAATATGATAATAGACTGTCTGTTTTTCTATATCAAATATTTATTTATATTTATAAACTTTTTAATCGCAATCTTTTAACATTACTCAGCTTACCTATAAGAATCAGGAACATCAATATGATCCTTCCGACAGCCATCTTTTCTTCCTTTCAATGAAAAAATACAGAGACTTATTCACAGAAGCAGCATATGGAAAGGTTTTTTCCTAAAGTACTTTTAACAGTGCACACATTAGTCAATCTTCAATTGACAGTAATCGTTATATCAGTACTTTTAGTCTTTATAACTCAGGGCACAGAAAACATCCAAAAGGAAGTTTGATTCAAACAATGAGAATACAATATTTCTGTATAGATACTTTACACTGAACAAAATTATGAATGCATTACGTTTGTTTTCCCCCCATTTTTTATGAGCTGATCTCAAAGACCTAAGATTTTTTCTACGTACATAAAAGGTCTATTTCTCTCAAGTATTGTTCAAAAGTATGTCTAAATCTGTTATTGAGCACTTCTCCTTTGCCAAGATAATCCATATACCTCACAGGTGTGGAATATCATGATGGTTATTACAGTATGATTATTACCAGAGATTGCAAAAGTTCTCACTTCCCATACTCAAGTAAAAGTACAGATACCTGTGTTAAAAATACTCTGGGAAAAGTAGAAGTACTGATTTAACTTTTTTACTCAAGTAAAAGTAACAAAGTACAGGCTTGAAAATTTACTTAAAGTATGAATGTAAAAGTAATCGTGCGAATGACACAAAATGTTGCTAAAGTGCAAGCTGAGAAATGTGTTCATAGAAAACAGGAAAATAATAATTATAATACAGTATTTCTCTATAGATACTTTACTCTGAACAAGTGTGTTCATGGAAAACAGGTCCTTTATATGCTGTTGGTTACATTTTACGGCGAGGACAGGTTCAACGGCTTCAGCGACATGAACTCGTAGCGGCCGTTGGAGTTTCCGAGCACCGGGCTCCCAACCATTTTATCTGTTAATCCTGCCGATATAGACACGGCGTTATGTTGTTGACCTGCAATGGTGAACTGTCTGCAGTGCTGCGTGGGTTGTTGCCGTGCCGATTGTTTTCATCTCATCTCCGCCGAGACAACATAGACATGACGTGACGTGTATTCAAAAGCATCACTTTCATCAACTGTTATGCGACGTATTTACAGGAGGCAACTAACTACAAACAGGCACATATCGACACTAACGAGCAGGCTTATGTATTCTATCTCTTCTATTCTAGTCTCTTGTTGTCATACGGTGTCGTTGATGCAGGCGGCGGTGCTGTAGTGTAACTACGGTAATAAAGGCTCACTAAATGCATTACGCAGCAGGGGGCTACACCCGTGGCGGCGGAGAGAGCGTTTTCTATCTAAACCGCCTAAGACCGCAGTCTATCAACGCTCTCTGCTTCTGAAAGCACACTTCCAGAAGAAAAAGAAAGGGCAGGGTGAGAATGCATTGTAAACTAAAAGAAATATGTATTCCAAGTGGACACGAGTCTAATCCAACGCTGATTTTGCGGCTGAGTGTTTAGGCATTTCAGTTTCCCATCGGCCTATGGCCCTGTCTTTTTGCAGTGGGTCGTTTTCTTTCATTTAGTTGAACTTGTATGTGTTTAAAAGAGAAATATGCCTGCCCTAATAAAGAAATATTTTTGTTAACTTCGAGTGATTATTCCCGTTTGCAGCCGCTTACAAATCTCAACAGCAGAATGGGTTTGATTCAACAGAACGGGTTAGTGATCATTCAATGGTTTACTTTAGCACATTTAATTAGTTTTTATCATGGAGTTCTGTAAAATATTGGTTTTATACGGGTTGCCTAGATATTCAGAAGACAAGTCCCTGATATTCCACCTGGCATTTCATAATCAGCGCTGCATCAGATGTCCCGCACGCAGCTCACCTGCTCACGCAGCAGAATTGATCATTGCAGACTGTGTTGATGATGGACATAAACTGTGTTCTATTGCCCAAATAATAATACAAATAATATAAAAATGTCAGTTTGGAATTTGGGAACGCATATTTGAATGATATCGATACATTACTTGGGCTAAATTAATAAATGTATTATAACAGATACATCCGGGATTCCCGGGAATCGGCTCGTTTTTTCCCGGGATCTGATTCATCTAATTTTCGGGAAAAATATTAAAACCTAATTAGGATAACATTTATAACCGTTGACTTGCACTACTTCAACAAGCAGAATACTTTAACAGGCAGGTAATACACAAATAATCAAATAATCATCTCTTTGAAAGATCACCAACAAAGATTTGATGGGGACAAGTTAATGTTACTTGATGTTTTCATTAACTAATTATCATAAGCATTAGTTACAGTTTTTATAATCGTCATCCACGTAATGGTTATATAGGCCTATGCTTACAAATAATTAACACTGACAAACTTTTATTTTATTAATATCTAAATGTATTAAGTTCCTATAAAATGATTTGCTACATGTACTATTACTAATTAAATGCTTAAACTAATTATTTAATTTAGATGCCCTTTATTGATATTACACTAAACTAATGATAAAATAACATACAATGTAACATAAAATATGTAGCTTGTTATAAAACAATAATTTGTAAACATGAATCATAATTTCATTGTTTGCAAACAGTAAAATAACTTGTACCTAAAAGTGTCTCTCTCTCATGAACATGTACAAACGTCTATGCATTTAAAAATGTACTTACCCAAAAATAAGAAGATATAAGATGAAAAGTTATGAATCCCTCTTTTTAATCTGCTTTCAATGTTTTTTCAGTGTCTTTTCATTCAGTCCAGTTCACATCTGTGATCTTTCACATTCTGTGACAGACAACATATATGAAGGCCTTTATATTCGAACAGAATAAATACTAATGTGACTCATAGCTGATATCCTTTAAAGAAATGTTGCGACACCTTAGTGATGAACAAAAGAAATGATGGAATACAGGCTGTCAGCTGTCAATCTATCATTTCTTTGGCTAAGTACCATTGCATATTTCCTTCTTTTGTACTTTGAAACAGGTTTCTGGTGGATTCCTCCAATGGAACATTGAAAGGAATTTTACCAGTATGTGACAGAAAGTAATGACAACCAAAGTGATGAACACCAATAAATATTTTCCATCAGGCCAGGGTGATAGAGATTATGTTTTGCAAATTTCGGATCACTTCATGTGTCCAAGACAGACAACATGAACTGAGCATGTATTATGTTGCTCTACAGGTAAAAGCCAGTAAATTAGAATATTTTGAAAAACTTGATTTATTTCAGTAATTGCATTCAAAAGGTGTAACTTGTACATTATATTTATTCATTGCACACAGACTGATGCATTCAAATGTTTATTTCATTTAATTTTGATGATTTGAAGTGGCAACAAATGAAAATCCAAAATTCCGTGTGTCACAAAATTAGAATATTACTTAAGGCTAATACAAAAAAGGGAGTTTTTAGAAATGTTGGCCAACTGAAAAGTATGAAAATGAAAAATATGAGCATGTACAATACTCAATACTTGGTTGGAGCTCCTTTTGCCTCAATTACTGCATTAATGCGGCGTGGCATGGAGTCGATGAGTTTCTGGCACTGCTCAGGTGTTCTGAGAGCCCAGGTTGCTCTGATAGTGGCCTTCAACTCTTCTGCGTTTTTGGGTCTGGCATTCTGCATCTTCCTTTTCACAATACCCCACAGATTTTCTATGGGGCTAAGGTCAGGGGAGTTGGCTGGCCAATTTAGAACAGAAATACCATGGTCCGTAAACCAGGCACGGGTAGATTTTGCGCTGTGTGCAGGCGCCAAGTCCTGTTGGAACCTGAAATCTCCATCTCCATAGAGCAGGTCAGCAGCAGGAAGCATGAAGTGCTCTAAAACTTGCTGGTAGACGGCTGCGTTGACCCTGGATCTCAGGAAACAGAGTGGACCGACACCAGCAGATGACATGGCACCCCAAACCATCACTGATGGTGGAAACTTTACACTAGACTTCAGGCAACGTGGATCCTGTGCCTCTCCTGTCTTCCTCCAGACTCTGGGACCTCGATTTCCAAAGGAAATGCAAAATTTGCTTTCGTCAGAAAACATGACTTTGGACCACTCAGCAGCAGTCCAGCTCTTTTTTCCTTAGCCCAGGTGAGACGCTTTTCGCTGTTTCTTGGTCAACAGTGGCTTGACACGAGGTATGCGGCAGTTGAAACCCATGTCTTTCAAGCGTCTCTTGGTGGTGGATCTTGAAGCACTGACTCCAGCAGCTGTCCACTCCTTGTGAATCTTTTTTTTCACAATCTTGACTAGGGCGCAGTGATCCCTATCGCTTGTACACTTTTTCTGACCACAGTTTTTCCTTCCCTTTGCCTCTCTATTAATGTGTTTGGACACAGAGCTCTGAGAACAGCCAGCCTCTTCAGCAATAACCTTTTGTGTCTTTCCCTCCTTGTGCAATGTGTCGATGGTCGCCTTTTGGACAGCTGTCAAATCTGAAGTCTTCCCCATGTTTGTGTAGGCTTCAGAACTGGACTGAGAGACCATTTAAAGCCCTTTGCAGGTGTTTTGAGTTAATCAGCTGATTACTTTGTGGCACCAGGTGTCTTCAAAATGTAACCCTTACACAATATTCTAATTTTGTGACACACGGAATTTTGGATTTTCATTTGTTGCCACTTCAAATCATCAAAATTAAATGAAATAAACATTTGAATGCATCAGTCTGTGTGCAATGAATAAATATAATGTACAAGTTACACCTTTTGAATGCAATTACTGAAATAAATCAAGTTTTTCAAAATATTCTAATTTACTGGCTTTTACCTGTATATCAGGTAAAGACCACACCATGTCAATTTCATGTAAATCAGATGTTTGTCACATAAAGCTGACTTCCGGTTGCCAGTAGCTGACACTATGACTATGACGGAATATTATTTTGTAGATGTCAAATTTTCAAAGATTTTCATCTCCTATTTATCTTAGAGATCACCTGGCAATTAAACAGTGTTGGTTATCCTGTTACTTTTCTATCAATTTATGGTAGATTAGTTTGGTCTCTTATTCTATCAAAGACAAGTTCAGCTGAGCTGACAAAAAAAAAAAAACAGCTCAAAAGTTCTTCGTAAACAACTTTATCCTCAAAGGCAACAATGGCTATTAGCATGGAATGTGGCTAAAATATGTTGGCAGTCTGGTTGCAGTCACCACACCCTTCTTCTGTTAAAAATTGGAATTACTTTTTAGTAGAGGGTAAATGGATAGTAAATTAATCTTTAGATAATTGCCATTTAACTGTTTGCAAACTGTAATTTTACTGTTAACAAGCAGTTAAGTTATAATTAATAAAATATTAGTAGTGCTGTAAATTAACACTTTAGTGTTACACACATTATATCCCTCATATACAATATTAGGTATAAGGTAATGATGAAAATGTTTGTTAGCAAAAGAAACCATTTTTAAAACATAGATAGACCAGATATTCCTAACACTTTATTAAAGGTTATTGGTTGGTTTGTAAACCATCTATAGAGTCTGGATGGTTATTGTAAAGTTGCAACAAATGACTATAATACCTTGCTAACCTTGGTAAAGCAATGATAATTTTTGCCCTTCATTAAATTATATAAAGTATATATACTGTGTGTATATATATATATATATATATATATATACACACAGTATATATACTTTATATATACACACAGTATATATACTGTATATATATATATATATATATATATATATATATATATATATATATATATATATATATATATATATAATATATATATAAATGTACAAAATGCAAAGTGAGCATATTTGGTGTTACTACCCTTTGCCTTGAAACCAGCATCAATTCTTATAGGTACACTTGCTATAAGTAGGGCAACATTTAGGATCGTAGATGCAGTGGTCGGCCAAGGAAACTTAGTGCAGCAGATGAAAAACACATCAAGCATATTTCCCTTCAAAATCGGAAGATGTCCAGCAGTGACATCAGCTCAGCACTCTTGCAGAAACCAGTGGAACCCAGGTACACCCATCTACTGTCCGGAGAAGTCTGGCCTGAAGTGGTCTTCATGGAAGAGCTGCAGCCAAAAAGCCATACCTTCAACATGGAAACTTAGGAACTGGGGTGCCAAAAAATGGCAGCAGGTGCTCTGGACTGAAATATTTGACTGTAGCAGAAGGCAGTTTGTTGGCCGAAGGGCTGGAGAGTGCTACAAAAATCATTGTCTGCAGGCAACAGTGAAGCATGGGGGAGGATCCTTGCAAGTTTGGGGCTGCAGTTCTGCAAATAGAGTTGGAGATTTTGTTGGGATGAATGGTGCAAAAGATGAGAGCTTGTAGAATACGATGTGAGAACTTGCATAACAAAAAAATCTGAACTTGTATGTTAAAATTTGCACTTGTAAAAATAAAATTTGCACTTGCAAAAAATATTCGCAAACATGTGATCTGAATTTGAAGTCACACAAAGAAAGAAAACACGAAAGCTTGTAAATGAAAATCTGAACTTGTAAATTGAAATTTGCACTTGTAGAAAATATTCACAAATGTGTAGATTGATATTTGCATCACACGCTTGCAGCTGTCATTGCAACACAATAACAGCCAGAGATGGCAAAAGTACTCACTTACCGTCCTCAAGTAGAAGTACAGATAATTGTGTTAAAAAAGACTCTGGTTAAAGTAGAAGTACTGATTTAACGTCTTTACTCAAGTAAAAGTAACAAAGTACAGGCTTGGAAATTTACTTAAAGTATAAAATTAAAAGTAGCCTTGCGAATAACAAAGCTACCTGGACCAGACAGATGTTACTAGAGAGCTGAGAAACTACAGTGGACATGGGAAAAGGCTCTATATATGCCATTGGCTACATTTTAAATGGATGTCTGCCAATAGGTCTAAAACATATAGCTTATTTATTGTGACAGAGACTGGGACTCCAGGTTAATAAGATTATGACTGAGTAGCAAGATATGAATTCAAGTGTGATTTTGTGAGAAGTCTGTGTACAAAAATAATAACTAACTCCAGTGAAATTATTTTAAATTTAGTGAGGACTAGATTAGGACTGGATTTAAAGCTGATTCTGGTTTCCAACTTCGGTCCAGGTGTGTGTAGTTAAAACACGGAAGGAGACAACTTCTCTCTGTTGATGCTTTATTACAATCAAGCATCAGGATAAACATGGGCGTGAGTAGCTCTGCTATGGCTGTATGTGTGGTAATAAAATAAATAAATAACATTATAAAGGCTACATACACAATGCATAGGAATCATGTATGCTAGTAAATAATAACAATAAACCCACTATTAATTACAGTAGAACTACATTATCTTAATGAGCTAGGACGTTCAACAATCGCCGTTACATCGACAGATAACAGGTGTAGCCTAACCTAGGTAACAGGTGAAGAACACAAACAAGCTAACTTTTTAATTTGCAAGAACTATAGACCAATACCACAACAAGCGTAAATGAACTGACAACATAAGTTATACGACTTACAGTTCTCAAAGACGCAACAACACAATCTCAACTGGTTATCCTCCGACGGGACAGTTAGTCTCTTTTTCTTTTCTCTCACTTTTTTCTCCGTGCGCCGTGCGCGCCCGCTCGCGGTATGAGGCGCGTGTCCGCGTTATTCTCCTACATGCACTCACAATCACACCTGATAGACAACCTTTTGTACAAAACTAAAGTAACGAGCAAATTTTGTAAAATGTAAGGAGTAGAAAGTACCGATATTCGTGTTAAAATGTAAGGAGTAAACGTAAAAATTCGCCAAAAAAATAAATGGTAAATAAAGTAAAAATATCTGAAGAATCTACTTGAGTACAGTAACAAAGTATTTGTACTTCGTTACTTCCCATATCTGATAACAGCTGCAAGCATGTAGTGCAACATTTACTCATATACCTTTTTTTCTTCTTCCTCGGGTTCATTTTCCATCACAACCACAACTCAGTGATTAGGACCTTTCGAATCTGTCGCTGCAATGTGCTCTCGCATCACACAGCGGCGAATCTGCGTGCATCGACTTTTCGCAATGATACATTTGGTGCTAAACTAATTTGTACATGTGGACTTAGTCTGTGGAGCTCTGAGCCAACGAAACGGCCGGGGAAAGCAGGGTTCTATCGCCAGATGAGCGACAACTCTGTCCGGTTTATTTATGTAGCATGGAAGCTAGCGTTAGCTAACTAGCAGCCAGCCCGCTTCTAAATACTGTAAATACTTTTTAATTATCTCAACACTTTTAACAGTCAAACTGAAACACTGGCGGTGAGCTCCAGGTCCTGCAGCCGCAGACGGACCGCCATCAGTGGGGATCGGCCAGCGTGGAAACTTCGCTAGAAAGCTTCTCTTCCGACCTCGACCTGATCGGAGCACCAGCGGGACGCGGAAAGCCCCACACCAGAAGCAGCGACCCATTCCCCGGCTATGACTGGGAGTGGGGCTCTCAGTGTCCCACTGGAGCTCCGAAGTACACGGGTAAATGTTGCACTACATGCATGCAGCTGTCATTGTGTTCATATCAAACTACACATTTGTGAATATTTTCTGCAAGTGCAAATTTCAATTTACAAGTTCAGATTTTTATGCACAAGCTCTAGTTTTTTTTCTTTGTTTGACTTCAAATTCAGATCACGTGTGCGAATATTTTTTGCAAGTGCAAATTCTAACATACAAGTTCAGATTTTTTGTCCTATACAGTGGGGAAATAAGTATTTGACCCTTGCTGATTTTACAGGTTTGCCCACTTACAAAGAATGCAATGATCTATAATTTTAATCATATGTACATTCTAACAGTGAAAGACAGAATCCCAAAGAAAATTCCAGAAAATCACATATGAATTTATAAAAATTGATAACCATCTGATGAGGAAAAACAAGTATATGACCCCCTACCAAACAGCAAGTATTCTGGCTCCTACAAGCCAGTTAGTCTTTCTTTAAGACACAGCCCCAATCCCAACCAATTATCTACATCAAATACACCTGCCTCACCTCGTTACCTGTATAAAAGACACCTGTCAACACCCAAACAACCAGCATCCAACATCACCACCATGGGCAAGACCAAAGAGCTTTCTTCGGACATCAGGGACAAGATTGTAGATCTGCACAAGGCTGGGATGGGCTACAAGAGAATCGGAAAGCAACTTGGAGAGAAAAGATCAACAAAAGAAACGGTTGGTAACACACTACGCCGTCATGGATTGAAATCCTGCAGCGCACGCATGGTCCCCCTGCTCAAGAAGAAATATGTACAGGCCCGCATGAAGTTCGCCATTCACCACCTGGACGACTCAGAAGAGGCCTGGAAGAAGGTGATGTGGTCAGATGAGACCAAAATAGAACTTTTTGGCCTCAACTCAACTCGTCGTGTTTGGAGGGCAAAGAACACAGAGTACAACCCAAAGAACACCATCCCCACCGTCAAGCATGGTGGTGGCAACATCATGCTTTGGGGGTGCTTTTCAGCCAAGGGGACGGGACAACTCCATCGTATTGAGGGGAGGATGGACGGGGCCATGTATCGTGGAATTCTGGACCAACATCTCCTTCCCTCAGTGAGAGAGCTGAAGATGGGTCGAGGATGGGTGTTTCAGCACGACAACGACCCTAAGCACACCGCCAAAGCAACAAAAGAGTGGCTGAAGAAGAAGCACATCAAGGTTCTGGAGTGGCCTAGCCAGTCTCCAGACCTGAATCCAATTGAAAATCTTTGGAGGAGCTTAAAATTTGAGTTGCCTGGCGACAACCTCGGAACCTGAAGGATTTGGAGGCTGTCTGCAGGGAGGAGTGGGCCAACATCCCTGCCGACATGTGCACAAACCTTGTCACCAACAATAAAAACCGTTTGACATCTGTGCTGGCCAATAATGGCTTTTCTACAAAATATTAACATGCTGTTTGTCCAGGGGTGAAATACTTGTTTTTCTCATCAGATGGTTATCAATT
>JABXJD010001046.1:0-121253 GCA_013375575.1 Percina caprodes
TTTTTGTGCCTTCTCTACACCCAGCTCCCCCGTCTGTCAGATGCAACATAAAACAACATGGCTGTTTTCATCTTTTGTTTGCCAAATGAAATACACAGAACATTTTTAAACTAACAGAGCTGCATGTGTGTTCTTTAATTTAATATGATATAAATGATTGTCCATCATCATTATCATCACCAGGTACAACAGAGCAGGGAGTGGGAACACAGATAAAGCTGCCGGGGGAAAAAGGCTGGATTATTTCCGGGCTGGTATCCTGTAGAGGGAGATAAAGAGCTGCCAGGTCTGTGTGTGTGAGAGAGAGAGAGAGAGAGAGTCAGTCAGTCAGTCAGTAAGATTAACAAGTTATTATAAAAGCACAGAAGGTGTCATGCCAACCCAAATGTATATATTCAACATATTCTCTTATTGTGGAAGTCGCTATCTTGCTGCTGAAAACAATTAATAGCACTAAAATAGGAGCCTGGGTATGTGAAGTAAGAGGAGGCGGCAGAGGACAGAGAAAGTGTATATGACCAAGTGCTGCCACTCGGTGTTACTCATCCCTGCTGCAGATAATCCCTGGACAGTCATCAACTATTGGACTCATCCCCATTAATCTCGGATAGTTTTCCAGTTACAGCTTTCTGGTTTCGGGCCTGTGACCCAGATAAACAAGGAGTTGTTCAATAAGGCAGAAGCAGTAGAAGCTGTTTTAAGAACTTCCAACAAGGTTGTTGAACTTTCTTTAGGGATTTTTTTGTGCTTTGGAACCTTTTTTTTGTAAATACTTTAAGGCATTTTGTGCGTCGTTTATATAGAGAGAATAGGGAGAGAGAGAGAGGAAGAACTACAGCAAAGGGTCACTCATATTAGACATAAATCATCATTCTAGAGAGAATATTTTAATTTTATTTTTTAACATGTCTGGAAGAGACATTTAAGTATTTTAGCATTTTATTAAATAGTACAGTACAGTGGAGAGCTTACAAAAAAATGAGCACAGAGGGACACAAAAGTCCCCAGCTGGTGTTGCACAAAAGTCTGAAACATATGTGAATTTCAGCTATGCTACTATATACTGTATAGTATATATATATATATATGTATATATATATATATATATATATATTGGCAAACACCTATCACAAAAAAGTATATGGTGTAGCTCACCTGGTAGAGCGCCCATGTATAGAGGTTTGCTCCTTGACGCATGGCCGCAGGTTTGACTCTGACCTGTGGCCCTTTGCCGCATGTCATTCCCCCTCTCTCTTCCTCTTCATGTTTTCAACTGTCCTAAACAAAGAAAGGCCTAAAATGCCCAACAAAATAAATAAGGTATATGATGAAGTATGCAAACGTGCATTGGCAACATAAGGTTATTTGGTCACAGAATCTAATGGGTCACAGGATTTGTTGTAACACCAGACTTAAAACAGGAACAACACAACTACATGGTCAGAGTACCAGGCACCTAGGCCTCTTTATACATTATAAAATTCTCTGATTTTTTACAACCTTGTGGGACCTTATACCGGCCTGCCCATTAAGACTTGGTCATCATCCTATTAATCAGAGCAAACATCATGTTTATTATGGGTAATAACACACCCACAGATCAGTAAAGTGTTCATTCAACTGTAGAAACAGAGCTGGAGTAAAAGCTGGAGAATGGAGGAACAGCACAAGGGTGTATCTTTCTGACAAAGGGAGATATTTATTAACCCGATGGTAGAGAAACGGCATTACACCATATCCCCAGTCTTTCCTCCTACACCAAACACTGCATCCATTACATGTGGGTTGTGGATATTGCTGATAAACCATATTGACATGAAAGACACAACCATCATGTCTTGTCTGAAGCACCTGTCCTCAGTCAGCCTCTGGAGAGTGTCACTGTTGAGGGTTTTAACAGGAGCACATCATTCAAAGTCTACCCAATAAGGCCTCTGACATTTTTATTATGTGGACAAGGCTCAGGTAATGAGTGAGGAACCTGCGTTCTTGTCCACACCAATAAATATTTGAGACACCGCGCCACAAGCACAGAGAGTGCCCAGTGTCTGAGACATATGGCTTGTGATGACTGTGTCTCTGAGGGTTATGTAATGCAGCAGTAAGTCTTTTCACTGAGGTGTGATATGTCATGCATTGGCCCAGAGAAGAGTTCAGTGTTTGTCCTGTGGTTTCTTCATAGCAGCTCCTCCTCATCTCTCTGACTTGGCAACTCAAAAGTAAGCTGTGACTCTTACCGTATTTAATATAGCAGCTGGTTGTCAGCAAGTTTGTGTAGCGTCTGCATGATCCTTTCGATTTGAATAATAGTTTGATGTACAATATTAAATAAGTGACTGTCTTATTTAGGTGCAGTCTTCTGAAAACTATATTTACTCAAACAAAGTACTTCATTGCAATTTCCAGACTTGTACTTTATTGAGTACAGTATTTATTTTCAATGCTACATACTTCAATACATTTCAGAGGGAAATATTGTTCTTCCTACAGTTACCTGACAGTTATCAATAGTTACTTTACATATTAAGATTTGCATTGTGATGAAATAAAATCTCCAACAGTCAGCAGTTAAAGTTATATCCAACATGGCCAACTGTATAATGTCTCCACGTCTGAGAGACCATAAAGTATATTTTGCTGATGTATACTTATACATTAGTAAAAAGTGAAAAATGTAGTTGCTACTTCCAGCATCATTGCTGCCTGGAGCCATTCAGCATAACAAGTACTTTTACTATTGACACTGTACTTAACATTTGGTGCTACAGCAATATAGCAGCAAAATATAAAATAATAATTAAAATCTTTTTAATGTGTTATTTGTTCATTTATTTCTGTATATGTTTGTTTTTATATTTTTAAATATAAATATTTATTTGTTGCATTTAAATTACTCTATTCTTCTGAATATTCTATTTATTTTTTTATTTATATTTTATGTTTTACTTCTTTTTTGCCAGTTGAATGACAGTTTGGCCTTTTAGGGAATAGCAAAAGCAGAAGGAAATAAATTGGATTACATGTTTTTGCATTATATCCAAAATAAAAGAATAAAGAAAATAAACAGAAAAGAATTGAGTACTTTATATATAAGTAGCCTATATATATAAACATATACAAAAATAAATAACAAATAAATGTGATAATAAATGTAAATGCTTTTAATTATATGGTTTCTATAGTTCCACGTTTATTTATTCTTTTATTTATAGATTTCCAAATTGTTATATTTACTTATTTATTCTTTTAATTATTCCTCTTTATATTTCCACATTTGTTTGACAGATATTGTATTTTTTTTATTGGCTCCATACAGTTATACCTCTGTACTTCTACCTGCAGAATTATAGCAGGAGTTTCACTTGAAATGGCACAAATCCAAGAAGTTAAGACTTTCTATCTTTAATAGAGGATTTAATTTGTCTGAGCATTTATTTTAAACATATTTTAACCTCAATTTTAATCACCGCAATCAAATATAGGCCTACATGTTTTTCCATGTTTGTGTTTGGTTTAACCCAAGATGATTTAACCCTTGTATGGTATACAGGTCAAATTGACCCATTTCAAATTTTTACAAGAGGAAAAATGGTACAAGTGACATTTTTTCTACCTGAAATCAATAGCCTTACCTTATTTTCTGTGATAAACATGTATTTCTGACTCAATTCAGAAAATTATTCTAGTTATGACCACTTATGTTTTTTCCATAGTGGATTTTTAACATGAATTATAACCTTATGACAAAAAAAATCCCACTTTCATTTTTAATTATGTTCTAGTAGAGACTGATTGCATTCCCTAAACATATATGTCATGTCAATTGTTTGAAATTGAGACAAAGACAGTATTTTTTATTAGATTATGAAGTAAAATTTGATTTCAGAATTGTTTTTAAAACCCCAAATACGTCACGGGTCAATTTGACCCGAGGGACACGAGAGGGTCCCGAAAGTGAAGACAACACAAGGTTGTTAGCATGAGGTAAGACCAGTCGATATGAAGCTGCCCGACAGCAGCAGCAGCACTACAGCAGCACGACAGCTCCTCTGGGCGGACGCTACCACTCTAAACCACCGCCTCTTTCTCCAACTGCACTAGGACAGATTTATGCTTCAGCTTTCTTTTATTTATGAACACCCGTCCACCCTGCAGGACCCCTCTAGGACGGCGTGACCGCGTCAATGAAGTGTAAAGACGACATGGGAAGCCCCGTGTACCCGAGATGACCGATGATTTGGTCCGAATAATCACTTCTTTTGTCGCCAGAGAGAAACTTAAAACCAGGCTTGTTTTGGAGTTCCACCTCCTCCTCTCTCCCCGTAGGATTTGATTCAAAGGCGAAAACCAAGATGGCCGCCGACTCCGTGCAGGTAGGAAAAGTTGACAACTGTTGCGAAAAGTGCGCAAACTTGCTCCAGAGGCTGAATTCTAAGTTAGCAAACAGTTTTATTTCATTAAATTTGATTTGCTGTGAGTTGGTAGTGTTGTATTTAAGTTAGGGGCCTCTGCTAGGTCTCAAAGGGTTGTCTGAATTATCCATGGATTGAGGCCTGGGAAACAATTCTCCAAAGTAACGTTAATTTATCCTGGAATATCCAAGTTTTGAACATGTGATTTTGAGCGGAAGATATATGATATTTAATTTTACCCCCGTTCTTTTTTTACAGTTTTAACGCTAGTGTTGCTTTAGTTCAAGTCTTACTAACGTTCACTAACGTTAACAGCTCTGAAACGTTAAATTAACCTGCGTTACTTTTGGAAGATAAACAGTGTCCTCCTTGTATTCATATACCGGTAACGACATATGTTTATCCGTAATCTAAATACAGTTGAAATTGTTCCATTTTTGGAAATGGAAAGTGTTCACTGCTGGTTTGCTTGACGTCAAGTTTTTTTTTCAAAAACGTAGCTAAACGTTACAGACCGGATGAACTCAAAACACCAGCAATATAAAAGAAGTCAGAAAATATCGTTTCCAACACACATTTTGATATTTTCAAGAAGTAAGTTAACGTTACATGTCTGTTGTACAGTCATGTCTTATTATTCTCTAAGACATGACTTATAAGTCATGACTCACTTTTTTTGTTGTTGACAAAATTCAATGAACAGAGATACAGGTATACAACATTAGCACACAGGCTAGATCAAAAAATAAAGTGAGAACATTAGGATAAGTTACATACAAATAAATTAAAAAAACCAGGAGTACATCATATTCATTCAAAGGAGTCTAATTTTGGTTTGAAAACTGAGTGACTTGAGTAAAGAATTCACTTCTATGAGAAAAAGGAAAAGAAATAGGTAATGATTAATGGATATTCAAGAGCGCCATTGTTTTGATTATCCTAGAAACAGATAATGTCTAAGGTAAGGTTAAAAGAGTAGACCAAGTTTGTGGGTTTAAAAAAAACGTAAGGCTACAGTCATTACAGTCAGTAATGTGGTTTCACTTGAGTGACGTCAGACTTGAAATAAGTCTTTCTGATCAAAAGCATTGTCCAACATCCACAACTTTATCTAATCACATATTTTGAAATGCAGTCAAGCATTAGCTTTAGCAATATCCCCCCAGATCTGTTCTCATGCCAAAGCTAAGACCAGTCTGATTATTCAAGCATTATTATTACTCATCTTTACAGGGAGTATTGGAGGAAAATGGATACAGCAGGTAACAAAGCTACCACTTGTGGGAAGTTAAATCTTAAATGTTTCTTATTAATTTGGTTACTGAGGCAACATGTGGTCGATGACATGTCAGTGATGCCTTTCATTGAACCGGTTTAATCATGAAATGGCTTATTATTCCTAGCGTTTACATTTATTTTTATGTACTCAGCACAGGTGTTTGCTCAGGTGCTTTATCGGTGACATGATGGATCACCCAGTTTGTTGAACAATATTTTCTATCGTGGGTTTATAAAATTGAAATGGTCACAACAGCCCATATTAAACTGAGTCTGAAAACAGTAAGCTGATGGCAAAACATCTGAAGTTTCTTCTTGAGTATGAGAACATATATGGATAAACATGTCCTATATTTGTGATCTCATCACAGCATTGGTTAGGTTTATAATTAATCCAATCAATATGCCAGGCTAGGAGATGTAAAGTTAAATGTTACCATGGATGGTTGACATCACATTGTATATTGCAAAACTCTTAAATCGGTGATAGGACTGTTAGGGGATAGAGCCCGACTGATACATTTTTTTTAAGGCCGATACCAATACGAATATTTGGTTATTTAAAAATCCGATATGCCAATTATATCGGCCAATATATATTTAAAAAAGAAATCCAGAAACACGTTACAAAACATAAACAGATTTCCCTAACATTAGTTATTATTATTAGTTAATCATGAGTTCTCACTAAAATAATATGATACTTTGTTTTATTGTCACAACAGAACATATATATTTTATTGTCACAACAGAACATATATAGGAAAATTTATTAAAGTTTTGATAAATAAAATGTATAAAAATACAAACTTAACCTATGAAACTTTGAACTCCTTTGAACAAAAACACATTAACAAAAAAAAAATCTGTTGCCAACAGGGACGTTGTAGAGCGCCTACTGGTGGACAGACTATGCAACGCCAACGCTCATAACATGGTAGAACGTCCGTTTATATATATTATTTTTTTTTTAATCGGCCATTATAAATACCGATACATTGGGAAATGCCTAACATCGGCCGATAATATCAGCCCGCCGATATATCGGTCAGGCTCTAGTTAGGATTATGTTTGTTGCCATTGACAGATGATGAACAGCAATAACACAAGCCCTATGCTGTATTCATCAATGAGATCGTAGTGCA
Organism: Percina caprodes; assembly: GCA_013375575.1. Taxonomy (NCBI): domain Eukaryota; kingdom Metazoa; phylum Chordata; class Actinopteri; order Perciformes; family Percidae; genus Percina; species Percina caprodes. The sequence goes on from JABXJD010001046.1 coordinate 6,836, forward strand.
TTTTGCTTATTCGGGCTTAAAAACCATCTGGAAGGCATGCTTTCTCTATTAAAAGATGTAGTTTAGCTGAGGTCGACCAAGCCAGCTAAACTTGATTTTATCTATCTATCTATCTATCTATCTATCTATCTATCTATCTATCTATCTATCTATCTATCTATCTATCTCTCTATCTCTCTATCTCTCTATCTATCTATCTATCTATCTCACTCACTGTGGGGGTTTATATGGAGTGGAAACAGATCTACTCAGCAGAGCAACAGGTGCTTCACTGCAGTTTGTCTCTCGTTCTCTTTGTGATATTGCAGCACCACTCTTATGGACACACAATAAATCTACTGTCTGTCCTGCTCAGAAATTATTATTATTATTAACATTGATCTGAAGTACAAGACATTACCTACACTTTCACTTGACATGGGATATGTCTAAGGCTTGTGTGAAGGCTGCATTTGTAGGATCTGCGTTTATTAGCCTGTGTTGCTATTTCGGGTTGCAGTAGAGCACCAGGCTGCGGCCAATACTTTGCAGCCAGCTGTGGGGGTAAGGCGGCCTGGTGTCAGGTTGTAGGTTGAGATAGGCCTCTTGCAGAAATGGCAAGGGCTCTGCTTTCTAAGCATGGGCCTGGATAGTGGCCTCAACTTTTCCATTGTCCTATTGTGTGAATGGAGTTCTTGTTGTTGGACTTGGCGCTTTCAGGCTTAAAGAGCAAGTTAACCTGCTTACACTTGAGGCTCAGACCTTATGTTTGCTTTTACCTCACAGTTTCCTTTCATGTTTTTGGCACTAAAAGAGGTCTTTAATAAGTTTAACAAGTGGAGGTAACACTTGCCTTACCTTTTTGTAAGAATGCTGTCAACAGTTTTATGATTTATTCTAACAAATTTTCTAGCTATAGCTATACATTTTATTTTTATTTTGTGGGGATGAACAATCCCTATTTTATCCACCTAATAATAGCTTATGCACCTCTTTCATTTTGTAATGTTGAACAAAACATGTTGCTTATAGGTTTTAGACAGGTCTTTCTATTTGTTGTGAGCCTTGAACATTTCACAGAGCACCTAGCAGAGCTAGCTGACAAGAGCAAGTTCCCTCCATCCATAACAAACTGTATGCATTGGGCTATACGTGGAAACATTTGCTTATAATTCCTGCATCACTCGTATTTGAACCTAATAAGTCTCGAGTTCTCAGTGTGGTGTCATTCTCCTGACAAGGCAATACATTTTAAGCAGCAAGAAATGATAAGGGCCATCCGGTAAAAGAGCAACTAAAGGAAGCGTTGCAATTACAGCAAAACAAGAGGTGAAACCAATCCTGCAAATTTATCCCCTGCTATTTTTTTGGATATAGTTTCTTTTGTTTGATCTCAAATTAAAATCACAGACCTCGTGGGTCTACTTGCTGATTTATTTCCACCTTATCTGATCGGCCTTTCGTGCATTTCCTTGCATTGTTGCGCAGTAAAATGGGCCCTTTAGGCTGTCCTCATACCGCGTTGGGCAAACAGCTACAGTGCAAACAAGTTATGCAGGTCAGTTAGCTGAAGAAGAAAGCCGCTTCTCCCCCCAAACACACACAAACTATTCTTCCACTTCTAAGAGTTGTGACCTCCATTTTACCTATGAGTCATCAAGGAGCCCCTGGTCCCGGATATGTGCAATCTATAGTTTCCCCTGAAGTGAGCACCTATAGTGGAGAGAGGGGGGGGGGGTTCCACGAGGCAAAATGGAAATCCCTCATTGTACCCAATCATGATTTTTCTTTGCCAGCTTAAACCTGTCAGTCAGAATTTGAGTCACATTTACTCCAGGTACCTGTTTAGCTATGATGATCAATTAGTAGATGACGGCCTAAATCTGTGGTTCCCAGGGACTTGAGGGACTTTCAGGGGGTCCCCAGTGAAATGGGAATCATTTATTTTCACTTTAATTACATCCATAAGTAACACAATGACAGGATTTCTGTGACTATTTTGGACATGGGTTTCATATACACACCTAAAAGCAAAAATCCTATCGAGATGTGAAACCCTGTGACAAGATGTTGTCAAATGGGTATCCTTGGTCTAATTTGTGTCAGTTTAGGGGTCCTTGACGTGGAATTTTGGGAACGACATGCTGTGTGAAATATGCATGTGGTCTGTGTTTGAGGCTATTTTCCATGAAACTGTAGCATGGCTAAAAGACAATACATATGATGCTTTACTGACTTGTTTTTCAGTCAACCTTGTAAGGTTAATTCCTAATTAGCTTTTGTGTGCTTTGCTATCCCAATAAATAAAACGCGTCATCCAACTTTACTGTCATCTACACTGAGACTTGAAACACCACTCTTTACTGTGTTTTGAACCTATAGTTGTGGGGATGTCGTTCCACAGCTTCTCCTCCGCCACCACTCAAGTTGCAAGACGGGGGGTGGGGGGGCACAATGGATAGCCAATGTTATGTTTTTAACTTGGGTTAATTTTAGACCCAGTCGTCTCCCTGGAGTGAGATTATGTCCCATTCTGGGCTGCTCTGACCTCACAGAGTTAGAAGCTAAGAGGGATTTGGCTGTTACTGCTCAGACGGTTTATCTTCCCTGTTGATGTCAGTGGTCTGTGTGAGAAAGAGGGAGCAGAATGAGAGAGCTGCTAGAGAATCGGATACTAGCGGAGGAAATGAGTGTGGCTTTGGACAGAGCTTCTGCCAGCTATCGTGTAGCCTAACCTTTTTGGCAGAAGATAACCTCAACTAACTTCAGTGAAGTTCATGTAATGATAGTTAGTGGTGGTCAGCAGAACATGCGAGGGCGGTTTGGTTTAACCGATCTAGAAATGGAGCTGGCTGAAACCGATGTTCAGGTATGGCAGAAAGTTAAGCCTGGAGGTTTTGTCTTGTTGACTTGATCTATCTTTTCACCACCCTCTCCTCAGACAATTTTATTTTAAACAGTAGCCCATAAATTGAAGCAAATTAATTGCATTACGCCGAAATGTTACTGAGTGTTGGGTTTGACTGCTTTCTTTTATAGTAATAGTAGTAAATCATGATGAATGCAACAAAATGCAGATCCCGTAGTAGTCACAGAGTGGTGATGTACTGTTTTTCACATCTCATTATGCCCTCATTTTATGAATGGTATGAGTTAAACTCTGGCACGGTATCAGGGGCTTTTCAGAGGGCAGCGTGTTCTGGTTGACCGTTTACATTTGGGATGGTTCTGTTATCTGGAGTCGCATACAGAGTTTGATTTAAATGAGTGCACTTTACACTGATTTCCCTAAAACTTCAAAAAGTCACAGATGTTGAATAGAAGTGTGTATGCATCTGTATGTAATTGAGCAATAATTAGTACCAAAGGGAGGTCAGGCTTAAAATTGTGTCCTGTTTGAGCTCTGATGACTCATAGGTTGAAATATTGTGGTTTCATTGTTGTAACCATGTAACACAATTAAAGTGGCCATATTATGAAATATAATCCCTTGTCTGGGATTTGGGGTGTAACTTTGTGTCTCTGGTGCTACCACCCGCAAACAAACAAAAAAAAACATAATGATGCTGTTTTGAGTGAGATACAGGTTTCTGAATGTCCTCTTCCTTCAGTCTCCGGGTGGGCTGCACGGCTTTCTACGTCACTAGCCAAGACGAGGTGGCTAACCATACTAGCGCTAGCATGCTAGCTCGTTCTCAATGGCAAAACACTGCTACAACACACACTAGTTCACCATAATCTCCAAAAGTACTACTAACATGTCCCTGTTCTGCAGGTATTCCACAAGTGTCCCTGGTCTAGAAGAAGTCTCCCAGCTAATCCTGCCTTGTACTGACCAAAGTTGGAGAAAGAGTTATCTAGCTGATGTGATCTTATATAGCTACTATGTGCGACTCCCAACAAAGATAGTATAGAAGTGAGATGTCTCACTCTGTAGCTAAAATGGAGACCCAAACACAGAGGGTGAAAACAGGATCTGCAGCAATGTGCAGTAAAACAAACATATGGTGTTTTTTGAGAATATTACCATGTAAACCTATTCTGGTACAACCTCAAAATACAATTATGAACCTGAAAATGAGCATAAGATGGGTGCTTTAAAAGGTTATACTGTCTCAACTAGGGTTGGACGATATTGACAAAATGTGATTTTGCAATATCGATTATGAATATTGTGATATTAATTTCGATATTTTTAAACATGTAAAATTATGGGAAAATGCATCGTAACAATATTCATAGATTCATAACAATATAGTGCACAGTGAGACTTATATACGGCTCCGTAGTGCAGCTGGACCACAGGTCGGTCTTGAATGAAAAATATTCAATCTATACGACTCCAAACTAGCTACCTATGAGAAATACGTGCGGGATGGGATTTGGCACCATTTGTCTAGTTCATTGAGACGCTTCTTGAAGCCTTTTTTTATCCACTGTGTGGATGGGCATCATATCTTTGGCCAAATAATACGCTATAGCATTGGTGATTTCAGTGTGTCTCTTCGAGTTCTTGTCGTACTTTGTGCCACTAGCAAAATCACTTGCTAGCGAGGCTTGTTTGGCTAGCTCTGGCGTATAAACAGTTATTTATTTATTTATTTTATGGGAAAGTATTATGCACTCATTTGTTCCCTTTTGTTCTCAATCTAGTTATTCATTTACACTGTCACTCTGTCGAAATATGCACACACGTCACATGGTACGCTCCATAGGGTTTTTTGCGTAGGGGCCCCGTGACCTGACGTACACTGACATTTGCAAGTGGCACGGTAACTGGCCAATAAAACATGATAATTATAGCGTTTCAAGTGGGCTATAAATCGAACACAACTAAGCCACACAGTCAACGGACGGGATGCATTGCTCCAAAAAATAAACAATATATTGCATTGTTATTGTGACACTTTCGATATAATATTGCGCATCGTGATATTGCGATAACAATATTAAGTCAATATATCATGCACCCCTAGTCTCAACAAAAAAAAATTTAATTTAGAAGAGCCAAACTTGGAGGAAATGAAATAAACTGGTTATTCACAGTCCTCAGATAATCCCAGACGTATTCCATAGGGGTGGGACTCACAAGGCCACATGATGCGGTATTATCATGATATCATATCATAGCATCATGATTGCGATATTCTGTGATATATTGCAATTCATTACCTTTTTGCCAACTTCAAATTATGTCCCCAAAGCAAAACTTTGTCAATTTGTGTTTTGTCAAAAAAAAAAATGCCTCTGGTTTGTTCATTTTATTTCAATTTTCCATCTAGTGGACTGAAAAAAACAATCTATTTATCTTATTATTCTAATACCAAAAGGTTAAAATCTCATGCAATTTATATAATAAAGGACTGATACTTGGCATCCGTGTATCGATATAGTATTGGCACAGAAAATATCGCCATACTCTGCTGTATTATTGGCCCTGGCCAATTATCCGGCCGTCTTTTTGCAGATTATCTGTATCTGTGTTTGATTAATTCAAATATGCGCTACTTTGGCTCCGCAAGATTTGCATTTTCACTCGGTTCCAAATATTGGTTATTGGTTTCCTTAACCACTAATAATCAGTATCAGCCTTGAAAAAAGAGTAACAGTCGATCCCTACTGTATTCATGAAGGACTTTAAATCTGAAGCCATTCAGGAAGTGACCGCTAATCCCTTGTTAGTTAATGTGACGGCTTAAAGGGTGCAAGTAAATGGTGACTGACAGCAGAAAACACGGCATACAGGGGTTAGCTCAGGTTTAAAACACATCGCTACAATAATCAGGTTACGCTTTGGCAGTGTTGAATCTCATGTTTGGTCAGAAGATATTGTCAGGGCAATTAAGTCATAACTTCATACATTTGAAAGTATCAGAAAATTTTGATTGATTAGGGCTGCACAATATAAGGAAAATATGCGATAAAGTTGTTGACTATCGCTTTGATGTTACTTGCAATAAATACACAAATATTAAAGTGTTCACAGTTCTGCTTTTCTGCTGCTTTCAATATTCTGCTAAAATACAACTTGCTTGATGAATTAAAGACAAACAAAAGGAAATAAGGTCCAACAATCTTTTATTGAACAAATTGAACATCAAATATAAAAGGCACCACTAAAAACAGTGGCTGTTACTTTTATTTTAAAGTGCAGTTTTCCATCTATACTTTCTTTCAACTAACTCATATCTGAGAGCAAGTTAATAATGTGATGACGATAAAAATATCAATTCGTTGCGCAGCCCTAGTATTGATCACCTGATGCACAAGATCAGATCACGCATGTTCCATACACATTTTGGTGGTTATTATCTAGGGTGGGGGAAAAAAAATTCTTAGATGCATTGCGATTTTTATTTATTTTTTGTTGTTTTAAATGTGTTGATTTTTATTTAAAAGTTGCTTTCTCCAGACATGTACAAATCTGAAAACAGGGACTGAAAGAGAATGGGATAATGGACAACAACTCAGGCAAGAGTGCAGGAAAATAATAAATTATAAGACATGCACACAATAATTAGGCAAAACACAAAAAGGTTGTTGATCTACTTTATCACATTACATGTGACCACCTCATGTTTCCTGTTCTAAGAAGCCAATTCTCCACCTTTTTAAACTTGTCTGAGCCTCTGACATGGAAGATTACTGTGAGAGAAGGTGGCTTCCACAAGCTTGTTTAAGGCTTAAGCATGGAATGACTAGAAAATAAAAACCTCAGTACGCAAAACATTTCATTACAACTTGTGTGTGACAAATACTGTATATGTCAAAATCTAAGAAACTCAGATTACAGATATTGTTTTCTAAATCACGCATGGAAATGTACATAAAAAAAATTGTTGCATCGAGATTCACGGATAATCGGTTTAGAATTGAATCGTTGGCCTCTGAATTGGAGTTGGACCCCCCCCCCTTAGTTATTATAAGAAACTCATATGAGTGACAGCTGGGATGTAACTGTCTGGAGCTCCTCCTCTGTTTTTATCACTTGCTTACTGTTGTCATGAGCTGTCACTCCTCATGACAAAACGGAAATGCATTTGTTTTATGTGGCAATAGCCACAGCTGTTTTCAAACCTTGTAACCTTGGCGCTGCTTTCTGGGTATTAATAAGTCCTGTTGACTAATCACTACTGAACTCCTGTAGGAGTCACTGGCCTCACCATGTTCTCTCCTCCTCTCTTGCTGACCTCTTCTCAATTACATTCCACATCCTCATCATCGCCTCCTTTTTTTTTTTTCTCATCCTCCTTTGCTGTATTCTTTCAGGGGGATGCCAGGGGCCAGCTGGTGGCGGAGCGACTGGGTCTGGGACACAACCTGGACCTGTCTGACACAATGGTTCAACAGAAGCTGGACGAGATCAAGGAGCAGATCCGTCGCGAGATCCGCAAAGAGCTGAAGATCAAAGAAGGTGCCGAGAACCTGCGAAAGGTAAAAATCACTGAATATGTTGTGGAGAGTCTTTCTATGAAAGGCTTTTTAAAATTTTAAAATGTAATGTTTACTACCCTAACCTAGGGTTACAGATTAGCAGGGCCACAGGAATCTGCGGACGCGACTTTTCCGCAGATTTGAAAACAAATTAAGAAAAACCAAAAAGTAAAACTCAGAATGTTAACACATCTACACCGCAAGCAGAAAAACTAAATTCCACGGATTTTTGTTCTTTATCACGACTTAAAACTGTCAAGAGACAGATCAATTAAAACTGTTCTCCCCTCGACTAGTAAACTCACATTTATGATTCAAGTTGGTAAAGTTTCCCTTTTTAAAATCTTTGCTATTAGATAAATTATGTCATCCACTCTCCACCCTCAGGTCACCACGGACAAGAAGAGCCTGGCTTATGTCGACAACATGCTGAAAAATCCAACAAGAAGGTGGAGGAGCTTCACCAGGAGCTGCAAGAGCTCAACGCCCACATTGTGGTCAAAGACCCTGAAGAACTGCTAGGTAACGGAGAAACGCCACAGCAAAGCAGCCCCAGAGCATTTAGGAAACATTAACCAAGTAGGAAAGGCAGTTGACATATGCTAATGCTATACTGTACTTCCTCCTCAAATATATCTGTGTTTCCCACAGATTAGAAAACCATTTGTGGCGGGGGGGGGGTGACATCATACGCTCAGTTGCATATTTGTGACGTCACTATGCAATCAATTGCGTAAAGCTAGTAAGGTAGATAGAGACAAATAGAAATCTTTAGCCAAATAATCACAAATTCAATACAGGGATGTCTTTTACCTTATACTTATGTACACCGTGTGCAGTGCTGCCACACATGAGGAGAGAGTGGAGTGGAGGGGCTGCTCCTCACAAAAACCGATTCAGAGAGAGGGGACTGTTTTGGCGGCCACAGGAGAGAAATACCTTGCGTGCTCGCTGGACAATACTTGGTACTTTTCTACAGAAAGGCGCCAGATTTGTGGCTAGTCGCTTTTGTGGGAAAAAAGTTGCTAAGGGGGTCTGAAAAGTCGCTAAGTTGGCAACACTGTTTTCATGGAGACCGTTGCTGTGTGCACAGAGGGGAGGGGCTGTGTATGTGTGTGTTTATGTGTAGAGTGACAGAGACGGAGGACAGCAGGGAATGAAAATGCAGCTGAACAAATGCGTGTTTTAAATAGAGTTAAAAAAGATTAATAACAAAACTTACAAAAGTCTGTGTGGGAAATACTGTATCATTGTTGTAGATGTGCACTTTTACTTGGGCTCCATGTTCCTTGTGTCAAAGCTTCAAAATTGTATATTTAGTTACATGTTGCCCAAATTAACACTCAAATAGTTTTTCTACTTTTCTTTTTATTTATATTTGAAATTTTATTCTTATTGATATTTTCAAGCTAAATGAATTGATCAAAATTTTGATGCAGTTTATTTAATTGACAATGATAGTCCAGTTGTCTTTGGTTGGAGGGTTCTCCTGCAGCCTTTCATGTGGGATGGCTATCTTCCTATTCTAAAGAGCCATACCTTTTTATCCAGGATTTGTTCCCTGGTGTGATGTCACAAAACAGCAAATTCTATTCCAAATGTTGTCTTATTATTCTCTCCAAGATACTGGTTCATTGCGAATGCAAAGTATCGCGGAGTAAATAATTTTGACACTGCTGTGTCAGAACGACACATACATGAACACACATTGAGTGTTTGGAGGTGACTCACTCTCCAGAGGCTGACATTGTTGCATTCCACATTCCACTGGCCGTTACAATGAGCTGTTGATTGTTCCCCTCCGAGGCTGTTGAAAGCCTGCTCCTGTGCATTTTCCAACAACAATGGATTTTGGAGAGAGTTACCCACAGCATAATGTAGTTTTGTTACAGTAGGTGCCTTGTGCAGCATTTGTTGGTGGCGAGTGTCCGGGGGAATTCAGGAAGAGAAGGAATGTTATTTGTCTGCCTGTTACCATCACATCCCCCCAGGTCAGTTGACATTAGGAAGTAGATGAGGAGGAGGCAAGGGAGGTCATCTTGGTTAAGGGTTATCTTAAGTGGGAACAAATTTAGCCTGACTCGGTGACTCTCAATCTGATGAACGAGGGCTTTCTTTTTAAGTGACGCGACGCCAGCGGAATGTCGCCAGCTATCGCAAAATGATGGAGAGGCCAGCTCCGCTCCACAGTCATGAGACAAGTTTGTTGAAATGCGTTTAGCTCTCGAATCCGCAAGAGACGGCACTTGTTTACTGAATTCGTAGGAAGGAGTTGCTCTGGGCCTCTGCGAGCAGCCAGAATGTGTTTTTGTTCCCGGCGAAAGTTGAGAGGGGCTCTGGTTATTCTCCCCCACTCAGCTGAGGCCAGAAATGGACCGACTCACTCTCAGGTGCTGTCTGTCAGCAGCCGCAGCAACTCTTATGCAGGGTCACCAGCCAGTTCCCTCTGTCACATATAATCCCATTCACAAAGAGACGTGCCCCAAGTTCAGCAGTTTGCTTCCTGAATACATGTCCAGTCTGTTTCCCTTCCAGTCACCATATCACATATCAAGTGACAAACCACCCACGCCAGTTTTGGGTTCAGCTCTGATGATGATGTAGTAATTGTTTGCAGAGTATTGTTAGCATGTTTCTCATTGCCTTCTTATCAGATACAGATGGGGTTAATCCGAGGGAGGGTTCCCCTTGTCAGCTGTCCAGCAGTGACATCAGCCCTACAGCTATTCAGTAGCTCAGTATCTTGTCCTCCGGCCCAGCGTGGGCTGAGACGGAGGGGTGGGGGTCCTTGAATTCTTGGCTCGATCTGACCCTGACCAAACCACACCCCCCATGCAGAGAGGAAAGCCCCGAACGTAGACTGGCGCGTGTTTCTCAGCGTGCCTTTGTCTTTTTTGTCATGACACTGACTTAACGTGATGTTGATGTAATCACTGTGACGTTACAGAAATATACAATGTGGCGTTTAAGAACGCAAAGGGCCGTTTTTCCCCAAGCCCCTGCTAAATTCTTACCTTGCTCGACAGGCTTTTCTACACCCATGTGATTTGGATGAGAATCTGAAAGTGTCTCTGTTTTTCCCATCTAGCCATGCAGCCCCCGTGTCTGCACACTTTCAGTAATGCTACACAGAAGGTTGATTTTTATATATATAAATATATTTGTGTGTGTGTACACACAAGAGGGTCACCCCGGGAAGGCTAACATCCCCTCCTCCTGCACAAAAACCTCAGCAGTGATGCTCTCTCAGCCTTTTAATTATTATGACTCATTTAACCTTTCAGTTTAAAGAGTCACATGCTTTCTTTTTGCCCATATCCAGCAGGTGCTTAAAGGAATCTTTAGACACTGTTTTGATAAGACATTCACAGTGAATGAATCACAGACCCGCCTGCTGGTTATTGTTATCTGTGTTTGGCAACGTCCACCAGAATAACAGATTTTCCTCACTGCTGTTATTTTAAGTAAAGACTGAAGACACCTTCATGGAAATCTTTTTTTTTTTTTTTTTTTTAAACATGGGTCTTGGAGTTTTAATGTCATGTTACTTGTCTTTTTTTTTTTTTTACACTTTAAATTTATAATAAGAGAATTTAACTATAATACTAATGTTACCTACATGCAATTAATCAAAAATGTAATAGCGATTATGATTTAGGCTCCTAATGATCTCAAAAACAGAGTAATCGGAAAAAAATTACATTATTTGCAGGTGAACTCTTATTTTGTCTTGTGTGATGAATGAAAAAACTTCAAAAATTCAATAATTGCAACATCTTTCCAAAAGTCAATAAGTAATTGTGTTAAAGTGATTTCAACATTTACCAAAATAATCGGGAGTATGATTTTTTTTTTTTTTTTTCTCTTCCCATAACCAAGCAGCCCTAATAATAATGGGCTACTATTTTGTTGGTCCTGGAGAGAAAATGGCATTGTTTGAGTTTTGGATGTGGCAACTCTTTCTAAGTGTACTCTTTGGGTCCTTTCTGAGAGCAGTTGCTTTATGACACCATAGACGCTGAAACTAAACTTGCAAGTCAAGTCAGGAGAAGTCAGGCAGGTTTTTTTGCCCACCTCACGTGTGTGTGTGTGTGTGTGTGTGTGTGTGTGTGTGTGTGTGTGTGTGTGTGTGTGTGTGTGTGTGTGTGTGTGTGTGTGTGTGTGTGTGTGTGTGTGTGTGTGTGTGTGTGTGTGTGTGTGTGTGTGTGTGTGTGTGTGTGTGTGTGTGTGTGTGTGTGTGTGTGTGTGTGTGTGTGTGTGTGTGTGTGTGTGTGTGTGTGTGTGTGTGTGTGTGTGTGTGTGTGTGTGTGTGTGTGTGTGTGTGTGTGTGTGTGTGTGTGTGTGTGTGTGTGTGTGTGTGTGTGTGTGTGTGTGTGTGTGTGTGTGTGTGTGTGTGTGTGTGTGTGTGTGTGTGCTAAGTGATCCGCCTGTGGAGGGGTTTTGTCTGCACCTTTCGAGTCCAGACATGACCCAAAAAAACACACAACAGGGCAAAACTGAAATTAGCGGCCAGAACTGAGGTCCAGCTCGGGATAGAAGACACTTGTTTTCACTTTGTGTGTCTACCTGGTGTATGTGTGAATACATGAGAAACTCAAAAGCCTAAACAGATATTGGCACAGCAAGACTGTGTTGCCTTAGCTGATTTTACGGAATGGACAAGAAGCACTTTGACAAAAGAAGTTTGAAATGTGGATATATCATTGTCATAAGTGTTTACACCACATTTGCTTATGTAGTAATGTCACTGCAGTTTTGGTAGTCGTCTGCAAGTTCACACTTGTTCTATTTTCTTCCGTTACTCAGAATAGAGATGGCCGCAGGGTTTCCCTCTGCTGTTAGTTTGAACAGACATCCAATGAGATGACAGAAAAATCATTTGAATTAGTAGTGATTGCCTTTGTATTGTAGTTGTTGATAACAAATCAAACTGAATACAGTGGTGTGAAAAAGTGTTTGCCCCCTTCCTCAATTCCTGTTCCTTTGCATGTTTGTCACACTTAAGTGTTTTGGAACATCAAACCAATTTAAACAATAGTCAAGGACAACACAAGTAAACACAAAATGCAATTTGTAAATGAAGGTGTTTATTATTAAAGGTGAAAAAAAATCCAAACCATTATTGCCCTGTGTGAAAAAGTGATTGCCCCCCTTGTTAAAACATACTATAACTGTGGTTGTCCACACCTGAGTTCAATTTCTCTAGCCACACCAAGGCCTGATTATTGCCACACCTGTTCACAATCAAGGCATCACTTAAATAGGAGCTGCTTGACACAGTAAGGTCCACCAGAAGATCCTTAAAAGCTACACATCATGCCGAGACCCAAAGAAATTCAGGAACAATTGAGAAAGAAAGTAATTGAGATCTATCAGTCTGGAAAGGGTTATAAAGCCATTTCCAAAGCTTTGGGAATCCAGCGAACCACAGTGAGAGCCATTATCCACAAATGGCGAAGACATGGAACAGTGGTGAACCTTCCCAGGAGTGGCCGGCCGCCCAAAATTACCCCAAGAGCGCAGCGACAACTCATCCAAGAGGTCACAAAAGACCCCACACTTTTGGGACAACATTCTGTGGACCGATGAGACAAAAGTGGAACTCTTTGGAAGGTGTGTGTCCAAGTATATCTGGCGTAGAAGGAACACTGCATTTCATAAAAAGAACATTATACCAACAGTAAAATATGGTGGTGGTAGTGTGATGGTCTGGGGCTGTTTTGCTGCTTCAGGACCTGGAAGACTTGCCGTGATAAAAGGAACTATGAATTCTGCTGTCTACCAAGAGATCCTGAAGGAGAATGTCCGACCATCTGTTCGTGTACTCAAGCTGAAACGAACTTGGGTTCTGCAGCAGGACAATGATCCTAAACACACCAGCAAGTCCACCACCGAGTGGCTGAAGAAAAACAAAATGAAGACTTTGGAGTGGCCTAGCCAAAGTCCTGACCTGAATCCTATTGAGATGTTGTGGTATGACCTTAAAAAGGCCGTTCATGCTCGAAAACCCTCTAATGTAACTGAATTAGGACAATTCTGCAAAGATGAGTGGGCCAAAATTCCTCCAGGACGCTGTAAAAGCCTCATTGCACATTATCGCAAACGCTTGGTTGCAGTTGTTGCTGCTAAGGGTGGCCCAACCAGTTATTAGGTTTAGGGGGCAATCACTTTTTCACACAGGGCCATGATGGTTTGGATTTTTTTTCACTTTTAATAATAAACACATTCATTTACAAATTGCATTTTGTGTTTACTTGTGTTGTCCTTGACTATTGTTTAAATTGGTTTGATGTTCCGAAACACTTAAGTGTGACAAACATGCAAAGGAACAGGAAATGAGGAAGGGGGCAAACACTTTTTCACACCACTGTATGTGTGTGCTTTGGGTTCATGTTTGATGTGGTCACATGTTTCTGTTTTCTGTGTCTCCATAACGGAGCAAGAACAAGTGTGTAAAAGACACATCCAATCCAATTTTAAAAGTCTCCCTCTGACACCAGTTATTGATCTGAATTTCTACTTCATGTCTTGTTTTAACATACTTCATGACATTGTAAACAGCAGACCTTTCTGGATACATTATGTGACTACCGAAGTTGCTACATGACATGTTTTTGAAAGCAAAGTTAGTGCTGCGAACCTGGTCAGCTAACTTAAAAATGGCTGGCAGCAAAAAATAGCCCAGGCATGCTGAGTTACCATTTACAGTCGGTGTATATTTGTGACATACTCCAGCAGCACATACAGAGTCATATATCTGTGGTTGTTTCCAAAGTGCCATAAGGTTATAAATTGTACTTTTTTTTTTTTTTTTTCTCTTTACCCAGAATGCCCTTTGACCCCAGATACTCCCAACAGTGAGGCGAGACTGTGCACCAGCAGCAGCCGCCTCGCTGCCCTAAAAAGACAGAATGACATTGAGCTAAAGGTGAAACAGGGTGCCGAGAACATGATTCTGATGTACTCCAACGGGCCCTCCAAGGTAAGACTCAGCAGGAGAGGGTTCAGCTCAGCCTGACAAGTGTGTAAATGCAGACATTCACCAAATAAAACTCGAGCACTTGGGCAATCATAAAGGTTTTAAACAAACATACACATTAAATTTATTAATTTGGGGAGAAATTGTGGTAGAAATTGTATAAATCCATCATTTTAAAAATCCACTTCCAGTTTCAACTTTGAATTACTTACTTGCGTTGTCCTATGCAATGAAGGGATTACTAGCAACATTTCACCAAAACTAGGAAAATAAGAGTTAAAATTTAAAAATTTTAAATGATCTTTTTGGCAGTCCAAGAGGAGTAACAGAAGCTGACATAACACTGATTTATTTAAGTCACCTTTATCAGGGTTTCCGGACATAATCACAATCCAGATTTTCTTTTTTCTTTTCTTTTTAAAGTTAAGGTAACACATGGAATAATATTAATAATCGCATGGAAACTGCAGTGAGAACCTCGTTCCCAATTTGAAAATCAGTCTGTAGGTGGTTGAAAAATACATGCTGGGATTGCTTTTCCAGTTTCACTGTAGGGGAGGGGGAAACATGAGAATTCACAAAGCTCTTTGTGGCTCCTCTAATGCTCTGAGTGAGGAAAACTATCATTTAGGTGAGAGGGGTGTGTAAGTTACCAGAACTGATAACAGTTGGAGCGCCAAGATGAGGATGAGCGGCTCTTGGTCCGTCAATAGTAACTGAAACTACTTTGTAGTAGACGGTTTCGTATAGTGTTTCAGTAGCGAGTCTCTAATTTGAGATTACATTTAATAATTTCTATAGTTTGACGTCTTTGAGAGATATGCTTGTTTGCTTTCTTGGCGAGAGTTAGATAAGAACATTGATACAACTCTTATGACTGTGGTAAATATGACGCTACAGCTAGTTAGCTTAGCATAAAGATTGGAAACACAGGGAAACAGCTAGCCTGGCTCAGTTCAAATATAATAAAATCCACATCATGCTCTCAAAAAGTATGTTATGGCAATTTGTGCTGAATCTGATATGTGACCAGTTTAAATTAACAAGAACAGTTTTACAAAGATTTGTAGACAAGGTCAGTATTACATTTTGAGATATTTGGGATCTCTAACTTGGGTCAATGTCATGTCCAATGTTTTTTACACAAATGTTGTTAACTTTATGTTCAAGTGAGTATTGCTTGAAAACCAGTAGCACATGTAGATCCTTGGTCTGTAACTGTAGTACAGTAAAAACACTGAAAACTGCCACATGATCCCCTGTGTCTGGAAGGTGCCTCTGTCTGACTGGGGGAGGTCGCTTACAAAACACTATGACCTTCCCCCGTCAGACAGACAGACAGAGACACCTTTCAGTTGGAAATAGTCCTGTCCTGATGTCAGAGAGGAAATGTCTGCTGGACAGAGGTCTTTCCTGCACGCTGTGCCATAAACAACCAGGAATTACACTTCAGAGGAATTTTGGGTGGAGTTTGATTACTGTGTGTGTGTGTGTGTGTGTGTGTGTGTGTGTGTGTGTGTGTGTGTGTGTGTGTGTGTGTGTGTGTGTGTGATTACAACACTCAATGCGATTCCAGTTGCCTTTTTTTGATGAACAACATTTTCCATGTGGTCACTCACTTCTTTGGCTCCAATTAAGGGCATGAACTGGCGTCCTGGCTGTTTGTGTTGCATGCTCACAACAATAAAACACAATAGGTGATGAAAGATGGTGTGCAATTAGTCATCCATAAAGTCCCGGCATCCATTTAATTTACCTGGAAGACAAAACGCTATTAAAACCTTTAAATCAAACATGAATGTATAGTAATGTATATCAAAGTGTTATGACAAAGCGATGTTTCCCCACCAACTGTAATGATTTAATTTCTAATTGTGTTCATAGGATCGTAAGTTGCTAGCGACTGCCCAGCAGATGCTTCAGGACAGCAAGACGAAGATAGAATTCATCAGGATGCAGATCCTGAAGGCCAGCCAGGCCAGCGAGCTGAGCTTCGAGAACAACGATGTGATGGGTGAGCACTCAGTGATTTTAGAATTAGCCAGCGTGACCTTTTTTTGAGAAGAAATGCCTGTATAAGTGCACACAAGGTCTCATGAACAAGTGTGTCTAAATGAAAGAACCATGTCCACCCTGTCCTCCAGACAAGCCCATCATCAGCCCGTTGGACCTTCGGGTGGAGGAGCTGTGTCACCACGCCAAGATAGAATCCGCTGTGGCAGAGGGAGCCAAGAACGTCATGAAACTCCTGGGCACGGGAAAAGTCACGGAAAAGAAAGCACATTCAGAGGTGGATGTTTGTGTTTACGTGTGTGCGAGTTCATGTCCATCGTGTGAAATTCACATCTTCTGCGTACAATGGTGAATTAAAACTAACAGGAACAAGATTCTCATCACTTTAGACCTGTTGCAGTGTCATGGGCTTCAAATGAAACTGATCCTTGCACAGCTAATGTGCTCTATTAAAGTAAAATAGCCGGTGTAATTGATGTGTTTCTCTCTCTTTCCACCTCTGCTATTTCCTTTCCTCCTACCCTCCTTTGGTTCCTTCTGTATTACCTTCCCTCCTCCCTGTCTCCAGGCCCAGGCTCGTTTTAATGAGTCCAGTCAAAAGCTCGACCTCCTGCGATATTCCTTGGAGCAACGCCTCAATGAGTTGCCTAAAAACCACCCTCGCAGCAGCAGCATCGTGGAAGAGCTTTCCCTGCTGGCGTCACCGGTCCTCAGTCCCCGATCCAGCATCATCTCCACGCAGAACCAGTACAGCACCGTAACTAAGCCTGCTGCCCTCACAGGTAACTGGACAAAAGACACAGTGATGGTTATTGATAGCACGTTGACTATTTGAGATGATTTACACTCTGATATCCCAGCATCATCCTACTCTTCTTCACCACCAAAGAATGAAAATGAAATTATTTGCGTGTGTGTTTAGGAACTTTGGCATGTGTTCATTTTGGTAAGTATTCCTATTGGATGCTTGGTACACCAGTTTATAGGGTACCTTCAGTCACACAGAAACAATCGACTCACTTGACAAATCTGTTAAAGGGATAGTCTGGATTTTTTGGAGTGGGGTTGTATGAGGGACTGAGCCATAGTCATTCTTTTAGCTACAGTAAATGGTGCTCGGCCCGCCCCCAGTTTGGAGAAGCAGGCAGGAGTACCGACATGGAAGCTAAGCAATGTCCTGCTGTGGAAGAGGGCAGAAACATATTTTAGCCTCCTAAAAAAGGCAGAGCTAAAAAAAAAAGTTTAAATTTAGATTTATTTGACCGCTTAACCTTGGCGTCAGACAGCCATGTTTAAGTTTACATAGAGGGAACTAAAGCTGTTCTATGCTCTTGTCAAAGCCACCAGACTCAATTGACAAAATCTGTAATTGTATCTCGCATAACACAAGTTGCAGGTCTCCCCCTGCCTCCATCGGTTAGTTAGTTAATGTTATTGTGTGACTTATTTATCACTGTTTTTGTCAATTGAGTAGTGGCTTTGTCGAGAGGTAGAACTGTGTAAACTTAAACAGGGCAGGGCTGTCTGATGGCAACATACTCTAAACTACAGCTGGGAAATATATGAATATTATATCGATATTGTGATATGAGACTTGATAGTGTCTTAGTTTTTGGATATCATAATATGACATAAGTGTTGTCTTTTCCTGGTTTTAAAGGCTGCATTATAGTAAAGTGATGTCATTTTCTGAACTTACCAGACTGTTGTAACTGTTCTGTTATTTGCCTTTACCCACTTAGTCATTATATCCACATTATTGATGATTGTTTATCAAACATCTCATTGTGTGAATATTTTGTGAAAGCACCAATAGTCGTACAATATCGTTTGGGGTTTCGATATGAAGGTATTTTGGTAAAAAAATATTGTGATATTTGATTTTCTCCATATCGCCCAGCCCTACTCTAAACAAAGGGTACACTTACCTTGATATGCATGCTGACTCGCATCTACTGTAACTAATACACTGACTATCGAGAAGTACCTCATACCAAATACAGGAAGTTCTGGCTGGCTATTGTTGTGTTAAAAGAGAAGCATAGTTCCTGAAGGGAATAGCTCAGTGCTTAGTGTGTACATTTATTTTATTTATTTATTTAGGATCCCCATTAGTTGTTTCCAAAGTAACAACTGTTCTTCCTGGGGTCCACGCAAAAGATAAAACAAAACAAGACGATCAACGTTACATGACTACTTCCATATTATCGATACAATTAATACATTTTGTATAATTAATAGTTATCAATAAAATATAGTTCTACTGATACATTCACATTTCCTTAACGTTTGACACAAGTAACCAATGGACACATTAATACTTAGGTGAACAGAACATTAATCCACGTTCCCATCCCCACTTTCATATGCAGTTTAAGATGATTTCTTTTGAGTAATTGCTGATTTTACTCCCTTTTTTAAAACTGATCTCACTTGTAATACATGAGAGAGCGTAACGGTGGATGCACTCAGAGCAGAAAGTTGTTGGCAGTTTACATGTGAAGTGGTTGTAAATGTACCGTGTAGGTTTCAGTTTGTCTTTGAATAAATGCTGCCGTTCTTCAAAAAAAGGGGGGGAGTCAGTTGAAAAAGACTCAGACACCAGAGAGACAATAGGACAGGGGGGCCCGTCTACAAACCAATCAATGACTAGTTGTATTAGTAGTACAAATGGTGTGAGCTATTGATATGTATTTTCCCACCTCCTTTCCAGGCACGTTAGACGTCAGGCTCATGGGCTGTCAGGACCTTCTGGAGAATGTTCCAGGTCGTTCCAAAGCTGCATCTGTCCCGCTGCCTGGATGGAGCCCCAGCGAGACGCGCTCATCTTTCATAAGCCGAGCAAACCGGAACCGCGGTGTGAGCTCCCGGAACCTGACAAAGAGCGAGGAACTCTCCAGTAAGTTGATCTGACCTCGTACACAGTTTGGTAATAAGTCAGTATTGGTGAAAAGAAGTTTTGCGATGACATCGACCTTCATAAAAGAGAAATCACAGTAGGACCATAATAGACCTGTAAGACTGCAGAGAGAAAAGACCTTGTCCGTTATACCAACTGAATTACAGTCACAATCAGGGCATTGTTACTACATCTGCACTTAATAAATAACGTGTGTGTGTGTTTCCTCAGATGAGATCAGCGCAGTGTTGAAGCTGGACAACACGGTAGTCGGCCAAACAAGCTGGAGGTCGGTCAGTAACCAGTCCTGGG
Organism: Percina caprodes; assembly: GCA_013375575.1. Classification (NCBI taxonomy): domain Eukaryota; kingdom Metazoa; phylum Chordata; class Actinopteri; order Perciformes; family Percidae; genus Percina; species Percina caprodes. Next base: position 26,452 of record JABXJD010001046.1, read on the forward strand.
ACCAGAAGTTTACATTGGAGCTGGACCGGGTAACTAACACACACACACTCACACTTACACTCACACTCTCCCCCCCTACCCTTGGCCTATATCTGTGCTATTGACTCACTGTTGAGCTTGAGTAACGCAGTCGGTGTGTTTGACATCTGGTGTGTGTGTGTGTGTGTGTGTGTGCGTGTGCGGCTCTGACCTGTAGTCTCGTGAGCTGGAGATCTCGGTGTACTGGCGTGACTGGCGTTCGCTCTGTGCTGTCAAGTTCCTGCGACTGGAGGACTTCCTGGACAACCAGCGTCATGGGATGTGTCTGTACCTAGAGCCACAGGGGATGCTGTTTGCTGAGGTACACATAAACACCAACTATTATTTACCCTCATTGGCGACATTTGACTTAGCACATTGGGCCTTGTCCAGCACCGTTCTCTTAAATTTTCTCTTAATTTTTTCCCAACCAAATCTGCTCTTTACCTGGTGTGCCGAATGATGAATCCCACATGATCATAATTGTTTTTAAGTTTGGCCACGCCACCTAAACATTGTATAAGGCTAGGTGTTGTTCTGTGTGCTAACACTCATGCCACCAAAAGCTTGGTCCTCTGCTGCATGTCATCCCCCCTCGTATTCCCTCCTTTCCAGTACACAGCTGTCTGTAAAGGCAAAAAGGCCCAAACAATAATCTTGAAAAAAAGAGAGGCAGTAGAAGAACCTCAGCAGTGTTGAAATCGCTGCATTAGATTTTTTTATTTTTTTTAAAGGTTAAAGATTTTTTGGGGCTTCCCCCATTTATTATAGTGACAGTGGATAGACCGCAGGTTGGATTCAAACCCGGGCCGCTGCAGGACTCAGCCAACATGGGCGCACACTCTTACTGGGTGAGCTAGAGGATGACTTTATAACAACAAACTGATTTTTTTCCAGCGTCAGTACTAATAAAGTACTAGTAAATCAAAAACATATATACCCAATAAATATATTATATACAATTAGTCTAAATTTGATCTCATGATATTCGTTTTTTATGTTCTTCAAATTTAAAACAGTTTCCTTGTGTTGGACAAACAATTTTTGGAATGTAAACACAAGATTTTTTTTTCTTGTCTTGGTTAGTGCTCTCGGCCACCTCAACTAACTATGTTCTCTTTCTTAAGAGAAGAGAAAACAGGAAAATGTTGGGGAATCCCAGAAATCAATGTGTTCTAACCAAATGAAAAGAAATCATGAATATGAACAAAGATAAGAGAAGATTTGTTCATAGATCTCATCGTGCATGAGGCCTTTGTTTCAGTACATCCTGTAATGTGTGAAAGCCTTTCCTTGGACAAGCTGTTCTGTTATACCGTATATGTATATATTATGTATAAATGTTCATGTCTCTTGTTCAGGTAACATTTTTCAATCCCGTCATTGAGAGACGACCAAAGCTGCAAAGACAAAAGAAGATTTTCTCAAAGCAGCAAGGTGAGTCAACATTCAATATTACCTGCCACTTCTTCAAGGTGTACGATTCTGATTCTCAGTCAGGCATCACAGAGATGTACAGTACATGTGCTAAAACAGGCCTGAGTAATATTTCTAACAATGTTAATGTGCTCATTATGCTTTTTGTCTTCTTCCCTGTATTGTGTTATATATCTTTTGTGCACGTTATAGGTTTACAAAGTGAAAAAGCCCAAAAAGGGTGAAAAAAGGTGCAAGATGTGCAGTACTACAAAAATATGGTGTTTTTAAAAAAAAAAAATTTAACCACATAAAGCTATTCTTGTACAACCTGTAAATATAATTGTGAACTGAAAATGAGCATAAAATGGGCACTTTAATAATCTGGTTCTTGGATTTGTTAAATACAGTATTCATCAGTTGCTAGGTGGCTAAAGAAAAGGAGAGAAAACTGCAACTCAATGCTTGGTGGCCTTAGGAGACAGTTGAAACCGACAGGAATATTGCCAAAGTCAGACCTTTTTATTTTAATTTTTTTTACTCTGATGTTGAAATACTCACTCACGCTTTTATTACCAGTCACTTGGACTATTGCAATTCCCTTTTTACTGGATTACCCAAAAGTCTATAAGGAAACTACAGCTAGGTCAGAGTGCTGCGGCCAGGGTCTTAACTAAAACAAGGACAATGGATGGCATCACACCACTGCTTAAGGCACTGCACTGGCCATCTGGATCTTTTAGAATAGATTTAAAAGTTCTTTTACTTCATTCTGAATCGTTTAATGACCTTTCGCTTTAATACATCAGACATCTTCTGATTTCATGTTCCAGCCAGATCCCTGAGGTCATCCACTTCTTTTCTTTAAATTTGTTCGTTGTGTTTTTTTGCCCGTAAACTGGGGAACTCACTGTCTCCAGATATTGAAACGGAAAGCTCCCGCTGTATTTAAAAAAAAAAAAAAAAAAAAAGGAAAATAAAGACCTATATTTGAAATCTGGTTTTTAATTTGGAGCAATGTTATAGCAGAATTTTTTTTTTTTTATATTTTTATTGTCTTATTTAAATTTTTAGTCTTGCTTAATTTTTTATTTTTTTTATTCATCTTTTGTTTTGTTTTCATTGTTTGGGCTGCATGTTTGCATGAAAGGTGCTCTATAAATGAAGCTGACTCGAGATTATTTTTAATTAATATAAACGTGTTCCTTGTTTTTCTCCTCTGACCGTTTCTCACTGTCCTTTTTTACACACATCATCACCTCCTTGCTCTTGGTCTGGTTTATCTCTTGGATACCAGGTAAAACCTTCCTGCGAGCCCCTCAGATGAACATCAACATCGCCACCTGGGGCCGCCTGGTGAGAAGAGCCATACCCACCGTCAGCACCAACTCCTTTAGCCCGCAGCCGGTGGAGACCGGACCCAGCAGCCTGCCTGGTTCACCCACACCCAGCAGGTACACACACACACACACACACACACACACACACACTCAGGATATTCCAAAGCAATCAACAATTCATACTCGTGTTCCTCTGCCCATACACAGTGACCCACTGGTGACCAAGCTGGACTTTGACAAAGAGCCTACCCCAGGGCCCAAACATTACCCAGCAGCCGATGACATCCAAGAACCACTGGTGCAGGACAAGATTCCTGACAAGGACAAAGTACAGGTACAGGGATCTGGGAATTACTGGCCCTGATGACTTATGTGAGAGTCCTTCTTAAAATCAGTTCTTATGACCCTTATTTCCCACCACGTGCGTCTGCACTGCATTCTGGAGGCGCCGCGAGCAATCACAACATTCAAGTTAATGCTAGAAATCCACCACCTACTCACGGCGTGTCCCAGAAGCGTGCGTAAAGCGGCTCGCCGCTCTGCTAAAGATACCCGCCAGGTCTGTTTTTACGCAAGCCACGGGAAGTTCGGACAGCTGGGCAGGAGAGCATCCAGTCAAAAAAAGACACCCCCCCCCAAAATCGTATACGTCTCCTTTACAACACCATCTTGGAGGTGGAAAAACATAACAATGACAGATCCTTTTATCAGGACAATGCCAATAAAAGAGAAGGTATGCAGTTTAATTCCAGGAGTGCTTGGAGTGGAAGGTAGATACTACTAGATTGTAGAGATAATAAAAGAGTCGGGCAGGCAAGACGCCTCTGAGACACTCCCGGTGTGGTATGGCGCACGGTGCGGACGCACGTGCCTCGTGGAAAATATGGTTTAGAACGAGCTAAACCGAACCACTGTCTTCTAATAAAACTTTCTGTGTTAGCCACATGGCTATAATAAAACCAACAACTTCAAATAAGATCTTTCCCATGTATTGACTTATGTTCACCTTATTATGTTTGTAACCTGTGATCATGAGTCAGGCTATCCATAGTCGATAGCCTCGACTTTGCACTTCCGGGATTGCTCCGTTTGCCGACAAACTCTGCCAGATTTCACTCATTTAGGCCGGATATCTGTTGCCTTGGGCTTCCTTTGTGTTGGCGTTCTAAACTCTGGTGGATTTCTGAGGACTATGGTTACCTGGTCCTCAGATCTCTGCAGGGTAAATCCAGACAGCTAGCTAGACCGTCTGTCCAGTCTGAGTTTTCTGTTGCACGACTAAAACTACTTTTGAACATACACATGTTGCACAAAAACAAGTTCCTTCCCGAGGCTATTTTGCAGAGGCACCGTGGCTCTATCCGGTACTTAGCACCGCCCAAGACGATTGTGATTGGTTCAAAGAAATGCCGAAAACCAGAGCACGTTTTTCTCCCATCCCAGAATGCTGTGTGGACTGGCAATGCGAGACTGACCTATCCATAACCAAAGGAAAAGCAAAGAAGTGTTTAGTCGAGTCATAGTCACAGGATTTGTTTGACTAAACTACATAATTAATATATTTGATTCGATTGGTCTCCATTATGACGGTGTCCTTGAAATTAGTACAGTCATGCAGATCTTATAATGTAGTGATTATCAAAGTATATTTGTACTTATCACACTATTATTATTATTATTATTATTCAGACACAACAGATGTAACTATCATTTTCCACTACTAAATAATGCCTAAAAGCTCATCCCTAATCATTTCTAGCTGACCTAAACCCCATTTTGCCTATTTTTATTCACTTTTCACTGCTTTGCATTGGCTCTTTGCAGGACGCACTCGCCTCGTTCGATTTCTTAAACAAGAGGAACAGCATGGCGGTGAACCCAGACCTGGACCGAACGGTGGAGCAGGAGATGCAGCATCCGGATCTGGAGCTCATTGCCATCCAGAAAGACACAGAGATAAGGTAGGAGAGCCATGGACTTGTCTTATTTGTGTTCCGGTTAAACCTACATATCTTGATACTTCCTTTGAGGAGGGGGACTGGAAGACTAACATGGTTTTCTGTCTCATTTTGCTGAGAACCTGCCACCTTTTATTGCTTTCATTGTTCTGGACGTCTTCTGTCCAGGTTAAACTGTTGTGACATGCAAGTATTCAGTGGATATGAAATAAAGTAGCATGGGTGGGAACACTGCCCCCTGGCTTTAAATCTTTTGTGTTGCAAAAAATGAACACATTGTCCGCCGCAGGCTGGTTCTGCATTCAAACTCACTAGCTTTCTGCAGCCGCCTCTACATTTGGTTCATAATGGAGACTAATGGAAACACTTCTTTTTTTCCAGGGAAGAAGAGCAGTTCCACTTCAGTCTCCAAGACTTCAAATGTGTAGCAGTCCTTGGACGGGGTCACTTTGGAAAGGTACGTTTCATTTGATTGTCCAACATAGGGCTGCAACTATGTCTCATTATCAGTTAAGTCTGTCTCTTGTTTTTCTTGCTTAATTGTTTTGTCTAAAAACTGCCAGAAAGTGGTAAAGAGAAAAGAAGTGACGAAACATTCCAAAACCTAAATATATTAAGGAGTGCTGTGAAACGATTTAAATATTTAATCGCATTAATGTCAGAGTTAACTCGCAATTAATCGCATATTTTTATCTATTCTAAATGTCCCTTGATTTCTTTTTCTTTTTTTGTTTTAATACTCTCATCAACATGGTGAAGTGGATTGGCTCGCTTTATACAAATGTTTTTTTATTGAAAACAACATTGGCATATAGCCTACTGTAGTGTTAAATTTCACATGCAACATTCACACTTAAAATCAATAAAAGGGTGAAAAAAAATATTGGCATCAGCTGTGTGCTTGGTATTGCAGACTGGACGTGCTGCGATGATGGCTCAGTTCACTACAATGAAACCATTTGGCAACTTTTAAAAAGTAAACTTTCCATCCAGAATCTTATTGGCATCCGTTTCGGCGTCTCGTGCTCGCCATCCACCCAAAGCGTAACGTTGCTACTCTTTGGCCGGCTCGCAAGCCCAAACAAGTGTGTGCCGGCTACGTATGGCGTTCAGTGTTGTTCTGATGTTACTAGTTGTCAGCAGCATGTGAAAAAAGTTTGCTAGGCTAAAAAGAACGTTAATCTCGCGATAACAACATTGACGCCGTTAAAATGGGTTTGCATGAACGTCGTTAATAAGGCGTTTAACTGGCAGCACTAGTATTAAGGTTTACAATGAAATATGACAATGAAAAGCATAAAATCCGCAGGTTTTAGAAGCTGCAATTGGAACATATTTGGCATTTTGCTTGAATTATCACTTGTACGATTTGTTGCTTCTAAAAATGAAATTGTGTAGACGTTACCTGGAGGAAAAGGGTTGGATCAGACGTCAAACGGACTTCACCAGCTCCTTACTTCAAAGTCCGTGTGATGGCAGATTGAGCGATGTGATTTGTGAATAGAGTAGGGTTGCACAATATTAACATGCACATAACAATGTGTTTTTGCAATATCGATATTTATGTAAAAATAGGGATCAACCGATATGGAAATTTTTTTTCTTCTTTTTTTTTTCTTTTTTTTTTTTCTTTCCATCAGCCACAAACGACCGATACGGGCTGCCGATTTCCTTGAGCCGATAGTGGTTTTGCTCCCTCAGTTTACATAATAGAACTGTAAACCTTGCCACACTGGATTTGTTTTCAGAATCTGCTCTGCCATTTCTTTAAAAATAATTAAAAAACAAAACAAAAACACAGCTCAGGGTCACTTCTGGAGACCGATATGAGGTCATCACAAAATGTCCTAGAATTTAACAGAACAATAAACCTGAAAGCTAGCCACTGGAATAAAGTGCTTGATTTGTAATTTAAGACCGCCATGATGCTAGTGGTGGGGGGTGGGTGGGGGGCATCACATGGTCTGCATGTGAACTCCAGCAACACAGAGCTGCCTGTGGACGCCTGTCTGTAAATCATGCCGGGAGAAAACTAAAGGCCAAATATCGGCTTGATGTATCGGCCGGCCGATAAGATCGGTCTATCGCTAATGTAAAATTACAAAACTTATGTGGCAGCCTCTAGCTCACCCAGTAAGAGTGTTTGCCCCCTGTAGGCTGAGTCCTGCAGCGGCCCGGGTTCGTCATCCATCTCTCGCCCCCTTTCATGTCCATCCTGTGTTACTATAACAAAGGGAAAAGCCCCAAAAAAGAATCTTAAAAAATGTACAACTGTTAAGAGAAAACACATCAAAATAGATTCACACCAATGTAGTGCTCACTGAGACTTATATACGGCTCCGTACAGGTCGGTCGTGGATGAAAAAATATTCAATCTATCCAACTCCAGACTCAGATGATAGCTACCGGTGAGAAATAGACGCGGGATGGGATTACTTTTGGCCACCGAAGTTTCCTCTTCGATGTTATTTCATCTTCTCCCCGAGCAACTTTTTTTTCTTTTTTCCCTTTTGTGTTCTTTCTTTTGCTCCGCTGACTCCCTTCGCTTTCTCTTTAGGTCCTTTCTTTTCTTTCCCTTCTCTGATTTGTTCCGTTTTCTTGTCTCTATCCATTTCTGATGTGCAAGTGGCACGGTAACTGGCCAATAACACATGATCATTAGAGCGTTTCAAGCGCGCTATAAATCAAACACAACTAAGACACACAGTCAACGGACGGGACTGCATTGTTATCGTTACACTTTTAATATAATATTGCCCATCGTGATATCGCAATAACGATATTGAGTCAATATATCATGCAATAGAGAAGGTCCTTGTCTGGATCCTGCACGCTCTACCCAGGCACCACCCCTCCCCCAAACCCAAAAAGTATTTCTAGTGAGTGAGAACCCGTCTGACAGTCTCCGGATTCGTCAGATATTGTCCGGAGTTGAAATGAGAAAACTGCTTCAGCTGCGGATCCATTTTCTGTCCGCTGACTAATTGTTTCAGCTCTAGTTCGACAGAACAAAGCTAAAGTGTGTGTCTCTCTCTCTCTCCTCTGCTTCCCCTCCTCAGGTGTTGTTGGCAGAATATAAAAGCACCGGAGAGATGTTTGCTATCAAAGCGTTGAAGAAAGGAGACATAGTGGCTCGCGATGAGGTGGACAGGTAAACATGGAAATCTTCTGCTCAGACTCAGCTTTTCATTTTGTTTCTTTTTAGAGGAGTAGTCGGGTGTTGATGTGGATGAGTAGAAATATCAGTCCTCGGTGCTGCTGTAACTCACAGTCTCCTCCCCTCTCTACCAGTCTGATGTGCGAGAAGAGGATTTTCGAAGCGGTCAACAGCGTCCGCCACCCGTTCCTGGTCAACCTGTTTGCATGTTTCCAGACGCAGGAGCACGTGTGTTTTGTCATGGAGTATGCGGCGGGAGGCGACCTGATGATGCACATCCACGCTGATGTTTTCTCCGAGCCCCGGGCCATGTGAGTGCCTCCACCTGAACGTACACTCTCACTGTCAATCGCTTGTTTACGAGGGCCTGGTTCTCTCAGCTGGTCTTGTTTCTGATTGGCTAATGGGTGCCTTCATCATTTGCGGGCTGTGGCATTAATTTAATTTTGTAGGTTAAGATTCTATCTTGTGGGGCGCCTGGTTAGCACACCTGGTGGAGCGTGTGCTCAACAAAGGGTTGGTCCTTACCGCAGCGGCTGCAGGTTTGATTCTGATCCTGCAGCCCTTTTGTCGCGTGTCACTCCCGTTACTGACGTACTGGGTGTTTTGCTCTCTTGCAGATTTTATGCCGCCTGCGTCGTATTGGGATTACAGTTCTTACATGACCATAAGATTGTGTACAGGTAAGCAGTTTGAAGAAGGTTACGTCATTCAGTTGAGTCCCGCATCTGTCAGGAGCAGGAAGTCTTCAAACAGCGCTCTTTTATTTATTTATTTTTTTTGATTATTAGAGATTTGAAGCTGGATAACCTGCTGCTGGATACAGAGGGCTATGTTAAGATCGCTGACTTTGGGCTTTGCAAAGAAGGTAAAATGGAAAAACCGCATTATACTTGAAGCTTTACACTTACCGAGATTAAATGCATGATTTAGTGATAGTTTTAGGTGCATTGGTCTTTTTGTTGAACGGTCCCTGTGGTCCTTTCAGGAATGGGTTTCAGGGACCGCACCAGCACGTTTTGTGGCACGCCAGAGTTTCTAGCTCCTGAGGTGCTGACTGAAACGTCGTACACTCGAGCTGTGGACTGGTGGGGGCTGGGCGTCCTCATCTTTGAGATGCTGGTTGGGGAGGTGAGTGCTTTTCCCCTCATGGTGTTCGGTATGATTAATGACCCGTTATCAGTTTTACTGAACCTTCCCAAACATTGGTGCTTGTATTGTCCTGCTAAATGCCAGTGACTCACATATTCAGCAGCAGTTGTCACGTCTCTTTTCAGTCGCCCTTCCCCGGCGACGATGAGGAGGAGGTGTTTGACAGCATCGTCAACGACGAAGTGCGCTACCCACGGTTCCTCTCCACCGAGGCCATCTCCATCATGAGGAGGGTGTGTAAAGATAGACTGAGAAGGAAGGAATCAGTCTTAGGGGATTGAATTCAAAACCACTGAATAATCACCCTCCTGACAAACCCTCACTGTGTAGAGTAATCATCCAGTAAATGAGCAGTGTGTGTCCCCTGGTAGTGTACCAGTTTGATATTTACTGAATGTTCTGCTTCTCCTTGTGCTCAGCTTCTGAGGAGGAGTCCAGAACGACGACTGGGAGCAGGAGAAAGGGACGCGGAGGAAGTTAAGAAACATCTATTCTTCAGGGTAAGGAATGGCACACAACTTGCGCCATCACATTGAAATAAAGGAACTCCCACCCCCGCTAATGTCACCCTCTCGGTTTCTTGGCAGAACATGGATTGGAACGGACTGTTGGCCAAGAAGGTGAAGCCGCCATTCGTGCCGACTATTCAGGGCGCCAATGATGTGAGCAATTTCGACGATGAATTTACCTCAGAGGCTCCGATCTTAACCCCGCCCCGGGAACCGCGAGCGCTGAACTCCGACGAGCAGAACATGTTCTCGGACTTTGATTACATCGCCGACTGGTGTTAGCTTAGTCTGGCCCCATGTCCACACACATCACACACACACACACACTGTGAACCAACCAACACAGCAATGACTGTAGCTCACATCAATTTTTAAAACTTTCCTCTTCCTTGCCCAAAATGTTGAGGAGGAGCAACGAGCGCCTTCGGGCAAAACTCTGTGCCATTGAGAAGAAAGTCCAGAAGCCTCCCGTGGACCCCCAGTTATTTTTTAATCCACATGAAGAACGTTAATTTTTTTTTTTTTTTTTTTAAGAAAAAGAAAACAAAGAAACTCTGTTGTTGGAGAGTGAAGGAGGGGTGCTTTGTCCTCCTGCACACGCCGTCGCCGTGTCCATTGTCTGACCACTGAGAATGTTTTTCATGTGAACTCTGAGAAGACGGCAACATCACAATCATGTTATTCAGTGTCACTGTCTTCAGTCCCCCATCTGTACAGATTATATTCAGTCGTGTATTTTGTCTTTCTTTTTTTCCTTTTATTGGCAAAGCCCTCGCCATAGCTTAAGGACATTTTATCTCACTGTAAAGTTTGACATTTCTGCCAGGTGTTCAGTGAATTTGAAGTGCTCAAAGCATTACCACTGAGCGTCCACTCCAACCAACATCCTGACTACTACTGCTGCTGCTGCTTCTTGACTTGAACTCAGTCTTCACACTACACAGACCACAATCTTTTCTCACTTTGATTTCATGTCTACATTCAACAACACACAAAATTAATGATGATATTACTTTTAATATCAAACCTCAGTCCATCCAGTGTAAATGCTACGTAAGCTGTTAAATGAATTACCATCACTTAGTTTTATTTGGAAGCCAACATTGTAAAAATGCCTTCTGGCCCAAAGTATTTATGCAAAATATAGAATAATCTTTTGTCTGGTGCCCTCTAGTGGCTTTGTAGATATTCAGCTGAACTCTGTTCTAAAGATCAAAGTGCTGCTTGGGAATATTTTTTTATTTAACCTTTTATTTATCCAGGTAATTCGACTGAAGACAAATTCTCATTTGCAATGACGGCCTGTCACATTCAGACCTGGAAGCTGCCCAGTACAACCACAGGCTGATCTGCTGGCCACTGAGCAGCTCCACTGGAGTTGGGGTTTAGGGCCTTGCTCAAGGGCACCTCAGTGGTGGTGATGAGGGAGGGATAAGCACTGCTCTTTCACTTTCCCCACCCAGAATTTATCCCCCTTCTGGGGATTTAACAGTATCTTTTGGAGCAATAAGATCAAACATTAAATTATGTTTTCAGAGATGAGTTCAGTTGGATTTTTTATTTTTTTTTCTTCCTTGCTCAATGAACAGCCGTTTGTGGTGAACCTGACATCATTTTCCTCGTTACCTCAGTCAAAGTGAAAACACTAATATGAATCGCACAGTTAAAAGCTACAAAAACCAAATTCATCCTGTCCCCCTTGAAGCAGCAGACAACTCCTTATGGTTAAAAACCTCAAACCTGATTTATGGACTGACAGATAAAAAAACAAAAGATGTTAATCCATAAAATGAGTTCTGAACTGGTTTGATCTGGGAACCTGAAACTCTGTTATTCCAGGTGTTTGTCAAAATGACCTTTAAATGCTTCTCACACTGTTCTGTGATCATTTACATTCTTAAGTCTGGAACAGTGGAACCAGCTCGTGACTGTCAATTTGCATGTTATATACAAACAGACTCAAATGTTGGAGACCTGTTGATATGAATCACTACAGGGGAGGGCAGGGTATATTATATATACATACTGTATGTACACAATTAAGCTGAAAGCACTAATTTTATCAATAGTTTTTAATTATCTACCTTTCTTAATGATGAAAATAGATTGTACAAAGTTGTTTTTTTATTCTTTGCCTGTGCATGTTGTTGCCAGAACAGACAAAAACTTTATGGATGGTACACCAGCACTCAAGTCCCAACTGTTGCAGATCACCCCGGTGTAAAAATACAGGCATTTCTGCAGTTGTTGCCCATCATGAATGCATACATTAAACATTTGTAATAGTGGCTTTTTTATTTCTATCCCTGACACTGGATACATCAACCCTAATGGTTTACTCTGGGTTTTTCTTATATTACCTGCTGTCACCCTGGAAACTAATTTTAAGTGCTCACAACGAGGTTGTGGAGTTTGTTTAAAGAAATTCAATATGAATGACCGGAGTAGAAAAATATGTTTTATGAAAACAAATGTTTAATGTTATTCAAACCATGAGCTCATTAGCATGCTTTAATGAAAGTCTTTCAGGGTTTTTTTTGTTTTTTTTTAAATTACTTCTTACAATTCAAACTAACAAAATAGAACCGGGTCATTTTACTACAAAAACAAGGTTTATGAATACAGTATGAAACCAGCCTAAAATTGCAATTACACTTTCCCACTTGGACATACATACATGATACAGTATATGCACTCAAAAGAAATACTGTGAGTACAGTCTGCAAGACATTTGTTTAAGCACTGGAATGTGTCCATTTTATTCCTGTCAGGGTGCCTTGACAAAAGGCTACAAGTCTTAGGAGGACAAGAGAAATCTTCCAAATCCAACACAAATATGATTTTAAAGAAAGTATACAATCCTGTAAGTACAGCAGAAACATATCGTCACTGTTTAAGGAGCGTCGTCTTCACAGTTGGGGCAGCTTGTCGACGGGTGTGTCGAATTTGAAGTCTGAAGGGAAGAGTTCTGCAGCGCGCGGGTAGATGAGTCGGTATGACTGTCTGATCGTAACATCTGCAACACCGGCAATATCCCCGATTTCTGTGGGAGCATCAGAGACAACGTTAAACTCAACCTACGGCATTTTTCTGTAGCTTTAAAAATGCAAATCAAGTAGACATAAAATGACATAATTCTGCTTTGTTGGAAAATTTTAAACGCATCACATCCGGAGCTAGAGGGACACCACTGTTCTAACAGGGTGAATGACTGACCAGAGACATTTTTATCAGACCATTAAGACGTGATGCAGACTGTCTCAGCTTTACCCATTTGCCTTTTATTAGGCTGGTGTAACAGAACAACTTTAACTTGAGGGAAGTACACTTTCACTTTTCACTCAATTTCAGTGGCCAACTATAAGTATTATGTACTTAACCATGTACTCCACTACATTTATCTAATGGCTTTAATATTACCAACGAAGATAACGGATTCAGCACATACCAGAACCTCACAAGACAATGTGTGGTTACACGAGCAGTGGTTTATGGCTATATAAACCTTAAAGCTTGGATTATTTGACAGTGATTTTATTGTCTATACATGCGCTGTTGTTTCAGTTAAGTTTGAATGTTCACAGACTGCTTTTGAGGCTGGGTCTAGGTAATTTATTCACGCCAGGTCTAGGAAGGGTTTTTTTGCAGGTCACAAATCTTGGCCTATGAGGACCTCTACTACCAGTATATGTAAATATAACTCATTTAAATGGCCAAAAAAAAACAAAAATCAGTAACACGTATCTGGTCTTGACAGTATTACCACTCACCCTTTTGTGTCTTCTTCTCTGCAGAGGCCTGGGAGGCCATGTAGATGGCTGCTGCAGCCACAGAGATGGGGCTCCTGCCGGGCACCAGGTCCAGCTCCACAGCCTTCCTAGCAATGAAGGTGGCCGCCATCTGCACCTGTTTGGGCAAGCCCAGGTTCGAGCAGAAGCGAGACATGAAGTCTCCGGTGGTGATGAGGTCCACACTGGTCTCCAGCGCCTTCAGGATCAGCTTGAAGCACCGGCCTATTTCCTTCTTGGAGATCCGGGAGACGGCGCAGATCTCTGTGGAGGTAGATGCAGTGACGTCAAAGAAATGTTTCACTTTTCAGCTATTTCTGTTTTCTCTGTTTCTCTCTACCGGGACATTCACAGTAAATTAGAGAAGAGAAAGTTCACAACCCGTAATCTCTTACGTCTATAAATAGGATGTTTCCTTCTTTATTGTCATAGTTACGGGAGACAAATGGCCTTTAGTTATTGGCAGATTACACACCACAGATTAAATCCCATTGAGAAACACTTTGGTGCGTGTTTAACTTTTTCAGGAAAAGAGCAAATTTCAAATTAATGTTATTAGTACAACCGTCACATATCCATACATTCTTTCTGTTCCAGAAAATGTTTATTTTTTTTAACCATAATTCAGCAAACAATTTCTTATCCTATGTATCACAACAAATAAAAAAATAATAAAAAAATCAAGATGATGTATATGTTCCAGCTACCATATATCGATTTAAAGAGAGACAATTTTGTCTAAGGCTGTGCAATTAATTGAATTTCCATTTCAATTTTGGCTCCCAACGATCACCAGACAGTATAATCGAAAAATCTTTTTTTGGCATGTTCTGTTTTACAAGAACACTCTTCCTAGCTTAGCGGGGGTGCACAGGCCTACCGCTCAAAACCAACATGAAAAAATACCGGAGTGTTCCCTCAGCATTTACTTTAGTTGTTAAACTGTAAAATTAGCAAGGACGTTACAACACCCTTGTCACACAACGGTATTCTAAGGTACTGTCTATGTGCTGGTAGCTAGCTAGTAAATAAACCCACCGAGGGCGACGTTATTGTTCGTATTTTGGCACATTTAGTAATGGCAGTAGACTAGTAGTGGTCATAGTGAGTGGAAATGTGACGTGATGCAATATTGTGTTATGTATCTGGAAATGTTCATTAGCTGTGTAACGTTATGTGTGATATCTGTAAAGGAACAGTAGTAACACAGATTTTATTCTGATCCAAAGACTTCTTCTATGAGATAAATGACACTAAAAGATGATACCCAAAGGTTAATGATTTCAATATTGAACAAAATAATCGTGATCATTAGTTTTTTTCCATACTTGCGCAGCCCTACGTTTGTCTCTTAAAGGACTTGTTAGCATATATTACAAAGTAACACAATTTGTTTGGATTTGGGGCCATTTCCCATTCCTTACGTTAAATCATATAGGGCAGACAATTCAAAATCTCCAATCAAGAAGATAAAAGGGTTCTAACCTTTAAATGTTCTTGGTACACCTTCTTGTCTGCAGGCGATGTAGAGACAGGCTGAAGCGATGGCATCATTGGCTCGCCCCTTCAGGCTCTTCTGTTCATAAACCTGCTTGAATAAGTTGTTTGTTCTGTCCTGCAGAGCAAAAACAGGATTTACAGAAAGCTAATTGGCATCCTCATCCCAAACTCAATTAATGTAAAATAGTGCTGGACTTTTTTCTTTTTTTCCCCCCCTCAGTTTAACAATGTTGTTAAGCTGAAATAAAATGAAATTTTCATCCGCATGTACATTATTGAGGTAATGTCTCGAGCTAAAGGAATCAAACTGCAGACCTTACATATCCCTTTATACCAGGTCCACGCATGTCAACGTGTCTGCAGTTTAGTTCCCACTTCAATGATAAACCAAAGAAATTACATGACATAATTAATACATAAAGTTCTGTTCAATTTCCCTTCCTCACTAGGTTTCATTTCTCTCTGCTCTCTCGTGTGTGTGTGTGTGTGTGTGTGTGTGTGTGTGTGTGTTAGAGAGAGAGACCGATGGCTCTTTAGCTATGTTTGCCTCTACACCTGGTTTTGGAATAATCTTTCCAAATCTTTTATACTTACTATGATGTTCCTTGGCAGGTTGATGCGATCTGCCATGGTGCTGATTTCTTTAAAGGCGTTGAGCATGGCCCGGTCCGAGCTGCTCATGGTCCGCCGGTTCTGGTACTTGGAGTTGCCGAATTCGTCAAAGCTAGCGGCGCCAGTTCCCTGAGGTGGACACGGTGGACGTTTATCAGTAAAATTCACTGAAGTCGTACTCAAGATACATTTGGGGATGTGGTTTGCTGTGGTTGCAGGTACTCCGGGGCGGCAGATGAATGTTTCTGGATTATTGTTTGACCCAAACTCACCTTGCTGATCATGGTGGTTAGGTCGCCGCCATTGAGCAGCGGGTTCTGGGCGTCTCCCACTCGGGATGGATCTTTGAGGGCTTTCTCATTGGAGAACGTCCTCCACTCTGAGCCTACGTCGATAACGCGGTCACCTGAGGACATTTTTTTTAAATTAAAACTATAGTTATAAAAATGGTACAAGAACAACTGGCTAGACGTTCATTGTAACAAGCTTAAATTGCTGTATGTGCATCACGACTAATATTTCAGCTTGTTTCAATGTCGAGTTAATAGAATGTTTCTGATGGAGTGTTTTTCTGGAGCTTTTCAATCTTGTGCATTGACAGCTACACCTGTTGCTCTGAAACAGGTTTCTTTTCCTTTCTTCGTTGAAAGAAACACGAGACAACATAGAAGAGTCCCTTTTGGAAATGGGTCAGATGGTAGTTTAACGTGACAGATTTCATAAATGTTCTGTGAATCACCTGCACATACAAACAGCGAGTGAACACAAGTCAAATGGATTCTCTGTCTGGCTGTAGAACAACATCCCTCTGGGATAATTCATTGGAAGATGGTGCCATATTCAGAACAATTCCCTCATGCAAATGTGTCTTCCGAGACTCAAATACTGTAAATAATGTCTTAAATGCTTCTGTACCGTCCATCTCGTCAACACCCCTTTTATACTGTATTTGGAATTGAGTTCAAACATATTACACATAATCCTTTCCATCTCTGTACTCGTTTTCCTATCACCGTATGTTGAGAGGCAGAAATACATAACAAAATATGATCTAAACAAATGTTCAGTCATTCAATTGCATCAAATTGGAGATGTACAAAGGATAAAAGATGTGAGAAAGGCACAGCATATTACTTATCATGACTGTCTGTTCTTGGAACTGTGTAGTAGGGTCGAGGATGCGCTTTCTGATATTTTAATCCTATTATGTTGTTGTTTTTTTTGTAACCATACATAAGTCTTTCTAACATGTCGAGGTAAATTGACATTCATCTTTTTAAAACAGCCAAAGCTAAGGGAGCAGGGACATGGGGGGCTTGCATCAGAGAGCAGCTGACGTCCCTCATCTCCCGCCTGACCTGGTCTTTGCTCAGGGGGCTCGTTAGAGGAGAGCCGTGTGTTCCCTACAGCTTTCTCTTACAGTCTTCACGCTTTGGAAACTGTGTCCTTGTGTAGTCAGTCAACTCAGCCAACGTTCACATGCCAAATTATTTTAAATACGGTGCCCTAAAAACCAAACAAGCAGCTTCAGGAAAACATGTGCTGAGAAACCTTTGTGTGTCCTGACAACTTTGATTATCGGACCATGATAAGAGTTCAACTGAGTCAAGTAAATAAAAAGAAACAAACAGGGGCGCCCTGGTAACTCCCCTAGTAGAGCGGACTCTTAAATCTCAGACTTCACTGATATTTCACTAGTCCTTCACTCTCTTCAATTGTTATTGTATATTTTTGTAGATTTCTAAACTATTGTATTGTTATACTGCATTCTTAACAGTATATATTTTTTATATTTCTTACTGTCCTTTCTGTTGAAATTCTTGTGATAAGTGAGTGTTGTACTTTGAGAGCAAAGTCAAAAGCAAAAAAACTGTCAAATATCTTGTTTGTTTGCGCAAACCTGGCCAATAGAGCAGATTCTGAACTGTCCTATCAATTATAAAAGAAATGCTCCAAAAATAATCTTAAAAGAAAATAGTAAACAAATGAAACCAAATAAAAGGAAGCATGTGTTCTAACACAGAAATCCTTATGGTCCAAAAGCCAAAGTGCACGTGTTTGTAGTGTATATTACTGACCTACTACAAGGCCGCATTCAGGGCAAATCATGTCCCCTGCTCTGTAGTCCTCCACCAGTATGGCCTCAGGGTGGTTGGGACACTGAACTCTAGGAAGGGCCAGGGCATCTCCGCTGCAAAACCACAACAACAGTTAAGTCATTAAGTGGCTCAAAAGGCAAGAAAAAGATGGGAAAGGGAGAAAAATGAAGACAGAACAATATGGGGTGGGGTAGAGAGACAGAGTTCATGCTGAGGTCAAAGACTCAACAAGAGCTGCATTCAAACTGATAGTGTGACTTGTAAAATATCCCTCATCAGAGGAAATGTTAAATGAATAAAAAATGAAAATAAAAGCTAAGAAAGAAGAAGAAATACCCAGGCCAAGCAGGCTGAAGCACATAACTGACTGAAGCTGGCTTGTGAATCCAGAACAAAACATTATCAAAGATCAAAAAAGGTCATAGTAGTATTAATCCATGATAAACAACATCAAACAACCTGGAGGCAACGCGTAACAGCAGCAAATAGTTAAGAAACAGTGTCTAAATCAGGACTGCAACTGACAATTCTCATTAAGTTGTAAATTATTTTCTCTCTTTTTTGTGATCAATTTTATTTTACAGAAAAGTACAAGTAATACAAATTGTAAATTATTTTCTCAATTAATTGTTGTTTGTGAAATGTCGAAAAATAGTGAAAGAAATGCTTATCACTGCCGGCAATCCTCGATGTGCCAAATTGTAATTATATAAGTGATTATTTTTTTTTTTTTATATATATACATTTTTTATTGATTTTCCACAAACAATAAACAAACAAGCCCAGCCACTACCAACATACAAAACTGGGAAAATTATCCACATGCACAAACGGCACATCACATGTTACATCACACAATGTACATCACCGTTTACAACAAAACACATACATAAAAAAAAAAAAAAAAAAATTTAAAAATTAAAATTAAAAAGAGATTATGACTTGGTAAAGACAAAATGTGGTCTCCCACCCTGCAACAAACCAGCAAGATCATCAGGAAGGTGATCAAGAAAAGGTTGCCAAACATTATAAAACAAATTGGCATTGCCCCTCACTATGGCACTAAGGCGTTCCAGAGGAAAAACCTTAAATATTTCTCTGTACCACTGTGTGACCGAGGGAGGTTTTTCCTCAATCCACTGGAACAAAACACAACGCCTTGCTAGAAGTAAGAGTTTCCCCATTAACAACAGTTGCCCTGCAGATAGAGAGAGCTTCTCCAGATGTAGATTCAGAAGGAACAAGACTGGTTCTGATTTAACTGTTTTGTGAAAAATTGAACTTAGCTCCTGAGAAATATTCCTCCAATACCTGAGTATTAAGGGACATTGCCAAATACAGTGATAGTAGGTCCCTACTTCTTTCTTACACTTCCTACAGAAGGGAGAGACTTGAGGGTTGATCTTGTTTAGAAAATGAGGAGTGCGCTGCAATCTATGTAATATCCTGTACTGACTCTCTCTGAGTCTATTACACATAAACAGTTTCTTAACAGATTCAAATGCACCTAACCAGGTGTCAGTGTCAAGATCAATCCCCAAATCCCTTCCCCATGATTCCCTACTTTTGTTAACATTGTCACAATTAAGAGAGTACAGTTTTCCATAAAAGTGAGATAAATGTCCTGTTATTGGAAGCAATTGAGTTAAAAGTAAGGAGGAGGTCATCAATTGGACTCCCTATTGACTGGTCCGTTGAGAGTACAAGATTGGACTGTACAAAGTGTCTAATCTGAAGAAAACCAAAAAAGTGGTTACGTGGTATTTGGTATTTATTTTGAAGTTGTGAGAATGACATAAAATTATTGTTTTCAAATAAATTACCCACAAACCGTAGCCCCTTTGAGCACCAAAAATTGAAAATACTTTTCCCCACACCAGGAGGGAAAGCTTTATTTTGGGTTATAGGTTGTAACGCTAATGAAAAGCCTCTCCGACCAACATGTCTAGTGACATCATGCCAAGTCTTTAAAGTGTTAAGCATGATAGGATTATTTTTAACCTCCGCCATGATTTCACCTTTGTTAATTGAAATAAGACTGATAGGGAGAAAGGGGCACAGCACCAGGCATCCACTAAGGTTCCCTCCTGATGGAGAAAATGATTGAGCCAGCCTGATATTATGCGTGCGTGACAGGCCCAGTTATAATACAAAAAATTGGGAAGGGCTTGACCCCCTCTGCTAATGGGTAACTGTAAAGTTTTCATCTTTAATCTAGGTCTCTTTCCGTGCCATATGAAATTTGAGAGAACTCTTTCTATACCTAAAAATGCCTTTCTAGTAATCCTAAGTGGTAGCATTTGCATTGGATATAATATTCTGGGAAGCACGCTCATCTTTATCAGGCTAATCCTGCCCATCCAAGACAGAGGAAGATCGAACCATCTTTCAAGATCACATTTAACTGCAGTCAAGGTAGGCTTAAAATTCAATTTATACAATTCTTCAACCTTAGCCGATACTCTGACGCCAAGGTAAACAAAGCCGACACTCGACCATCTAAATGGAAAGTTAACAAGAGATGCACGGTCTCCAAAGTTACCCAGTGGCAGGGCCTCTGATTTGTCATAGTTAATTTTGTACCCTGAAATTTGGCCAAATTGATCTATAATTGCCACCAAAACAGGTATAGAATTCTCTGGATTAGTTATAAACAGTAATATGTCATCAGCATAAAGCGATATATTGTATTCAATGTCTCCTAAGGTCACTCCAGATAGTCCATTGTGGTTCCTAATAGTCTCAGCAAGTGGTTCAAGAGCAAGTGCAAATAAAAGCGGTGAGAGGGGACAACCCTGACGTGTACCTCTACTCAAAGGAAAAATATCAGACACCGAGCCATTTACCAAGACCTGGGCGGTAGGAGACCTGTATAGAAGCTTAACCCACTGAATATAATCTGAGCCCAGCCCAAATTTATCAAGAACATCAAAAGGTACTCCCACTCCACCCGGTCAAACGCTTTTTCGGCGTCTAATGAGACCGCCAGGACCCTCTTCTTAGTACTATGCGAAAATTGTATTATGTTTAGGAGCCTTCGAACATTAGAGAAAGAATATCTATTTTTGACAAATCCAGTCTGATCTGGTCTAACTAGGACAGGTAGCATCTCCTCCAGCCTTCTAGCCAGAAGTTTTGATAATATTTTACAGTCAACACCAAGCAAACTTATTGGCCTATAAGACCTGCAGCAATCAGAAGGCTTATCTTTTTTTAAAATCAAAGAGATGTGGGCCAGATTTAAAGTTGGTGGAAGCGTGCCTCTTTCAAATGATTCAGTAAACATGCTAGTCAGGGGTCCAACCACCAGCCTAATCATCTTTTTATAAAATTCAGGCCCGAATCCATCCGGACCCGGGGCTTTCCCACTCTGTAGTGATTTAATGGTCTCTGTAACTTCCTGTGTAAGTGATTATTTTTATTGTTAGTTATTGACACTTGAACCTATACATGTTCATATAAAAAAAAAATGACGGGGGACACAGTTAGAAAGTAATACTATGATAATAATAATAAAGAGGCGTGGTTTAGTTCACTAGCTGTATATTTGTGTTATTACATTATCTTGGTCACATAACAGTGATATATAACCAAACGATGTATCCTGGAATTCATTTAAAACTTGAATTTGTTTAAAAAAAGTAATAAATATTTTTAAATTTGAATGAAAACGACAATTCTATTGTTAATTGCAATTATTTCTGAGAAAATTAATTGTAACATTTGGAATTGTTAAAGCTCTAACCACATCTGTGTTGTTCCACCTTTGAGTGAAAAATGCTTCCACAAGATAAACGGAAACCTATTACGTGATGTTGACAGACGGTGCACGTTGGTTTTCTTTGTTATTATAACATAAATGCTGTATTACAATCAAATACATGTAGAATGCTACAGGCTTGGCGCCAATGACATATGTGATGAGTAACTTTTGCTTCTTTCTATTTGTCTTGAGAACAACCAAAGAATCTTAAAAAAAATCTTTCTGAGACTCTTTGATGATCTAATGGGGGCCAAAACTGGGGCATACCATGTCTTTGCATTTAAATTCTAATAAACCAAACATGTCCCAGTGTTTTTTAACAAGTGTACAAATTTCAAAGAAGCTTCAGCTGAATAAGGTTGCATATCGGGTGGCTGTGGCTCAGTGGTAGAGCTGTTTCCTGCCGATTCGAAGGTTGGTGGTTTGATCCCTGCAGACCCATATGGAAGTGTCCTTGGGTAAGACACTGAACCCCGAGTTGCAAATATGTATGTGTGTGTGTGTGTGTGTGTGTTTATCTGATGAGCAGGTGGCACCTTCTATGGCCACAGTGTGTGAATATGTGTGAATGGTTCCTGCATTTTGAGTAGTCGATGAGACTAGAAAATATCTAAGAACAGCCCATTTATATTTATGTAGAAAGGCTAGTGTGATTAAAAACATATCCTGTAAGTAATTATGATACAAGAACATAATATCTAAAATAATGAGAAACGTGCTGAAAGTAATGAGATAGTATCACAAAATCAAAACAATGAGATACTTTCTCAATGTACTGTGTCATTGTTTTGAAATAATAAATCATTATTTTCAGATACCAACTCATTATGTGATATATTAACTCATTATGTTGAGATACTAACTCATTATTTTGAAAAGTTTCAAATTATTTTAAAACTAATTGTTTTGAGATAAGTTTTTGTTATTAACTTCAAATTTTACAAACATGTTAAAACAGATTATTGAACATTTGGCATCCAGAGAAGAAAGTAAATAATTAAATAAAAAATGAACATAAATCCATTTTGTTTTGAGATAAGTGATTATTTTGAGATACTAAATATGACGTACAGGATTTTTTATTTTTTTTAATCACATTGGCGGAAATAGGCTTCCATACATAAAGGCTAGATGTACACAAACTACACAAAAAAAAAAAACATTTGCATGTGTCAACAAATGACTAATAGACCGCTGACTTCGCTTCATACTACACTAGCTAGCTAGGTAACGTTAACGTTAGCTCTATCTGTTGTTAACCGTAAAGCATTAACTTTAAGTGGCGGAAAGTCTACTAGACTACGATGCGAAGTAACGTTAACGTGACAATAAACTGAAGCTAGTGAGTGCCATCACAACGGACAGAGAATGTAAAGGCGACACAAATAACAGTGGCTTCTGGTACCATCTAACGTCAATCAGCTATCGTTAGCTAGCTAGCTAGCTAAGTAGTCGTTAGCACAATACATCGTAACGTTACACCTAACGTTAACTGTAAGACGTAATATTTTTGGTCTAGCACTAGCGTCTCTCATTATGTCAACTCTATAACTTTTACAAGATTAGCTACTTTTTGAGAGCCACACATTAAGAAGGAAAAGAGGTTATATTTGGTTAAAGTTGCTACGCACCGGCTTGTCGACGCCATAGCATTCCTCACTCTGCCCGTCAAAGAAACAATTGAATGCACCACCTCTATTTATAACTTTTTCCGATCACGTGTCTCTCGGAGTATGGGGAGCTATGAGGCTCAAACTAGTCGAAATAGACACCCGTTTGTATAACAGTGTTTTGTTGATAAGCAGGGTATCAAATCAATTCTACCAATGCTGATGTATATGATTATACGATTGGGTATAACATGTAGTAATGTTAAAATATGTTTGTATAGATTGATATATGTAATGTGCCTACAAACCACGATTTCCAAAGACTCAATTATTATTGGCTTCTTTTTGTCAAAGTGACAACAAGCATTATGTTATATATTGTCATTTTATTTATTTCAATATAGGACACCTAACTTTATAGTTTCCTTGTCTGTTTATTCAGAATATCTTATTTACAACTTTTTGACTGTCAAGTGTATGGAGCTAGTATTGTTTCTTTATTACATGCGAGAAAATGAATGATCTGAGAAATAAATGTTTGAGAGAAAACGTTTTCATACAACAGCAACAAAAAAATCTCTCTCAAAATACTTTTTTAAACTCTCAAATATATATATTTTGCTATCAATATGAAAAAAAAAATTAAAATAGTGTCATGGGCCGGGCCATGTTCCTATTGGCCAGTTGGGTGAGCACCGTCTTGTCTTGGGAGTCCATCTGAATCATTACACCATTGTCACCATCACAGATAGATAACTAGCAGCCAGCCCACTTCTAAATAAATACTTAATTATCTTAACACTTTTGTTACTGTCAAACTGAAACACTGGCGGTGAGCTCCAGGTCCTGCAGCCGCAGACGGACCCCCATCAGTGGGGATCGGCCAGCGTGTGAACATCGCTAGAAAGCTTCACTGCCGACCTCGACCTGATCTGATCTCCAGCGGGACAATGGAGAACCCCATAGTTTGACTGGTCCGTCCGCGGCCGCAGGACCTGGAGCTCACCGCCAGTGTTTCAGTTTGACTGTTAAAAAGTGTTTAGATAATTAAAAGGTATATACAAGTGGGCTGGCTGCTAGTTATCTATCTATGACGGTAACAATGGTGTAATGATTCAGATGGACTCCCAAGACAAGACGGTGCTCACCCAACTGGCCAATAGGAGCGTGTATTTTGAGAGTTTTTTTTTTTGCTATTGACCTTTTCTCTCAAATAATTTTTTTTCTCTCATAAAATGATTTTTTTTGCTATCAATGTGATAATTTTTTCTCTCAAACATTTTTTTCTCTCTCAGATCATTTATTTTCTCGCATGTAATAAAGAAACAATTCTAGCTCCATACAAGTGCACTATCCGGGTACCCGTAGTGCACTGCATTGACCACACTTTGAGCGCACTATAGCGCACTATAGCGCACTATGTACTAGTGTAGGTACAGAAGTGCGCGATTTGAGACAGTCCTTCGGTGCGTCGTCATCTGAACACCACAGGATGGCGCTAACAAATAAGATGCAAGTATGTTGCACTGCTCCTCTAAACTTCCAGTACTTTATTTAACACGTAAAGTTAACGATCATCTCACATCGGCGATCCGCTCTTCAACCTTCAACCCTCTATGTTAATTCAGACTGCGGCAACGCAAGCGTATTACTGTCTTGATAGCTAGCTAACCTACTAATTTGGGAACAATGACATGGCCGGATAGCTAGCTTTTATTGTTGTTAAGCATACTGTCAAATTATATTCACGGTTTATCAACTGTACGCAACGGTATTGACTTTGACTCTTGCTAGCATAACTTAGTTGGGTAACGTCTGGCTTGTAGTTTAGCTAAGGGTTTTATTACGTGAGTGGACTAGAAAATCTCCCGTTACCAGGTTGTAGCCTAGGCCATCTGAGCTCGTATCCGTTCTATTTGCTGGAAAGGTGAACAACGTTTAGTAACCGTACGGGATGGAGAAGGTTGTTTCAGGTATTAGTCACCCCCCAGGTGTCAGGTAAACCGTTATTCATTATTATTTGAAAAGAAAAAACTTTTTGACGCATTGAAATACAAATGAATGGTGTTAACTCTAAATATGTTCTGAAGTGGATGTTTGGCTGTAGATATTTCCCTTTTTTATGTTAAGCTGACCTGCTAGCTATAGGCTACTGACTGAAACTCTCTGGGTAACACTACCAATTATTGGTTACCAATTAATTAAATTAAAATAAAAGGAATATAATTGGGCCATTATACAGACATGTCAAACAAAGCGTAAATCACCAATCAAACTTTATTAGGTAATGTCAACAAAGGTATAGAATAAAATAGAATAGAAAGCCTTTATTGTCATTATACACAAGCGCATCTGTGCAACGAGATTGAAGCAACCCCTTTACAGTGTCGACACGAAATATAAAAATATAAAATAAAAAATCCAAAGTATGGGTAGTGCAGAAAAAATAGAGGGGGGGACCTGGTGCACAGTCCTGAGAGCAACTATATACATATATAAAATGGCTGTAGGCTGGGGGGTAGGTATATAGTAACAGAACTTACTAATAAACCTTGTATTTCACCAGAATATGAGATTTCATGTCATTATAATTACGTGTAACACTACCAATAATTGGCGTACCATTAAAGCAAGATACATGTTTTCAGTTTTTATGAAAAAGTTCTAAAGTATAAATGGCCAATGATGATTTCCTTTCCATGGACATCTCTCCATTAGTTCATGTATAGGTACTGAGCATGTGTGTGTAATTCAGACCTGTGTGTAATGTGTGTAATAACAAGAGTGTAAATTGTAATTTCCCCTTGTGGGATTAATAAAGTATACATTATTATTAGTAGTAGTAGTAGTAGTAGTAGTAGTATTTATTTATCCTAAGAAGCCTACTGTTAAAAAAGGCCTGTGATATTGCTGTAAGACAGTTGCCAGCCTGTGTCTCTGACCCTGTACCAATCGGTGATTGCCCCTCTGCATCATACTTCCCAGGCCTGTGAAAGAAACCACACAGTGCCACCAAGAGTCACTTGATTTGGTCAGGCATTGTAACCCAATGACACGTCCACATCTGTCTACAAATTATATATCTATTAAAAAAACTCATATGAACCTAATGTGCCCACTGCTTATAGTATGTGTGGCAATATACATTCATTTCTATCACCTACTTTTTCTTACAAAACATCTTTGGAAGCTGAGTATAACTATGGCTATGATTGTAATGCATTATCATTACCCTAAACGTATGAGTGAAGTGAGTGCCAGTGTGCACCAGGACAACAGCAGGTGGCGCTAGATAAAAAAAGAGTGTGTCAGTTTTCCCTGGCTCACAGGTAAATCTCATTGTTCCAGGATGATGATAACAGTAATTAGTTTTCATTGACAGGTGCTGCTCTCTCTCTCAGTTGTCAAACATATTGGAATTCTTACCTTTGATGTCATATTTGTGTGAATAGTAAAATGACACTCCATGGAGTATAGTCATATTTTTAGTTGATATGCATCATTTGGGTAGTCTAATGCAACATCTACAGCTGCTGATTAGGGCAAGGATGGATTACTGAACAGGCATACCAGGCAGAGGCTCAGGAAGCCAAAGTGTCAGGGCCCCCCTGGCCTTTACTGGCAAAATGTAATTTAAAGAGACACTTACCCACCACGAAGATATACAAAATGGCCACAAAGAAACATAAAATGACTACAAAGAGACGCAAAGCAGCTATGGAGACACAATAAATAACTACAAGAAGGGGCAAAACAACCACAAAGAGACAAAATGGTCACTAAAAGACACAAAACTGGGGCACCTTGGACTGGTAGCTTACCTGGTTGAATATGGGTCCCACGTACCAAGGCTCAGTCCTTACTGCAGTAGCCCCGGTTTGAGTCAGACTCTAGGCCTCCACCCCCCACCCCCTCTCTCTACCCTTTTATGTCTTCTGCTGTCCTGTGAAATAAAGGCCAAAACAATCAAAAAAATAAAATAGAGACACAAAACCACAGAGAGATGTATAACGACTACAACAAGATGCAAAACACAATGAAAATAGGCAATATCATCACAAAGTCTGTCTTGCTCCAGTGTAGGTGGTGGGGCATTTTGCATGTCTTTGTGCCCCCAGGGCCCATTGTCTCATAATCCGCCCAAAGATTAGGAAACAGTGTTGAGGAAATGTGCTCATCACATGCACAGAATACTTTTGCAACTAATTCTTGCCTGAACAGTGTCCCTGATGAGCATTTATGTCTTTTTCATATATCTTTAATGTATGTTTCCTAAAACCTCTGCTGGACTGATCGTGCCTGTGTAAACTCACCTTGCTAGCTCTAGGCTGGCTACAGGTCCACGCATGTGAAATATCACAGGTACATCAAACAGCATGAGAACAAGCTGAGACAAGAGCAGTGGTATCAGAGCAGTAGAAAAAGTGGCATGCATTCTCAGTATCTTTCTTTGTCTCAACCACACATACAAATACACACACAGTAACTACCTTAAACAGCAGCTGTTTAATAATCTACCACACAATCGTATCACACAAAATTGTCGTTCTTTAATGATCTTAGTGTATGTCAAGTAATAACAAAGGTTCCACACACAAGCACACAGCTTGAGTGCACACATAGGGAGTAGTGTGTGTAATTTGACACACAGGCACACACACACTCTTTCCTGAGAAACCTTTGTTGACTACATAAATCCCTAACTCTGAACCTTAACATAATACTGAATTCCCTACCCCACACTGAATGAGTGGGAAAACCCAGTGCTTATTGTGCTAAGAGGAAATAAATTACCATAGAAACATGTTTGTTTGAGTTTGTTGACAGTTTGGGGCTTTGGTCTTAAATTAGATGACTGTGTATTTTTTATTACTCAGACCTCAGTTGTGTATATCTTATGTGCAGTTAAACCACCAGCCAATGTTTGTGAGTGTAATACTACCCTTGTGTATTCTTTACAAATCAGAGAGGGAGGTACATGCTGAATTATTTATATCTCATTGAGCCAATTCTCAACGCACTAAGCTGGTTGCCAGGGGTATCTGGGGTCCCCAGCTGTTGGCCCCATCATCCCCACAGACCGGAAACCCCATACTATCCAACCAGTGTTCCCGCTGCTACCCAGCATGACAATAAACCAAACTATTATATCTTTATACCCTTTACCTTCCCCTTACCACACCAGCCATATGTCTTGCCACAATCAGTCACCTGTAGGTTAGACATCTGAGTCAGTGCACTAGCAGAATAACTCAGACAAAGACCATTGCCCAAATTGATACAGCATTTATATCATAAATATCTTTATACAAGTAATGTCTTTGCAAGCTGTGGAGGAAATCACTGAGAAACGTCTAAAAATAATTCACTTGGCCCCCAGAGAGAAAGTTAAGTGAGTTTACATCCACTAGTCCACTACTTCTTATTCACTTTGTCCACTCTTTCTTTGTTTGAGATTCTTAAAGGGAGTCACTATAAACTCATCTATCACACAACTTCAATTACTTAGCTCTGAACAAACCTTTGGCACTCTTTTTTTTGTGTATTTTTGTAGAGCCTGTAAAGAACACAGACAAAATGATCAGTGTAATCATTCCGCATGTGTTTATGTATGGTCATGCACCACCTCCACGTCTGAACTTGTAACATGGCAGACTATTGCACTACATTCCCCTACATGTGGCTGCTTTTCTGTCTTTCTTTCTTTCTTTTTTTCCCCCTTCCTCTCAAAGTACACGGGTAGCGTGAGTGAGAAGAGAGTGCCAGCAGCCAGCAGCCCAGGACCGGTTGAAACCTGTATGGCAACTGAGGAGACACTTTCTCAACCTAGTGCATCATCAACTAAATCCAGAAAGAGCTGGAAATGATGCATGACTTCAGCACCCAGGGTCCTATTGACTGTTGAGTTCATCAATAACTCTTATACATACAAATACATATGTGCATATGTTAACAACAGTTTAATTTAACTGTAACAACACAGGGCATCAGGTCAAATGTGTGTTATGTGCACAAAAGGCACATGTGAGGCGTCTGAATAAATCAGCGAAGTTATTTCAACACCACAATGCATTTGTGGTTCCTGGAGGCTATTCGAAACAAAAGAGGGGAAGCTGGTGCTTCGTTCAAAACATGCAGGAAAGACAGTAGACAAGAGAGCTTGAGTTTTCAGTTGGTAGGCCTATAAAACTAATTTCCAATAGCATTCAATACAGGGTTTTGATCTGTATTACATATAATTTGTTCCCCTTGCTGAATACTTACTGAATTTATTATAGTCCAGGCATTATGATTCTAGTAAATATAGCCTCATTAGTGAAAGCAGTAGGCCTACTCTGTGATTCGGCCACAGATGTCCCTATATGCAAAACTTTGTGGACAGCAGTTACGTTATCAAATCTATTCATGTGGCCCCACAGATGTGTAGGCTAGCTTTTGCTGGGAAGAAAGTATTTATTAAAAAAAACAAAAAACAACAACATTTGAATCCAACATTTCCACAATTCAGTTTTGCTGGTACGTCTAGCACACCCGTGGACTGTATCGCCCTGTCTGTCTTTTTTTCTCCCATACGCAGTGAATGCAGCATTAGATAAGCCAGCAGGCGGTGTCCTCAGGAAGTTGCCGTAATGCCATCCTCCAATAAGAAGCGCCCATAACACTCTCAACAGCGGTCTGTGTACGGCTCTCAGACTGTAAAATAAGGTACGGCTCCATATTGGATCGGTCTTTTCTAAGTAATACATTGCACTGGAGGTCTGATGCACATTGTCTAACGTACGGCCAGGCAGGCAGCCGGCTCTGCTTCCCGGGGCGCAGGTGTGAGGGATGTAGATGACAACCGGCGCTGTCACGAACAAATGTTCCTAGAGCTGTGTATCGCGCAGCGGCGTCATTCCCACAGTTTGGAACGGGGCTGATCTTAGGTCAGAGGCGCACCTGAAGAACGGAGTGAAAAGTGGCATGCAGGCGGAGGAAGAAATAATTGGATTGAGATAACGCCACACTGGCAGTAAGTATATTTTTCCTTCACAATGTTCTAAATATAGCCTACTTTAAACGAATATAATATTTATTTTACTCATAATCTATGACTAATCACTAATATTGTTTATCCACGCGTGGCCGAGCAAATTGTGGTTTCCAGATTTAAAAAAAATGTTTAGGCTGCTTGGTGTAAATGTTTAATGCCACCTGTACCGGGACGCATGCTGATTCTCTGGTCCACGTTTCAACAAGTCACCTGACCCAGTACCAGGATAACTTACTGCGCAAGAACTCCTCACGTGGGGGGGTGAAGTCAGTGTATCATCCAGCTAGACATGTCTTATTTCCCCTTGTGGTGGAATAGTCTACCTAAACAAAAAAAGAATCACCCAGCCTGTTTTCCACATGGCATGTCTGCGACCTATTTCCTATTTTCTTGCTGTCTGCAGCCATGTCTAACCCTCAGACCTGGCTTGAACTTAGTTTACACTGAATTATCTTTAAACTAAAATGGTCCCCTCCCTTTCCTTTGGGCCCCATGACCTTCCTATACCCTAGAGCAGGGTCGATCTTTATAAACCACTGTGGAGCCCATATTATATCTACTCTGTCACTAGCTGTGTTTTTTATTCAACTATTTTTTATTTTGAAATATTGCATAAAAGTGTTTACCACTTAACTTACATGAACAAACAGCTGTTTACTCGGTTGGGCAATACTACCTCACATAAAAGAACAATTAAAACTTGCCATACCAAATTCCTTAAGACCTTTCTATTTATGGTCGGATGGCCGAGGCGGCTTGTGACCTCTGCTTGATCTTCTCTGTTCACTGGCAGGTTTCAGCCTAGCGCCAACATCTGGCGAAACCAGCTGTGGCCTAGGTCATTGCTCCAAACCGGTTGAGGGAAACACACCTAATTTGCATTTCTTGTACAACATTTCAGTATGACATTTAAATGGAAACACGACTGCTCGTGCCACAGGTGTAATTTACAGGGGGGATGGGCGCATTACAACCCTCTACCCCAAGAACCTTACAGTATATAATTTCCTTTGCATAAAAAAGGACATTTGAACCAGAAATTGATGCATAAAAGACACAAATTGTTGCAGGAAAAATCACCAGGATACAAAAAGAAAGGAAGTCTTTGATGCTCAAAATTTCAATTTTGCTCAAAAGTTTAGATCTCACCCACCCCACCCCGCCCACCCATCCCCCAAAAAGTTACGCCCTTGTGCGTCATTAACGAATACATATATTTTTGGTAAAATGGCTGGTGTAATCGTTTTATTATAAATCATATTACCGGGTGGGAAAATGTCCACACTGTGGCATCCCTAACATATTCTGTACTTTTGAGGCTTATGCCGATATTAAAAAATCTGATATATCTGACACAAACTGTGTGATGGAGACACGGTTTCTAAATGATCTCAGATGAATCTATGGTATTTTTGGACTGCAGTTTCTTACATACTGTATTTGCTATATGAGCTTTATGTAATAAATGTTCTGTATATGAGCAACATCAGCCCACAGATTTTTTTGGTCAGGCTCTAGTGAAGACCCTCTGAAACAGAAACAAATTGCACCGCACCACAACTACACACTACACATTTGCAGTGCCAATCAATAGCAAAGCTGCTTTGACTTTGACTTTTGTGACATGATGGGCGTTCATGCTTGAGACATCCATGATTATTGTGCAGGAGCCATAAGTTTATGCATATTATAGGGTTGTTTGGAGGCTTATGGGTCTCAGTGAGGAACTGAAACTCAACTTCGGAAATACATTTCTTTTTAGCTGAAAAAGGGTCAATATATCAAAATAGTATGGCTTACACACAGGCAACCTATTAGCCATTTCTTTTCAATCTGTTACTGCTGGCTTTAGAAGATAAGGCCACTGGGTGTAAACAACTGTTAAGCGAATCCTGTAACATGTTAGGGTGTCACCCTCAAACTAGAGACCAATTACTGCATATTACATTATGACAAATTTGATTAAGTATAATTGGAATTTCTGGAAATGTACCAAAATGTGTAAAACAAGGGAAACCTCTAATAATTCTATTAAAATTGGTTAAAAATTCTAATAAAAGAAAGATGGAGTTTGAAGTTTTTGCAAAGTTAATAGTTTATGTTTTATTTTAGATTAATTTTCCTTTGCCGTGATTTTCTTTGTTTTAATGCAAACAAAATAAGTTGTATTTGAAATTGTTTTTGTTACTTTTAGTTCAAGGAGTCAAATATAGGTGTTCTTATTGGAAATAATTCAACTCTTTTTTTGCTTGCCAGAAATACCTCCATTTTGGAGTGCAGTGCATAGTATAAAACAGTATGAAATATTTAAATTGTGTCACAAAACTATTGCTCTTCAGTGCAAGTTCCAGAAAACAACAAATTACCAAGATGGACGGATTGTTCATGTATTTCCCGAATTACTGCTGGAAAAAACTCATGGCTTACATGTGCCTTTTAACATTAAGCATGTAAATGTTCTAGTAGAAACCCCAAATTAAAAGTATGAACCTAAGAAATAGCATAATATGGGACCTTTTAAAACTAGACTGCAAAGTGAGAGTTGTATTTAGCACACTAAGATAAAATAATGTAGCACATTTACACTCAGCAGTAGCTTCACAGTTACACGTCAATAGCTTTTACAGCTAGGGGGTTAAATGTGTTACTCTAACTCCCTACTTTTGGCAGCCTGCTATGGATTTGATCCATAAATATTTCCCATCCTGGTATATTTTAATGCTCTAGAAACTCGTGTCAAATGTTCTTTTTGAATTTACTTCAATGTAAAAAGGAAGTTACAAAGGATGTTTAGTAATCCAAACAGTAACAATTAGTGCTTATTTTCATTATAGATTATCGATTTTACTTCTCAATTAATCGTGTTTCCCTCACAGTTTTAAAGGTGATGTGTTCAGATGTTTTATCTGACCCACAGTCCAAAACCCAAAGACCTTTGCAATGATAGAAAACCGAGAAAAACAACAATGCCTCACATTGGTGAAACTGGGACAAGAGCATGTTTGAAGTTCTTACTCAAAAATCAATTACTGAGGCGAACAATTCATTGATTTTCAAAATATGTGTCGCTTAATTTTCGTTTGGTCAACTAATTGATTGATTGAGTGTGTTTAATCTCAAATTTGTTAGTCAGTCTTTTTCATACTTACTTATAGTTAATGTTAAAACAACTAGAGTAGATTAACTCTCTCCTCTTTTCGTTGCAGTGATGTTCACGCTATCTGAGATTGCATCTTTGAATGACATCCAGCCAACGTACCGCATCCTAAAGCCATGGTGGGACGTCTTCATGGACTACCTGGGGCTGGTCATGCTGATGCTGGCCATATTTGCCATGACCATGCAGATCACCAAGGACCAGGTGGCTTGCCTTCCGTGTCTGGAGGACCCGGAGGAGGCCACGGGAGGGGCTACGCCTAAGTCGGTAATGCAGCAGAGCACACAGAAAGCAGTCTTATCAGCAACCACCGGAGCCCCTCTGGCAACCACCATCCCCATAGTCTCTAAGGACTTACCAGACGACGTTGTCCAAGAGATCCATGTCACACACCAACACACTGCTGTGGCAGCAGAGAAATATGTCAATCAACCTCAACCCACAGGGATCAGGACCAACCTGGACTTTCAACAATATGTCTTCATCAACCAAATATGTTACCATGTTGCCTTGCCCTGGTATTCCAAGTACTTTCCCTACCTTGCCCTCATCCACACCATTGTTCTTATGGTCAGTAGCAATTTTTGGTTCAAATACCCCAAAACGAGCTCCAAGATTGAGCATTTTGTTTCAATTCTAGGTAGATGTTTTGAGTCTCCCTGGACTACGAAGGCTTTGTCTGAAACAGCTTGTGAGGACTCTGAGGAGAACAAACAGCGGTTTACCGGCACCACCTTAGCACCAAAGCAGGTATCTTTAGAAGGGAAGGATGAAAGCTCAAATGTCAGCCCAATCACACCCATGCTAGGGGTGAAGTTCTCTGCAGATAAGCCCATCGCAGAGGTCCCAAGTAGCATGACAATCCTGGACAAAAAAGATGGGGAGCAGGCTAAAGCCCTGTTTGAGAAAGTCCGAAAATTCCGAGCTCATGTGGAGGACAGTGATTTCATCTACAAGCTTTATGTAGCGCAGACCGTTGTCAAAACGGTCAAGTTTATTTTGATATTGTCCTACACGTCAACCTTTTTGGCTAAAATAAATTTCAAGCACAATTGTGAGCCTGATATTAAACAGCTAATAGGATACACCAATTTCTTATGTACGCACAACATGGCTTTTATGCTAAACAAGCTGCTTGTTAGCTACATGGCTTTGATTTTAATCTACGGGATGGCTTGCCTGTACTCTCTCTTCTGGGTGTTCCGACGGCCTCTGAAAGAGTACTCATTCGAAAAGGTCCGGGAAGAGAGCAGCTTTAGTGACATTCCTGATGTCAAAAATGATTTTGCATTCCTCTTACACATGGTTGACCAATATGACCAGCTCTACTCCAAACGCTTTGGCGTATTTTTGTCCGAGGTCAGTGAAAACAAGCTCAGAGAGATCAGCCTTAATCACGAGTGGACCTTTGAAAAACTAAGGCAGCTTGTGACCCGTAACGCACTGGACCAGCAAGAGCTGCACCTTTTCATGCTCTCTGGTATTCCAAATGCAGTGTTCGACCTCACAGACTTGGAAGTGCTGAAACTGGAGCTGATTCCTGAGGTGAGGTTCTCGGCAAAGGTCTCCCAAATGACCAGCCTGGTGGAGCTGCATCTCTGTCACTGTCCGGCCAAAGTAGAGCAGACAGCGTTTGCTTTCCTGCGTGACCATCTTCGCTGCCTTCATGTCAAGTTCACTGATGTTGCCGAGATCCCAGCATGGGTGTATTTGCTGAGGAGTTTGAGGGAGCTCAACCTCATCGGCAACTTGAGCTCAGAAAATAACAAAATGATTGGTCTGGAGTCCATGCGAGATTTGAGGCATTTAAAGACATTATGCTTGAAGAGCAACCTCACAAAAATGCCCACAAACATCACAGAGCTGTCACCACATCTGATTAAGCTAGTGGTGCACAATGACGGTACCAAACTTCTGGTACTAAATAGTCTGAAAAAAATGACAAATATAATTGATCTGGAACTGCACACGTGTGAACTGGAGAGGATTCCCCACGCTATTTTCAGCTTGACCAACCTACAGGAACTTGACCTGAAATCTAACAACATCCGAACCATCGAGGAGATCATAAGCTTCCAGCACCTCAAGAGGCTGACGTGCCTTAAACTGTGGCACAACAAAATCATCACCATCCCATCCTCCATCGGCCAGGTCAAGTCCCTGGAGTCTCTCCACCTCTGTCACAATAAACTAGAGTCCCTGCCTCCGGCCTTGTTCACGCTGCCTAAACTGCGGCACTTGGACGTGGGCCACAACTCCATCAGCGTGCTCCCTCTGGATGTGGGTCTCCTCCACAATCTCCAGCACTTGGCCATCAACTCCAACAAGCTGGAGGTGCTGCCCAAGCCTCTGTTCAGATGTACCAAGCTCAAGGTACTGTGTCTGGGGAACAATGCGCTCACCGTGCTGCCAGAGACTGTGGGCCAACTGGTCCAGCTCACTCAGCTGGAGCTGAGAGGGAACTGTCTGGACAGACTGCCCGCCCAGCTAGGAAACTGCCGCCTGCTGCGCAAAAGCGGCCTGGTCGTGGAGGACCATCTCTTTGACGCATTGCCCGTGGAGGTTAAGGAGGGCATTAGCCGAGAGAACAACACTTCCTTTACGAGTGGCTTATAGCACAAAAAAAACCACTGGTTCATGACAATCCTGCTTAATGGATGTAAGAGTAGAGTCTTTATTATTGTAATATCCCTAAAAATGAATGCATTTCTCTTGATTATTTTAACAAGTTGTCTTAGCTGCTTATGCATTAAAAGGGTATATATTGCTTTCCTTGTTGCTGAGTATCTATTATAGTTCAGCAATGTTTTTGCTTTTAGCATTTTCATAGCTTTGAGTAACAAAACATTAGAAATTTAGCTTCTTTATGTCATACTCTATAGACCAAAACTGATTGCTCCAATGACACATTATGTAGATTTGTCATCGTTGTTTTAGGTACTCAGGTATAATTGTAACCATGTGGAACAATCTTTTTGCCTTATCTGCTGCTATTTGCTTCTTTCTTTTTTTACAGCAAAAGGCCAAAAATGAATATTTAATGTTTTCTTGTCAGTTTTACATACAGTTACTATCCACAGAGCAATTACATGCTATGGAAGAGGACACAATGCAACACTTCTTTTTTAACAATTTTAAACTTCTGTTGAAATCGTAAAACCTTTTATTTTCCTCAATGTCCCAACAAAATGACATTAGAGTTGTGAAACTCAGGAGGAGACTAAGCACCATAAATGAACCTTTACCTGACTGTTGTAGGGATTGTATTCTAATTAATTTAGCCTATAGCAAGTTATTTGCACAATGCAAACTTAATAATTTAAAGATTCCTGAATGTCCTTTTGTAATAAACTGTCCCAAGAAGACGGACGTGAGTTGATAAAAGGGAACTCTGTGTTTTTTTTTTTTTTTTTAAATCATGCTTTAAAATTGAAATGTGGAATAAAACTGCTCACAGACTGATTATTTAACATTTAACCTGAATTGTGTGATGACGACAAACACGTCTGCCTTCATTCTTCTTATGTGTATTTCTGTGTGGGTCTATAGTACATACACAATATGTCTTATTTAGAGCTGCTGTAGCACCTTTGTGATCCTATGCTCAAAGTTCACAACTTTATGACACAATAAAACAAGATTTTAGATGAATATCTAATCATTATTTATCTACTGCCCACTCCATGGAAACAAGCCTCTGTCTAAACAGTTATTACAATGTGGCAATTAATCATCTTATTAGTTACATAGGGGCGGCTGTGGCTCAGTGGTAGAGCGGTCACCTGCCAATCAGATCTCTGGCCTTGCAGTCAAAGTGTCCTTGGGCAAGCCACTGAACCCAGAGTTGACCCCGATGCTGTGCCATCGGTGTGTAAAATGTGTGTGTGTGTTTATCCCGTCTGCAAAGTTTTTGCTCATGTCCCCTTAAGGGGCTCCATACAAGACCACTGAGGATCATTGTACCACCAGTAGGATTGTCTGTGTGAGCGAGTGAGGAGGAGAAAACAATAGGTTTACTGTTTCTGTGTCGATCTTGTCAAGGTTATGCGTGTTGTGCATGTATGTAGCCTTCTGTTCAACAGTCTTATTGATGACCTTGCAGTAATACTCTGAATGAAGGAACTTCTCTGAGAATTGATATCATGGTGTTCCTCGATCCTTGAGATATCCTGCCCTGGTTTTAAATGCGTCAGCACATACCGCAGCTCATTCGCTTTGTTTAGATTAAACCCTCTTTGAGCAAATGGTGCTCTCTTCTGCAAATCATTTTCTGTATTCATTCTGCATTTAGACGTTTTTCACAGATTTCTACATAAGGGGGCATTCTTTCTTTGGGAAGTCAATAAACACTGTACTACAGTATAACTGAGTATGTATGATACCAACATTATGTACAATGTACCTTCCAAAGTTGTGTCAGTGTCAGCAAAAGCAGGATACATGTTACTTTTCTGTTATCTATGACAATATCGTTAACCACAAATGTATTTAAGGAT
The DNA here is from genome assembly GCA_013375575.1 of Percina caprodes. Taxonomy (NCBI): domain Eukaryota; kingdom Metazoa; phylum Chordata; class Actinopteri; order Perciformes; family Percidae; genus Percina; species Percina caprodes. The sequence continues at coordinate 64,060 of JABXJD010001046.1, forward strand.
ATACAGGATGCAAATTTTGACACAGGTATATAAGAGGTAATAATGTAGGATCGGCTTAAAGCCCTGATCATGAAATTGATATTGTACTAAAGTACAAGTAGTACACATTATCTAATCATTTGCAATTAATAAGTTTAACAAACCAACACAAACATATAACCTGGGGCCTTTTAGGCCTCCTTTAGGAACCTGAAAAGACTTACATTACTTTTTTCGACTGGTTTGGGCCATTCTAATTGGATATTTGTTGTATAGGAATATACCAAAAGTGCTCAACCTTTATTACCTATGTCTTCTAAAGCGACCCTGTGTCAAAAATGTAGTTTCAAGAACTTTTGTGTTTTGCGCGTACATGTAGGTTATAGTACATAGTAGTATAAAAAATACTGTACATAATGCACAAAGAATCAGGGAAATAGGGTTTAATGGGGCTCAGCAAGTTAATCTGACCCTGCCTGCAGTATAGCTTTTCATTTTGCTCTGACATTTAAATTACTAACTACAAAAAACATATAGAACACAAACAAATCCATTTTAAGATCAACTTGACACCCTTATTAATAGCATTTAATTGACAGTTAGTTAGTTATAGACTTGCATCTTTGTCTATGTCACTTTTACACAGGGGTACCGCATCAGCAGACTGTATCAAAGATTCAATATAGCGAATTTCAAGCATGATTTCCAGCCACCCCAATGATATGAACTCATGGATGTATTCAACAGTCTCTGATGTATTGTATTGGATGGATGTATTAAAAAGAAGATATTAACGTATGAAATGCGAAATGGTACACACTTCCTGTCTCCCCTCGTTTGTAAGGGTAGTGATGCATAAAAAGTAATTTGCATAATGTGTTTATGTTTTCCTTTGCTAACAGATATTTACCCAGCTAAAAGTCATATTTGGCATGACAACAATGTGTTGTCATCTGTGGCGTTTGTTTTCTCGCAACAGTCTGTTTCTGTGACGGGAAACTCGAACAAAGTTAATTTTCTCCAGATTTGTCTCACTGTAAAATGAATAACTGCCATTTTAGTGTCAAAATGTTTGGGAGATGTGTCACTTGTTAGTGCTGGGTCCAACATTTATTTTGGTGAGTATGGGGTGAAAGGATCGATCATAATTTGTATTCACTCTCATTTAGCCCATTAGATTAGATTTAATGCTGTATTTGCATATCTACTTCCTTTGTGATTTTGTGAAATAAGGGGCTGGACCAAATAAGCTATTTGCTTCTGCCTACTCCTTTTCAAATTATGGTTTATTATATATTTGTTAATTTCTGATTCTGTTTTATTTATGGTTTTAAAATTTAGTTTTGTCTTGCAACATTGTAGATTGTTTGAGATAAATAAATAAATAAGAATCAATACCATACTGTAAATATTTTCAGTACCTGATCCAACTGCCGCTAGACTCTTAAAGGAGGCGTGACAAGGGTAAAACCACGTGACACGGCTACAGGAAATAACCGGAAATATCCGAAATCTCTTTGCAAAATATCCACTGCAAGCGACTGCTGCATGATGACATTAGCAAAGACGGTTATAACCGTCTCTAACATTTAGTTTCGCTTCACCCTTTGACAAAGCTTCCCAGACATATATATTAAACGGTTGGGCATAACAATAGATCCATGGTGGGGCTCTATTTGCTTATTATACACCCGGGTCTCGGTTTTAAATCTGTGAAATATAGAAGAATATGTAATTTATTTTATCACTGTAGCTACGTATAACGACTAATTTGGTTGATGGTCAAAATTATAAAGGAACTGGGCAAAAAAATCAAATGTTTTTTGGACTCCAAATCAAATTTAGGACATGTTTTTATCAAGAACTGCATCAATCACTGCATTATAGATTAAAAAAAGGCAATATTAATTTTGTGCCTGATACATTTCTCTTGGACCGGTTCTGTATTCAGTGTGTTCTCCATGGATGGAGTACAGGCGCCGTCCGTCGTGTGTTGTAGAACGCTGCCATCTGTCGGCGGGTCAGGTGTACTGTAAGTGACTGGTAACCAGCAGTTTGTTGGTGAACTAGCTGTACTATCTGCTCCTACAAAGCAACCAAATAATGAACCGTCAGAATAATATTCCGTTCAACCCTCCAGCCAAACCTAAAGCAGCTGCTCAAGTGTTATACAATCAACAGCAGTGTGGGAGGTAACGTTAACTCAGTGCTTTAGCCTTTGAACGTAACGTTAACTAATGTTAATGTGAATTTATTCGAGCAAGTTTCAAATTAACGTCAAGCAGCGTGCCTGTTGGATGAGTTTCTGGCTGTGTTTTTGTTGACTGGATTCCATTAGACTAATTGCTACCTTAAAGCAATACACTGGTCTGTGTGTAGCGTTAGCTATGTGGTTAGCTGAAGGCTAAATGCACAGTATGCTAAGCTAGCCAACTATGTCGTATGTTCTAAGAACATTTCAAGTAGTCGTTGTTGTTGCGTTCACTTGCTTTGTAGTTTTGCGCTCATTTTTCACCTGTGTCTCATGATAAACAGAATACCCCAGGACTTTAAAGAAGCTATGTTACACATCCCAGTGAAGCCAGCAGTCAACTCAAACAACAGGACATCTGGCAATGTTGCTAAGAAACAACCAGCCCTGAAACGTGCAGGTAACTTCTGTGGACATTGAAGTAGGCCCACACCTAGAAACACCACCATAAACCAAAATCATCCAAAAACCATATACCAGTATTGTTACTCGAACTTCACATTACAACTAACCATTTGGCAAATGAGGCTGCTGTATTTTGTTCACTGTTATAGGCTGATATCCCTGATTTGGGTTATTATTTCTGGATGGCATGAAAATCTTTTTGCAGGCAGTAATTCATTTCAATGAATGACCTCTTCATTTTATGGCTTAATTACAGTTACAGAGATAATCCGAGATAATCAGTCTGCACTAGCATGCAACAACAATGTGACACTGCAAAATTATTGCGGATTTTCCTTTTGATGGATTTCATAAGTGGCTCAAGTTTTAATCTCCTCCTTAAACTGTTGGAAAAGCTGTCTCTGGGTCCCCTTTCCAATTCAAAATCATAAAGTCATAATTGGGGTTCATTGTGTTCATTTTTATCCTAGTAACTAAAAAAGTCAACAGAAATGAACTAAAAACCACTTTTTATAGTTCTGTAGTGTAGTATAGTATATATATTTTATATATATATATAGTACTGTAGGATATCTAAATGCGTTCAGTATGTCAAAAATAAATTGTCTTTGTTGTTATGTACATTTTGTATTATACAGTCAAATCTGCTGATAAATGGAAGTCTTCATTCAAACCATTAGGAGAAGAAGATGACTCTCCGGACACAAGAACCGGCAGTTCAGAAAAGTAAGTAAGCCAGTCAGTGATGTCTATAGTATATTTTGATAAAGTGTCAGGTAGAGAGTGATGTCTCCTGTAGTCACAATCTAGGACGTCCCACATTTGAGCCTTCTAACTTTGTCTTGTGGTGACATAAAGTGTTGTATGAAATATGGGCTATCTGAAGTTAACCTTGTCATGTGCTATTTCAGCTGGCCACTTCAGGTAAAAGTGCAAATGTCAGGAAAGATGCAGTGCTTCACTGAGTGCTGAAACCACACAGCCTCTTGTTAGTTTTCTCTCATTCCATGTCCTTTTTCCCCCCAGGGTTGAAATCTATAATCCTTACGATCCTCACTCGTCAGACTCTGAGCACGAGATGGCCCAAGACCACAACCACTCCCCATCCAATCAAGATGAAGGCTGCCTTAAAAAAGGCCGCTGGGACAGGAGTTACTCAGAATCAGCTAGCCAACTTCTCAACAGGTGTGACTTACGCCCTGAAACCAGACCCACGGAAAGTCAAGGTTTCAGTACAGGTCATAGACTGCCTGAACGACAGGCTTATGGCCCCACCACTGAATCACTTGACCGACCAGGTTTTGACTCCATAAGTAGACCCCTGGAACACAGGGTCTGCAGCCCTGACAGGCATACACACGGCTCCTCCACCCAACGCTTTCTTGCTTCTTATGAAGGACAGAGGACCAACGGGGAGGAGAGGATAATAATCCCAGAATACAGCAGAGAAGTAAGACTTAAAGTCGTATTTTTCTGAATTTAAATATTTATAACAGTTTTTTTCCTGTGGTTATATTCAAACTTTAGTTGTAGACTTAAACAGGATACATGGTCTGTTTGTTGTACTTATTTGCAGTTATGTCACTGTGATACACTGTGATCCTGTTCTCTCCTCTGTAGATGACCACTACTGTTAGATTGACCCCACCCAGGTTACAGTGGAACTATCAACATCAATTGGAATACGTGAATACAGGTTTTGCGTCCCACCATTTTAAATTAAATATAGGAGAAACATGATTGCATGGATTCCATTTTTAGTATTTGAGTATTTTTTGGAGCACTAATTCTAATTTTTGAATGAGCAAAGCCGTACTTCATGTTTGCCATGTGTACGTGTATTTCCTCTTTGAACCAAATAATAGTAATTCTGTGTGTAATGTTCTACAGGACTGGACCATATCAAACCTTCCACAGAGGTGCCAAGAAACAGGAAAATAATAATGGACAAGTAAGAACCAAGGATACTGATGGCCAACTGTTTAAAGATGCCACATGTAGAGTATTCACATTACACTCACTGGCCAAAGGAACAACAAGGACACATGTTCCCATTTTCACCAGACTCAGAAAAGGTTTTATTGCCATAACTGGTACACTTATGTGGAATTTGCCTTGCTGATACATACAAAATGAGTATATACATACAAAGTAACTGTTGCATAAGAAAAAAGTGCAAAATTTGCAAAGAATATATAGTATATGCAATGGGCAGATGTAAAGTCCAGGATTAATGTTAGTGCAAGTGGAGTGACTAGGGAGCCCATTATGCATCATATTGTCCTCCGATACAGTTAAACAGCTAAACCTAGCTAGCAAGATTTAAAAGTAGCATCTCCTTGGGGCTCCGTGGAAACCCTCCCCAGTCTTTGGGGCGCTGCCACACACACACACACAGACGTGCATAAGCACCGCTGCTTCAGAGCAGAGCGGAGAAAGAACCGCAGTTTCACTCATTAAAACCCCTTAACCGCGGCAGTGGCTGAGTTTTTTTTCCCCATTCTGCAGTAGACTTGCAGTAACTCCAGTGGTGATGCACACTGAGCTCAGGCAGGACAAGGAGGCATTTCATCGGTTCTCTCCAAGCGGACCGTATATATATATATATATATATATATATATATATAACATTCAAAATAGTTACCAACCCTGCCTTTAACTTGTGGCACGAATGTAGAACTTCAACCAAATACCGAGAGCTTTCCCTGGCGGTGACGGGCTTAAATCAGCATTGTGTAAGCTCCTTTGGCAAGGGCATGAATGTAGCAGACGTTCAGTTCATCATATGTAAAAGTTCTGCACTCTAGCTTTAACTTATCTTTTGGCCGTTTTTCTGGTCTTAACAGCGGCCGTCACTCTAAATTTGTACGATTTTAAGATCGGCTTTTTAGCTATTCTCATTAACTCCTTAATATTTGCAACACTGAACGCTTTCATATTTCTCTTCCAGGAACCCCATCATCTGTGACCTTTGCGAAGTTGAGTTAGCCAATGGTCGGGAGCTGGAGGATCACTTGGAGAGCAAGAGTCACTGGGACACCCTGGAGCACATCCAGCAGCAGAATAATTACGATGATCTGGCTATAGCCTTCATACAGGTAAGATTATGGTTCATTACTGTACATCCTATTGACAATTCCTGGGTTGAAGCCTTAATCTGTGCAGTAGTGTTCTACTCTTCTATTACTTTTTTCCCCCCAACCTAAATATAGCTGCTAGCTGATTCTGCAACATGAGCCAGATCACTTGACAATATTCTGCACTATGCATATTTATTTATTTATGACCCCATGTCACCTCCAATATGTAATTTCCATTCATCCGCACCTTACTCATCTTTATATATATTTATATAAGGGTGTTTATAGTGTAAATATTATTATAACTAATTCTATTTCTTATAATACTTTTTGTATACTTTTCCTATGTCTATGTAATGTGTATTTGTGTTATTCTGATGTGTGTGAATTTTTCTTTTGAGCTGCTGTAATAAGGGAATATTCCCAGTGAGGGATTAATAAAGTCTTATTTTATCAGTGTGTCTGGTTGGTGGTATAAGTTTGTATTTATTCATGTCTATAGGAAGTCATGCTGTATAAAAGCCAGCAGTGCAGCCGAAACATAGAGGATAGTGCACTTCAAGGTAAATGACGTTGGCTTGTCAAAAACCAAAACACATGCACGTGTCATATTGCAGTATCTTCTATTCCAGACAAACCCAGCCTAAATACAGTCTGATCTTTGTATGTCAGCTCTGCAGGAAAATGACCACATGACAAAGATTGAAATGTTCCACTGTGCGGCTTGCAGTGTCTTCATATCCACATCTGCATCCTCAGTGCAGACTCACATTACCTCTCAGGAACACCTCGCCAACACAAAGGTAACACTGCGGTAAAGTAGCGTAACAATATTCATTGTTTGGTTTCTTTTGAATTTCTTTTTTCATTATTTTGTCAACTCAACATTGGATTGTTTTTTTCTGAAGGACTTTCAAGTGCAGCAGAGACGTTCTTGCCTTTACAAAGCAGAAACCATGATGAAGGAGCTGAAACCTCAGTTTGAACACTTCCTGAAGGTATTTTGCCAGCATGAACCATTTAAAAGTATTCAAAAAATAACCTAATGGCACCATGGTGAATAAAATGTTTTAAAAGAACCGAGCCCGAAATGCAGAGAGGAACTTTCTTTTAACAAATATTCCCTCACGAATTTAAACGCAAAGTATTCTTATTTGGTTCCCTCAGTTTAATAGTTTATTCTCTTATGTAATGTTTCATGAATAACATTATACATTAATTTCCTAGTGTTATTAAAATTGCTCACTTTCTTTCCATTTTGCAAACATGGCACTTGTAACTCAAGTTTGACTTTGTTCATAATTTGAGATAACAATTTAGTATTATGTTGGCACAAATTTTTAATTTGAAGAAACAAAGTCAGTAATTTGAAATTCAGTACAAATAACTAAAAGAAACTTAAGTAAAAAAAGTACTCAATTGGCTCTGTTTACTAATGCAAAATAAAGAGCTATTCTAAATAGGGGAGAAGGGTTTTGTTGCATGCAGGATTATCTTTTTATATCACCCCAGTAAAAGATATACTGCAATGTGTGATATAAAACGTAGCGGCAAGTATTCTACAATAATCAGATACTATTGGGTAATCGGCTATGAAAAGCCATTATGTAGCTCATTGATCATTTTCAGCACAAAAAGCTTAGTGTGGGTAAGGGAAGGAAACATCTGGTGGGCTCATTTGTCTCAAGATGAACAAACTACTATATGAAGTGAAATAGAACAACATTCATTCTAACAAACATTGCACTACAGTAACTAACATTGTACATTTGAAGTAAGGTGAGATTGCTTTTCTTCACTATTTTTGTGGTTAATGCATTAGATACCAGTGGTGGAAGTATTCAGGTCCTTTTTACTTGAGTAAAAGTACTAACACACTGTAAAAAATACTAAGTAGAAGCGCTGCATTGAAAATGTTACATAAGTAAAAGTTTGAAAGTATCATCAGGAAAATGTAAATAAAGTATTAAAAGTAAAAGTACTCATTGCAGAAATACAGTGAGGAAAATAAGTATTTGACCAAATAAAATCCAGAAATCACAATGTATGATTTTTTAACTATTTATTTGTATAACACAGCTGCAAATAAGTATTTGAACAGTTGAGAAAATCATTGTTAATATTTGGTACAGTAGCCTTTGTTTGCAGTTCCAGAGGTCAAACGTTTCCTGTAGTTTTTCACCAGGTTTGCACACACTGCAGAAGGGATTTTGGCCCACTCCTCCACACAGATCTTCTCTAGATCAGTCAGGTTTCTGGGCTGTCGCTGAGAAACACGGAGTTTGAGCTCCCTCCAAAGATTCTCTATTGGGTTTAGGTCTGGAGACTGGCTAGGCCACGCCAGAACCTTGATCTGCTTCTTCCAGAGCCCCTCCTTGGTTCTCCTGGCTGTGTGCTTCGGGTCATCGTCATGTTGGAAGACCCAGCCTCGACCCATCTTCAATGCTCTAACTGAGGGAAGGAGGTTGTTCCCCAAAATCTTGCAATACATGGCCCCGGTCCTCCTCTCCTTAATACAGTGCAGTCGCCCTATCCCATGTGCAGAAAAACACCCCCAAAGCATGATGCTACCCCCCATGCTCCACAGTATGGATGGTGTTCTTTGGATGGTAAGCATCATTCTTCTTCCTCCAAACACAGTTAGTGGAATTATGACCAAAAAGTTCTATTTTGGTCTCATCTGACCACATGACTTCCTCCCATGACTCCTCTGGATCATCCAAATGGTCATTGGCCAACTTAAGACGGGCCTTGACATGTGCTGGTTTAAGCAGGGGAACCTTCCCTGCCATGCATGATTTCAAACCATGACGTCTATGTGTATTACCAACAGTAACCTTGGAAACGGTGGTCCCAGCTCTTTTCAGGTCATTGACCAGCTCCTCTCGTGTAGTTCCGGGCTGATTTCTCACCTTTCTAAGGATCATTGAGACCCCACGAGGTGAGATCTTGCATGGAGCCCCAGTCCAAAGGAGATTGACAGTCATGTTTAGCTTCTTCCATTTTCTAATGATTGCTCCAACAGTGCAAGTTTAGATTATGTCTCTCACAGTGGACATGCACCTACGATGACAATTTCAGACCCCTCCATGATTTCTAAGTGGGAGAACTTGCAAAATAGCAGGGTGTTCAAATACTTATTTTCCTCACTGTACATTTTAGAAAGTGTAAAGGCTCCAAAAGGCTGCCCCCGCTCAGGGCACTGGCCCACTCGCTCTGACATCTCTCCATTTGTGCATGCATAGGTCCTGAGCATGTGTATTTCAGGCCTGTGTGTAGTGATTACTGACTGTGTAAATTGTAATCTTCCCAATGGGGATCAATAAATTATTATTAAATTAGAAGGCTACTAGTAATCACTATTACATCAGACTACATTGAGCTCTACAGGTACTGCTATTGGATTACCTAGCTGTTTCTTTTCTTTCAGGGTGGCAGCCCGTTTGAATGATGGAAATCATTGAAAGTCTCCTAAATACTGGTTTACACTGACAGGCAGTTTGTGTCAGATGAACTGTGGACTTAAACCTCAAACACAGCCATACATAAATGCTGTGGCACTACTAATACAGTACGTTTGGCGTTCAGGATTTGTCGGAAGAAACGGAGGCATCTTAAATCAAGGTTTGTTCAAACAATATTGATATTCCTGTACCTTTGTTCAAAAATGGCTTGTCCATGTTAACGTTAGCTGAAGTACTCCAAGTAATCACCATTCGGTCACCTTAAAGAGATAAAGTTTGTAATTTTTTATAAATGTACGCATTCAATGTTTTTATAATTGGTGTGGAAAAAAAGATTGAAAAAGTCAACTTGTTTCTTGTTTTTTATTTTATTTAGAACAACACATGTTTTAAGCATTGTATCTGTGATATAGTACATTTAAAATTAAATTATCTCAAAACAGTATATTTAAACATTAAATATAGGTGACATGTATGAAGGGCATTGTCAGCACTGGCTGTGCCTGTTAGTTTTTTTTTTTTTCCTTAACCACCTTTAATTTTGTATTTGTATTAGAAACAATGTAGTTACTGAAATACTATAAAACACTTTCTATGCATAACAAGTTTGCAGACATTTTTGTTTTTGTTCTTCTATAGTAGCTCACTTTTCCACTTGTGATTCCTGGAACTGTAAGCTTTCAGGTGCCATCATTTTCAGTTAAAATATTCATCTCACTAACTGTGGCCGGAAAACAGAGACTGAGGGCTTGAATTTGAACATGTTGCAATACAAGAAACATGATTCTATGTATCTTTTTAAATGTGAATATTGATACAGAAGAGAGGTGCTGCCAAATTTTTGACAAAAACGGACTCAAACCATGAGAAATCTGAGGTAAAAGTTGTCTTCATTATTAGAAATGGATTCCACACTACATTACTGCTTAAAACAAGAAAACAGTCCCTCCATTTGGAATTGTACTTCCAAAAAATGGAGTAAAGTAAAAACAGAACAAGGGTAACAATATCCAAAATAATTAATTTTTTCATCTATCCAAATGTCCGAACGTGTACAATATCTCCATCATTGAGCAATTTTGTACTTTTGGCCAGTATTTCATTGACAAAAAAAAGTGAAAGAACATCCAATGTACATACACATACAGTCTAGTGACATCTAAAAAGGTCCCCATTGGCTTCATGAGGCAGCATGTGTGGCTGTCAGAGAGCGGTCTTGGTCAGTCTTGAGGGTCCGTGGGTCCGTGGGCAGCGAGGCAACCTCCACCATGCCTAGCCCAGTGTGAGGGACACTAGTGTTCATAATGTGTCTCTGTAAATGTTTAATCCAGTCCTCCTGGACAGACAAGGGACCCTGGAAGACGAGGTCACAGAACCTGTGAAGAGATGAACAGATTGATGATAATATACTAAGAATGGGACGACAAGCTTTTGTCCCAATTCGATTCTTTCACCAATTCCCATACATGGGTGCTGATTCGATTTGTATTGGGATTTTCATTTACTGCGATTCTAGAAGTATTGGGATTTTCTTTTCCTTCTTTAACAAAAAGTTGAATAATGCACTGCTAGAGGCAATATATCATGAGACATTTTTGAAAACAAATTGTTTTCTTAAAGTCGGTCTGACTTTTATTTCCTTTGTACAGAAGTACATAGCATGTATTTTCTGCTTTTTGTCTGTTTTGCAGGAACCGATATGATGTCGCCGTCAGCGGTACCGTACAAAACAGAAAATATTTAGGTGAATCACTGGTAAAAATAGATTCTAGGGAAATTATTCGATTAAAAAAAAAATATCATCCCAATAAACTCATGATACATACGTGAATCAATTTATTTTCCCTAACCCCTGTGATATACCAATACACAGTGGTTCTATGCAGCCGGTGTGTTGAAATGAATCTTTTCATTGATGCACCGTGATGCAGACCTGGACAATTCTGCATTGATGCAGTGACAGACCATAACTGATATTTGCCTACTGTTGCACTTGTTGATTTTCTGGTTGCTGCTTCTTTTTTTTGGTATGCTGTCTGTTGTGTTCAGTCTCCGCTATATTCAGGAATTGTCTTTTCTTAAGAGATACAATAGATACAATAAAAAAAGGGGAGTTCATATATACAGTTGTATTTTGAATAATAGCAGTGTGTTTAAAAAAAATAAAAAATAAAGTGAATAATGCTCAAAATCCTTAGAATAGCTTTTAGTTCCATAATATTAATGCATTGGGAACACTGCACATTCAATTCCAAATCAAAACATGACCAAAATTGATCAAGTTTGTGTTATACCTTTACAGAAAGTGAAGAAAAAGGAATATTAGGCTGGTAAAAAAAGAGCAGTATTTGCATTTTTCTTTACAAACTCAAACATTTACTGTATAAACTGAAAATGGCTCAAGGGTTTGCTTTACTTTGAATCGCTCCACTAATATTTAGTTGCATAACCATTATTTCTGAGAACTGCTTCACATCTGTGTTGCATGGGGTCGACCAACTTCTGGCACCTGTGGACAGGTATTCCAGCCCAGGACAATTCAACTACATTCCACAATTCCTCTGCATTACTGGGTTTTACTTGATGTCACCCCACAAGTGTTCTATGGGATTGAGATCCGGGGATTGGGCTGGCCACTCCATAACATCAATCTGGTTCATCTGGAACAAGACTTTGCTCGCTTACTGGTGTTTTGGGTCATTGACTTGCTGAAAGATCCATTTCAAAAGGCAATTCCTCTTCAGCATAAGGCAACATGACCTCTGCAAGTATTTTGATGTATTGAAACTGATCCAAGATCCCTGGTATGTGGTAAATAGGCCCAACACCACAGTATGAGAAACATCCCCATAACATGATTTTTGCACCACCATGCTTTACTGTCTTCACAGTGTACTGTGGCTTGAATTCAGTGCATGGGGGTCATCGGACAGACTGTCTGCGGCCCCTAGACCCAAAGAGAACAGATTTGCTCTCATCAGTCCACAGAATGCTCCATTTCTCCTTTGGCTAGGCAATGTGTCCTTTGGTAAATTTCAACCTATTCAGTACATGTCTTTTTTTCAGCGGGGGCTTCTAGCTGATAGCTTTGCTTCACACAGCCTTCTTCTGATCGTACCAGTACTAACAGGTAACTTTAAGTCTTCTTTGATTTTCCTGGAGCTGATCATTGGTTGAGCCTTTGCCATTTTGGCTATTTTTCGATCCATTCCAATAGTAGTTGACCGTTTTTTTCCCCACATTGTTCAGGCTTTGGATGCCATTTCAAGACATTTGAAAAATTTTTGGCTAAGCAGCCTATAATTTTACTGCACTTCTTTATATGTTTTTCCCTCTCCAATCAACCTTTTAATCAAAGTCCGCTGTTCCTCAGAGCAATGTCTGGAACGACCCATTTTGCTGAGTATTTCATTGTGAAATGCACTTTAACCGGCATGCACAACATTTGCTTCCTTCCTTCCTTCCTTCTTTGGGCCATAACGGACACCTGTTTTTTTTACAAAATCTATCACCTCACTAATTAAACACATTGAACATGCCACTTTCAATTATAGATTAAATTACACAGAATGAGCAGCATGCATGTCATGACTGTGACTCTACAACACTTACTAGTAAATTATTTGCCATGCAGAAATATCACTTTTACCAAAAAATATGATTTATAAAACTGTATAACTGAAGCATATAATACGCAGAAAGGGAAAAACGGCTGTTATCAAACGGAGAGAAAAAGCCCAACAGACTATAGCGGACCGACTGAATGTGTAAGGATGTAAAAATATCTACTTAGCCTACTAGTCACAACACATTTTTACAAAGTTGTATGCTGCACTGTGTTTTAGTTGCTTTAAATATGCTCCAAAATAAAAAGATTAAGAAGCATTGTGGTGTTCCCGGTGTGATGAATGTACACTACACTATATACGTATATAAGCCATGGTAATGGTCTAGGGATGTGAGACTAATTGAGAAGGTTATTGCATGTTAATAAAAATAAAGCACAACACATTCAGAAGACGACGGAATAACTGTTAAACATGTTTATGTCGGATCAGAGACTCCAGGATTAATCTTAGCCTGGCTGTTAGCCTGCTCTGGACCAGGCTAGCAGCAAAGAATAAATCTCCATGGTTACTTGGCTGGGTTTATTTCAACCTGGTTTCGTGCAACCAAGTCAAAGCTTAATTCATCCAGGATTACTTGAATATCCCGGCTTAACTCCTTATCGTGGTTTCGTGCAAATGTTTTGTCGTACTAAACTAAGATGGCAAACGTCACACCTGCTAAACATTATTACTTAGCATAGACATTGGCCCAATCCCAAAGTGAGCCCTAAGGACTAAGGACTAAAGACTCACAGACTTAATTGATCTCAGGTGCTAAGTGAGTGAGCGTGTGAGGCCACATGGGCTCAGATAGGTAGAAATGGGATTGGGACAGCACTTCATGAGATTACAATGTTTAACAACAAAGATGTTGCCGACACTTCATTTTAAGTTTCCACACAGCCAAGGCACAGGAGACGGCTGCCTGATTACAATTTTTTTTTTAAACTCTTGTTTTACAAGCTGGACAACAGGTCCGGTCCATTCCATGGTCGTAAGTTGTGCTCAGAGAAAGCCTAATACGGGGAGAAGTCCACTCTCAGTTTTTGCGGGCTGATTAGATGACATGGAAAACATGGGATTCAATAAGGAAGTGGGATTCAGATTTGGCTCCCCTTCCTATGTCACATGCAGGCTCATTAGAATATACCGCCCTCCATCTGAGTATCTCCATCCGCAGCTCGAGAACTACCTTTGCAAAGGTGTGCTATATTTTTCTTGCAAGCCAGACACACCAGACTATTTTTGGGGAGGGGGGCTAAAAGAGACAGGTGCTAAAATTGAGCATTTTAGACAGAGGGTGAATGCAGGTTTATTTAGACAGGTAGAAAAATAATGTGGTTTTTAAACTAGTAAAACCCCAAAATACAAGTGAGAATAATCAAAATGAACATGATATGTCCCCTTTAACAGTTTAAACAAACCGTATTCTTTTTTAAAGATTATTTTTTGGGGCATTTTAGGCCTTTAATTGACATGACAGCTCAGTCATCTAGGCACTTTTTGTTTTGTAAAGAAAGGAAATGAAATGAAAATGGTTGGCGACAGAAGCAAATAGACCACAACAATTATTTGACAGTGGTCCATATCTTGTTGCCCAGGGCAACCGGGGGCAACCATCACTGCTGAAGTCTGTTGGACTGCATTTAAAAAGTGTACATTAAAAAGGTGCAGTAAGTGATTCTGCGTAAAAATTGTTGATATTTGAACCCCCTTCAGAAGCTCCGCCCCCCAGATTCACAGACAGAACTACTGGCTGGCACATTCAAATGCTGCCTCCCCCCTCAACTCCCCCCCAGCATCAATTGTTGCAGCATGTTGCTGATTGGCTGGAACAGTGTTTTGTGGCTCTTGCCTTCCTTTACACAGGCGGGGGCTGAGTATTAACACTTTTTTTTTTTTTTTTTAACGCACACAGAAAAAAAGAGAGCTAGGTGACCATAAGGAGATATTCACTGATTTTGATGAAAAGTGTATTGCAATAACATTACTTACTATACCTTTAAGTATATTAAAAACAAAATACAAGCATTACCTGCAGGTGAGTCTGTACATTTCCTCTGGAGTTTGTGGTAAGGGCAGTGTCTTCTTTTTTGAGCCAGGCCTTGAGCGTTGCCTCCGTGCTTTACAGTCAAACGCTGAAGAACAGAATGAACTTTATTAATTCACAGCTCTATCTTTGAGATTACAGCCTCTCTAACTTCACATTTCAAATGGACACAAAGTCTATGATAACCACTAGAAGGTTTGGCTGTTATGTGATGTTCCAACAATAGTACATTTTCTGTCCAGTTCAGTAAATCAGTCAGTTTGGATTAGCCCTTGCTTTAATCATGCTTATGTTTTGGCCTTGTGCCAATGAGGTGAATGGCCTGGCTCTGTGCCTCAAGGCCCAATATATAAGTATGATGATCTGTGCCTGCAAGAAAAGTAGGCCCTGAAGGCTTTACCCCCTCCTACGGATGTACCCACCAAGCTCCACAATTAAAATCTTTGCAATTTCTCACTTGCTGACGCCCTTCTGGATCCTTACCTTGGGGAGGACACAAATAACCACTGGTACACTAATTATAACTAGGATTTGGACGTCACAACCTCTTGTGGTATCTGGCCCCACAGACAGTTTTGGCTTTATCTATGCTTTTGAGGTATCAGTCTGACACTTTTGGTGCCATCCCTATACAGTGGAGGTTCATTTGTCAATAATAGAAATGGATACACATGATGATACACATGATGGCATATGATGAGAAACAGTGAATATAATTTTTGGTCTGTCTTGACCAATTTCCCTGTCTGCGAATTCAAAGAATTTGGGTACAGGGACAATTCTGAAAACTCAATATTTATAGTTTTTAAGTTCTTGGATCCTTTTTGATTCAAAGAAGTATCAAGTAGTACGAGTTGCTGGTGCAGCAACAAGGATGACAACCTATCCTGGTTTCCCCATCTCCCAAATTCTTCCCACTGTGTTCATTGGAACGCACAACCAAGCCAGAGGCACCACAATCACGAGTGGAACCTCCGGTCTCTGTGGAGAAGTAAGGGAACTTTTACGTCTGCACAACAAGGCCAATGTGTTTATTTGCTGTGCAATCGTAACACCCACATGCTGGCACATACTGTTTTATAAATAAATGTCTAACTATCTAACTTGCTGAATCAATCAATTGCTGATGACACTTACTGGTTCCATCAAGTACAGCTGTCCTTTTTCGTTTTGCATATGCCCGGAGGTGATTAGACAAGCTAACTCCGCTATGAAAAGTTGCATTGCAATGGACGCACACCTTCCTGTTGAATTCACCTTTCTCTGTGAAAAGACAAAAAAAATACCAAGACAAACATACAAGTCAAAAACATGAATATGATTGTGCTTATTTGTTAGTGGTGTTGATTTACAGGACTTGATAACCACATGTCCAAATCCAACGGTGTAAGATTAAGACATGTATTGAAACATGTTCTATTTTACAAACTCAGTCTTCTGTCATGAAAGTTATGAGACAAGTCAAACATGATGATATTCTTCTGCATTATTATATGCAACAAGCTCGTCCGTTTTGGTCACATAATCTGAAAGTGCTTTGGCAATGGCATTCTATGCCTTTATGCTGATGACACCTCCCTTCAACAACAAATAGAAATGTGATGTTCAGTACTCGGATATCTGCTTCAAAACAGCTGCTGTAGATGTAAGGCCTTAATGTGAGTTTTGCTACCACTTACACCAAATTCCACTCTCAAATTCAACACTTTAGACTTTCTTTAAATATTGATCGGTTACTTTTCCAAGTATATAATAGTTATCTAGTCTTCACATGGGGCATTAATTTGGGCTACACAGAACTTCACTTTTAAAGCTGGTTCGCCTCTTACTCCCGATACTTCTTTAAAAACAGCGGTGAAGAACTCCAGAAGCAATTGCCAGGAGTTGGGTGTTCATTAAAACAAATTATGACTGGTGGGTTAATTGCATTCCATATTAATCAGTGCACATGAAGCCAAATTGACTCCTAAGTTAACGTATGACCAGTTGCTGACAAGCAATGTAGCATTTAAAAGGCTTTTTCTTAAACAGCACAGTGCTCACTCTAAATAAAATGCACCGCACCAAATCGCAGACTCCACCATAAGAGACATTTAACATTTTTTCCGCTAAATAATAGTGTAACGAGAATTACAGAACTTCTACAGACAGTACAAAATTGATCTAAACACTTCAGGAAAATTCCACTCCCAGTCTTACCCACTGGTTACTACTATGAGGACGTTACTTACCACATATAGATTTTGGCAGTGAAGCTGCAACTCTTGAGCCTGAACAGTGCTCACTGTTTGAAGAAACTGCTAGCATGTTTTTTGACATCTGAGAGGACCCCTTTATTCTGCTGTCTTCCTGACACTTCCTTTTCTTCAGAATTCCTATCAAGGCAGTTGTGCCAGAGAGGGAATTTTTAACATCAAATTTAGTCTCTAGTTGCCTTTTTTCAGATTCTACTTCCACTAAAGAAAATGTGGGCATTAGTGGTCTGGCATCAGTGCAAGCGCTTGGAATAGAATTACATTTTGGGATTCCGATTGGCGGCTGCATGTAATGATCAACGGTGGAAAGCTTTGATGAAGCACTGTATTGGAAATGGTTCCGTCTCTTTCCCAGAATTTGAAGTGCCCGCTGGAACTCCTTCTTGTCCCGCATCAACTCCCGGAGTAAAAACAATGGGGATTTGTTCTTTGTTGCAAAGCTTTTACCAAGCTTTTTGAGGTGGCCTCGTATGTGGTTGGACTGCCCAGTCCTGTTATCAAATGAGTCCCCACATAATGGACAGGAGTGAATGCTCTTCACAGTTTCAGATTCTGACTCCAACTGTAATGCTGGAATAAACAAAAAAAAACAACAACCGAAACATAAACATTACAAGTATGATATGATAAATGTAAACGTCAATGCACATATAACGGCAAACTACAGTTTAAACCCAGTTTAAAACTGGGGTTGTATTTTCGTTAATGAAAACATTGAACTTACCAAAATAATTACTAAGATCTCGCACGTGCCTAGATAAAAACAGGTCCAATGGGGCAACATACAATCATTTTGGTTGGTAACAAGTGGAGTTTTTCCAGAATAGGTGCACAATTTTATTTGGAGGTAGAACTGAAATTGAGAACACTTATAATGTCGCTAGAAATGTTTAATTTCATAGAAAAAACAAAGTGTGCACAACTATGCTAAGTACATCAAGTAATAGTGGATTTAAGAGGTCAATCAGTAAACTGATGGACGGCAATTATTTTAGTGATAGCTCTTATCTTGTCATATAAATAAATCAGACTACTCTAGGGTTTACCACCAGGGGCCTGTTGCACGAAAGTAGAATAAAGATATCCAGTAATAAGTGAAAAAGCGCAGCTCGACTTAGTGTGATCCACTCATCGCGGCTTAATAGGTTGCACGTTTGCTGAGCCGGGATGAGAAGGTGAAGCTATGTCAAGCCAGGTGTGGGATAAGCTGGGATAAGTGCACGTCCACGGCTTTCTTAAATAGACCACGGTATCGATCACAGATTTACTGATGATGATCCAATGAGCAGCAGCTTCTAGTGGAAAGTAACAAGGAGCTGTCTTTAAGTAGCCTACCATGTAAAGCAAAATGTAGATAAAATTTATTATTATTTAGCCTGCTTTAGCTAAATTCATCCAGGATAACTTGAATATCCCGGCTTAATCCCTTACCGTGGTTTCGTGCAACAGGCCCGTTTGATTGTCTGACCCATTGTTGTTTGTTGCCCCGGTGGACCTATTATTTGGAGATGCCACATCCCAAAATGTTAGCAATTACTTGTTAAGTTTAACTCTCAATAATAATGGATAGCACTAATGGCCAGAGTCCCAAAAATATAAGCAAAGTTGTAATAAAGCACTTTTCCTTTAATAGAAGAACATGCAATATGCAAGTACCTTTTTTCAATCTCCGGATCGCTGAAATTTTCCTTCGAATTCGTGGCCTCCTGTCTTGAGAAGCCACCTGCTCAGGAGACACTACATGGCGTGCATTGTAGGCCAGTCCAACCCTGTGAAGATGCCCTCGGACATGATTGGACAATCCAACACCCGACTCAAAGACTGCAGGACAGTATGGACAGTTCTTGCGGTCCAATTCCAAATCTGACAAATCCTCTGTAAAGTCTTCCCTCAATGGTATTTGGTGGGAGTCAAAGGTTTCTTGAAAGACTTCCGTTTCTATGCATTCTTCTTTGATTTCAGGTTCTGTTGGGTCTTCATCTTCAGTCTTAATTTTCTCAAACAGCCTTTTGGACGCCTGCAGAGCACCCCTCATGGACATTCTTCTGCTATAGGTATAAATTATGTTTTGATTTTCTTTCTTGATACTATTGTCAAAAAGATCAGTGTTGCCATCTGTATCGTTAAACTGGAAAATGTCTTTTTCGTCATTTTCTGACTCTTCTTCTTCGTCTTGGTTCATTTTCTTGGGACTTGGCAGAGGTTTTGGTAAGATGAAGCATGAGTCTTGATCAGAGGTGTTGCGGTATGGGGTGGACATCTTTCTTTTAGACGGTGACTTTCTGACTGTTGACTGATCTCCTTCTGCTGGACTGGATGACACCCTATGCCCATTTGGGGATATAGCTGAATCTTCGACCTTGACACTCAATGTCCCTGGCAACTGATCAGAGCCATCTTTGTCACCTATGGAATCCTGAACAAATGTGCTGTGATTATTGCTTTCCTTCCTCTGTTCTGCAGTTTTCTTTCCATGTCTTTGTCGGGACAGGAGAACATTGATGGATTTGTCGAGCTTTGATTCTGTTAGTTGGGACTTGAGACCTCTGTGAATCTTGCTATTTTTGAATAGGTCTGAAATATCACTGGACTCACTAGGCGAACAAGCTCTTTTAGAAGAGATCTGATTTTTTATAGAGATTTTAGACGTAAACTCTGCATCTTCTACAGGAGTTTTACTCGTATGCATGTGCTGCTCCTTAAGTGGTTGTGCATTTTCCTCAATACGCTGTGCAGCTTCGTATTCCTCAAAGGTTTGTTGATGGCGCCGCAGAAGGTGATTCCTAAAAACGTTTTCACTTAAAGCTCTATAAGAACAAATGTTACAGGAGAAGATTCCAGAATTATCATTCTGGATCTGCTTTGTAACAGTAATTACTGTGTGCTGCATAATGGTATGTCTCCTAAGATCACTCTCACTCAGACTTCTAAAGTTACATTTGTCACATCTAAACTTTCTCTTGTCCTTCTCGTGTGTTTTCGCATGTTTAACAAATGTGTTCGGGCAGTTTGTACCAAAAGGGCACTGAGGACAGAAAAGCTTTTTATCCTCTTTCTTCTGGTCATTCACGCATTTGATCTCTTCAGTGAGTCTTGCTTTTTTCTCCGTTTGGAGTCTTTCTGTTTTCTCCGTGTGAGTCGACATATGCTCAATAAGTGAACCACTTTGTCTGAAGGACTGTCCACATTCGCGGCATATAAAAGGCTTTGGCGAAATATCCGGAGAGTCAACATGAGACTTCATATGATGATGCAAATGATGCTCTTTCTTGAAAATAAGCTTGCATTTTGAGCAAGGGTAACATGATGGCTTGTCCTCTGAATGGGAATTCATGGCAAGCCTCCCCTTCAATGGTGAAAGCCCATGACCTATACTATTCTCATGAGAATTTCTTGCAGGCGTATTGTAAAGAATACCCTTGATGGCATTTACAGTTCCATTGGGATACTTAGAAACTTTCCCTGTTGGTGATGACTGTGACTGGGAGAACTTCCTTGACTTTCTGACTTTTCGGACAGGTATAGAGTCTTCTTGGTCTTCAGCATCAGACAAATCCTCAGATGACTTGTGGCTCAGATCAGGGTAAAGGTCTTCTGAGGGATCCACCATGACAACCATGTCCATTTTCCGTTTCCTTCTCCTTTGGCTATTGGCAGGAAGGACTTCATCTTTAGGCTCCTCACCAGGGGAATCACCATGGTTCTCCCAAAGAAACTGCATAAACTCTTTGTGAGGGTCCCAATGTAGGTCACTGGCACCACTAAAATTATCCACCGAGTTCTCAGGTGAGTCTACATCAAAACCCCAAATTCCTGCAGTGTCAATTTCCTGCACAGTTTTTAGTGGGGTGATGCTCTTTGCTTCCTCTTTCTCTGTGGAGATGCTGTTGAGTTCATGCGCTTGTGTAGCCTGATGCGAAGAAGGTCCATTTCCCAGGCCAACTGGAGACAACATATCTGTGTTTGACAGAACATCTAGGACACTGTTTTGTTTCAGTAAAGGCTTGCCAAAAGAATTGGTGCAAGAGGCCGATTCTTGTGCCATTCTCACTGGCTCTTGCAGGAGTGTGAGAGCATTGATATCAGGATCTGCATCTTTGTCGTCTTCATCAACACCTGTCAGACATGACATTTCAGCTGCCATGACCTGAAAAAAAGAAAAGTAAATCCTTCTTAGATATTCATGTTTGACTACAAAAGCCACAGTTATCACTGTAGCATCGCAAAGGTTCAATTGAAACTAGGGATGTCCCCATCAAGAAGTATTGAATTGGAGCCGATATGGGCATTTTTTAACTAATTGGGTATTAGCAGTCACCCCGATTACCTTATTTTGATCATTTACGTCAGTTTAGTACAATTCGCCGAACAACAAACTCGGTAAGTAACTTGGCATTTCTCATGTCTATAATGTTAGCAGTGTGAAAGTATTTCAAACTACAAAGCAAAAACAGTCCAACATCCACTTGCAATCTCATACAGAACTCAGTGGACTTGTGATTTACTTTGGTAACTAAATATTAAAGCTATTACACCATTGTAAGTAGGAGTTTTACAAAAAATGCTAGCTGCACTAAGTTGAATGTATTACGCTAAAGAAATTTTTTAGTTACTTTGTTTATAGAAAAACGGTATCCAGTTGTATTTTCTAGTAAGCTTTGGTTGCTGTAAACATTTTCAAACTGGTCTGATATCAAGCCTAACACCGGACCGAACCGGTATACCAAATTTTCTGACTAGTTGTCGCACTTGTCTTAGCCACTCCTGACTGAGACTAATGAGAAAGTTCATAATGAGTGTAGCGACTCCAGACAACATGGGGATATAGACACGGTAATGCGCCTCTATGCCATGACTTTTTACCCACAGTGAGGTTATAACAGAGACGGTTTACCCTTTTTCAGAGGGATTGGTTGGAAAAGGGAATTGTTACACTGGACAATAGTAGGCCAATCTTACATCGATATTGCAATATGAGACTAGATATCGTCGTAGATTTTAGATATTCTAATATGGTAATATGACATAGGTGTTGTCTTTTCCTGGTAGTACACATTACAATTGATTTAATTTTCTCTACTGTTCTAACTTTTTAATTATTTGCCTTCACCCACTAAATCATTATATTATATGTTTCCATTTTGGCGGTGAAGTTTTAGTTTGTTTTGAGACTTTCTTCTGGATATATTAACCCTAAAAAATACATGAACTTTCTAACATTAAACAAACAGCATGCAGTTCGGCGGTTTCCCCCTCACCCATGTTTCCACTGCTACAGTTAATTGCCTTCAGACACTAGTAGCTACTCTGTTAGTTTGTTTGTTAAATAAATTGTTATATTTCTTATTAGCATTGTTAAACAGGCTATTGGAAAGTTTAGTGAGCATTACCAGTTGTTCTACAGTGAATAAAGCTTCACTACACTGAAGCTAACGTTTAGCCCCACTAAGAAATGTAGCCAGCTATAAACTACATCAACAGTGACCGCCCACTTATTGTACAGCTCTGGTTTTGGAAGTTTTTTCCTTCACATTCTTGGAGCTCGTGGTCAGTCTACCTTGGATTGTTTAGAGATTATGACTCATAATCAAAATCCTTATGGAGAAAATGAAGGATGGGTTTTTTAATTCTGGAACCATACTATCGAGCTCTGTGGTAGATTACTACGTTGGAGCCATTTTTTAATGAACACAACATACATGCCTGTATTTGGCGGTGACACCAGTACTACACCAGCATTATTTGATCAATAAAAGATTTAACTTTAGCTACTGAAATAGTTACCATATTGTTCGGACTATGAGTCACATTTTTTTCATGATATGTTTAGGACCAACCATACCATGAAAAAAATGTGACAGACAATATGGTAACTATTGCAGTAGCTAAAGTTAAATCTTTTATTGAATTATAAGTCACACCTGACTATATGTCGCAGGACCGTGACTTATAGTCAGGTTTGACTTATGATTCAAAAAATATATAATTTAAGATGTTTTTATGTGTTAATTTATACTGACTAACATCAACCAAGGAGTAAACATTTAATGGATTCAGTGATGTGGAATAAGATCGGGAGCTTGGTGAACTTGCTTACTGGTAACTTGCTTGTTGGACTTGCTGGCTTGTTATGTTAATTTAGCCTATTCAGCCTCCCAGGTATGTTCTTTATGCTATTGTGTAGCTGAATAACTCTTAATATGCTACTTTACAATACTGGAAACCTATTGAGCCTGTTGTTCTGTGTGCTATTGTGTTGAATGTATTATTGTAGTTAAATAACTTGTCTTTTCAGTTTAATGTCTGTTCTTGGATTTAGTGAAATACATTTCTAAATAAATGTGACTTATAGTCCATACGTTTTTTCGTCTTCATGACACCTTTTTTGACTGATGCGACTTATACTTAGAGCGACTTATAGTCCGTAAAATACTGTAAACTGGTAACACTCCTGCCCAACACTGCTTGCAATACAAGTTGGATTTAGAGCTGTGACATCATTGGCACAGATTGCTAATGCAGGCTACTTTTTATTTGCCGGAAGGTTTCAAATGTAGGTTCAACGGGTTAGCATACATTTGTACACCGGACCAAACAAACCAGAAATCTGCCCAACTCTATTATCTAGGCAAATACAAGTATCGGCTCAGGACTCGGTATCGGCAGATATTCAATATTTTTAAAATCTGATCAGGATCAGGGGCTAAAAAAGCTGATCAGGACAGACATCCTTAATTTTATCCCTAATGTTATTTTATTTCATGGTGAGGTTTTGTGTATTTGTATAAATATATGGGGATAGGGGGCATTTAGACAAAAAAACAATCAGGGGGCTTTGACAGGATTTTACAACCCTGAAGAGTTGTCATGGTGGCAACTATTTTGTATTTTTTCAATAATTGTGAGCTAAATAACAGAAATATAAAGTAATTTACCAGGAATGTGTATTTGAATGTATTTGATTGCCAAGTTTGATTGCAAAGTTTGTACTAATTGTATTTAAGATTCTGTGGTAGATGTTCCACTGGCCCCACCATCGATGCCTACTGCGCTAGAATTGATTTATAGTTCAGTTCAGCATTTATCCCCTTGACTGTTGTAGCACCAACACAATGGTAGATGGATATGTCATACATTTTTGGATTGTGTAATATAGTCATTATACTGCATATCTAAGTAATCACGTTAGCCTTTTTAAGTAATTGTGTTAGCCATTTACAAAACTAGCGAGATGCAGGATTGCACTTGAAATAGCTTTAAAAGCTGCTAGTGAGGCTTAAATTTTTTGGATAGAGACTTAATTTTGGACTGTTAGTCAGCCAGAAGGAGTTATTTGAAGACATCACCTAGGGTTTAAGGAAATGTAAGGTGTATTTTTCACTGTTTTCTGACATTGTATCATCCAAGTGATGAAGCGACAGATTAATCAATGAAAGAAATCATCAGCTGTAGCCCTAGATGCAAATCTAAATCAGTGATGGTTGGGATGTTTAACCATCTGGTAGAGATGATCATTAGGCTACAACTTTAGGCATGCTTTAACAAAGAAGTGTAACAGTGACATTCAGGCCTCTTAGAAGACAAATATTGTCTTGAATGTTACCTGTTTTTCCAGCTACAGTTCTTGGTTGATGTAAAAGTAAACTGTTGTGCTTACAATATCACAAGAGTTAACTTCTTGGCTCAATCAGCATTGATTGACAAACAAATGAATATAGCTAAATATATAGTCGACTTGACACTTTGCTCAGATGATTTATTGTGGCCATTTATAACGTTACAAGGTCGCAGAAGTGAGAGGTCTTTGATTTGAAGGGCAATAAAAGTGTCATATCAAGTGAATACTCCTGTGGCATATAGAGGTGTTTCTAACATTTACAGCAGCACCAAAACTGCAAAGAGATGGACCCCGTAATGTTTTTGATGAGCGGTTGTGGATTTTGTACAGAGCTCAAACTTTCAACACAGTAACGTTAGTTCAGTTATATGCCAACCCACAGTACTTGTGATATGTTTACATATGTACCTACATAAAGAGAAAATTGGATTATTTACACTATGTCCAGTAAGGGTGTCACTGCATTTCGTTTATATCACGCTGTGTTGTTGGATGCTGCTCGCTGGAGCTGCAGACCATTCCATTAAGGCTGATCCATACCAAAACCTATTCCTCAGGCTAAACTATAGCTAGCTAATGACAATAGCCCCTCGCTACTCACTATACAGACATCAATAAAATGATTAAAAACAAACAAACGTTACCTCCGAGCGGTGTGGATGGAGACAGGGCACAATTTAAACGCTGCATTGAATAATTTCTTACTTTCGTCTTCCATCTATTTCACAGTCGCC
Source organism: Percina caprodes (assembly GCA_013375575.1). Lineage (NCBI taxonomy): Eukaryota > Metazoa > Chordata > Actinopteri > Perciformes > Percidae > Percina > Percina caprodes. The sequence goes on from JABXJD010001046.1 coordinate 89,504, forward strand.
ATTTTCCGTGGTGGTCTGGTGTGGGACAGATCATTTCTTTTGTGCGGGTAACCGTACATACAATTGTCTCTACAGTAACAGAACAATGACATGCTCCAGTTATTAATTTTTTACTGTTTGACAAAACAGCTATAATTAAAAAGTGACGTTACTCATTGTCTCGTATAATTTCATCACGTAATAACCCGAAACGGCGCCATGTCCAACCCCCCGAAAGATTCGTAATGGTTCACTCCAGATAGGAGGCATAAAAAAACGAGTTAATGACCATCTCCTTTGGGTAGCAGATTTTTTTTTTTAGGTTGATGGCGGTTTATCGCCGTTTTAATTGATAAAATAAATAGAAACTTAAGTTATTGTTTGGTTTCTTCAATTAAAGAACCTATTGAGTTTAGCTATAAAACTTGTCATTGACGCACTGAAGAAGCATTTTAACGTTATGCCAACACAGCAGAGATGTAACCCCCCATGGTTGTCTTCGGGTCTTTGTTGCTTTGTAGACGGTGATTAGCCGGTTCAGCCTCGTGTGTTCTAAACAGAAAACATTGTGTGTGGTGTGAACAGACTTCATTTGTTTTTACCCAAAGTATCTGTTATAGTTCGCCTACTCAAATTTTGGTAAGAACATTTAGCTACAGACAATACTTTTTTTCTGTCTAGCTCAATGTATTATAAAATCTAGCTGCAGTAACGTACTGTTAGTAGTTCATGTAAACAAGTGAAACCCCACCATCTAGTATACACAGTATTACAGTCACTAACAGAAAAATATATAATCAAATTATATTCATGTTGTGGGTCAAAATAAATAAACAGAGGATTTCTAGTCCCTGCTGAGTCAACCTCAGCAGGCCAACTTGAGCTAACGTTAGCTTTTGTAGATCGTAGGGTTTACCAAACTGAATATATACCGCACATATAAACACAAAGCTGCTTTGTCAGCTTAATTCTGTTGTAACTAAGATATATGTGGATAAAGTAACATCGTTAGCAGCGCTGTGTCCGCAATCTTCACATGTTGGCTATTTTTACATAGCGCCTTGTCACCGACTCACAGCTAATGTGATCTAAACATTTCCTGTACTGTATAATAAGACTAACTCATTTAGTCTGATGAATCACTTAATATAAATATGTCAGAGAGCCTCTTTGTGCCGTGGTTTGTGATTTATTATCATGAATAAAAATGTTTCAAAAACAGTTTTTGATTCAACTCTGGATTGTTGATTTGGAAATTGCGCAGTAATATTTTTAGTGATGAGCATGCTGTGAGCATTCTAAATGTCTAGTTGACCAATCAGATTGCCTGGTCGGATCTACTTGTTGTATAATAATGAGTGGTTCAATCTCGCGCGAACACGGTGAAGAAGAGGCGCTAAAATGTAAAATGCTGGACAGTGGACTTTAGTAGCTATGGAATAAATGTATTCATTATCACTTTATCACAGGTAGGTAAAGTTAACGTTACATCCCGAGAAAATACTACTGATAACTTGCATGCAGGTCCTTGCTTTGGTTGTTGCTGCTAGTGTTGACAATACTATGCAGCTAACTGATAGTTAAAATGTCATATTTAAATGTTGCTAGCTGGTTGTTCACTAGCTAACGCTTTAGCTTTAGCTAGAGCTAGAAAAACCTAGTTTCCTTCAATGTTTTAGCCCGGAAATGTAGTACATAATTATTATTTCACTTTGAGATAGTTACTCAACGTTACATCACTCATAGTGCAACAGAAAATGTATATAAACTTTGTTCAGCAGGGGTGCCAGTGTTACTTATAGAGCATTCAGGTCGGTCCTATGTAACCTTAAAAATAACGTTAACTTAAGCTGAAATAAATGCTTAGATTTAAATTAAATCATCTGGAATATTGCTGTCTATAGATGTACTGTTTTAAAGCCCCATATCCATTTACAGTTTTCTTTCCATGTCCCAAAAATGAAATTTAACTGAAGCTGTAATTTTCTCTTTAACCCCTCAACTAGTTTAAATCCATACACTTCTTACTTATAAGGTAACTAACTGTGCATCATTTGAAGTCTTTACATCCTATGTCATGAGAGAAATATTAAAAGATGGTAAATCACACAACAAAAACCTTCAAAAAGCCTACAAGCTTACAGCAACAATAGCTTCTTCCTCTCATTCAACCTCTAACTAAATTTCAGCCACATACGTTATATTGTAAACACACAGCTACGAATATATGTATTGGTTCGTTTTTGCATCCATATAAGTATATCAGGTTTATTTTCTTCTTTTAGCCAGATTTCCCCAACCAGGATCCATAGTGATTGACTGACATTGCCCTGCTTTGCAATCAAATGTATGAGCACCTACATGATCTGATGAGATGGTAGACTCTGGTGACTTCACCTTATCCCTGGACAATCTGTTTTTTGAGAAACCCATTGTCCACAAAGTGTGAGTACAAAAACATCCTCCCCTCTCTCTCCTTTTTCCTCTCAAAGCTGAATTAATAGTTTCCCTTCTGGACTGTATTTGCCAGAAAACCACTGCACCAGGATGTCAGCCCTTGGCAGCTGGAAGTGCCTCCATCTCTTTCTCAGGTTCCATCCACTCAGGATATGCAGAAGGAGGCAGAGTCTCTCTCCACCCTATATAGTATGTTGTGCTTTGGATTAGGGTGAATTCCTTTTCACTTGACTTGAGTAAACTGCTCGGTATCTGGCCTATTGAAGCCCTACTAAATCTAACTGTGTGACTCACAGACATGATAGCTTGAAGCTTTTTCAATATTCCTTGGCTTGCCTAAACAAACAGGGATCAGGGTCTTATGATTTATTTTAATAACCACTAGAATGTTAAATTCGTAAATTATTTTCATCAGCAAGTGAAATAGCAAAATAGGCAACCTTAAGTTTGAGAGTCACACCCTTAAAAGGCACCAAATTACAGTTACCAACAACTTTGCTTGATGAAACTCTCTCCCTTTTCAATATTACTCACAGATTTCTCACAGATACCCAAGACATTCCTGCCTCCTTTTAAGGGATCAGCTGGCCTTAAGGTTTTACCATCAAAAATCAACAGTCCTTACAGTTTTAACAATAATGAGAACATTTTTGAGGACACTCATAGTGGCAGCAACAGAAGATCTGATGACTTTTGGGGAGGTGAAGGGTTCAGGGATGACTCTGATGGTGCCTGGCAAAGTGGCAGAACTGGAGATGAAACCTTGCAGGACTCTGGTCATGCAGCCATCAGCAGGAGGGGATTGTCTCTGGAATGCAGCAAAAGCCCACCACTACGGAAAAGGCAAGTGTCAGTTATTTGTCAAGACAGCATTTCACATTATTGTGAATTAAAGAGTGTGTGTGCACGTAGCTTTCTGACACTCTCCCTGTAGTACATATTTTTGAAAGATGAGAAGAATTCTCCACTTGGGGCAGAGCTCTAACTTAACTTTTTTTACCACCGTAGCGAAATACAATTTAAATCGTCCTAAAGAAAAAGCTGACCATCTTAATTATAAAATTACAATACAATTATTCCCATCATTGAAAGTGATACGTCACATGAATAAAACTGAAATGATTAAACTACAAAATAGCTTGTATAATTGTATAAAAAATATTTGTTACATATACATACACATTCATTTATTTATTCATATAATTCATAAATTAACAGGTTTTATTCTAATATCAGTAAACCTTGTGTTCCGCTTTCTTGTTTACATTTGTAAACACTGTGGTTATGCTCGCGTAATAAGGCCACCTGTCTGAAAGATAGAGAGACAGAGAAAAAGAAATGTTCAAAACGGTTTGATCAAATTGATATAAAAATAAATACAAACAAGCCAGAGTGTTTTTCCACAATACCAGAATGATAATGGGTGCTGACACAGTGCTTTGGAGATTACGCTAGGTCAACCTTCCATTCTGCAACCGTCCCAGAATTAAAGCTGCAGTCGGTAATTTGCAAAAAAAAGGCACAATTTAAAGTACAGTGAGACCGTCTCCCCTCACTCTGGCACGGGCCTATGCATGCACAGAACAGCCAATCTTTCTCTGAAATGTCCTGTGATTGGGAGGGGTGGTAATCACCAGACACCTCCCAATACGATATCATCACAATACTTATGCCATAATACGATATTATTACGATACAATTCTATGCTGTATCAATTTTTCCCCCCACCCTGGGATTCCTGAAACGTTCGTATCACATCAATAAGAGCGTAAGAATGATCATACGTTGATAAATGCAGCGACTGGAAATGATAGTAATTTAAATATAACGCCCCAATATATCCTCGGTTTTGAGGCCTCGCCCCTACTATTTACTTCTTGTGCACTGTTGCTCGGCTCATAGAGGTCTTCTAAAATAGCCGGATCTGCTATTGTCGATAAGTGATCAACTGATGACTTCTCCTTCTCTGTTACATGCTGCACTGCAAGTCCACGCTGACTTGAAAACTTGCGTACACAAGGTCAGACCAGATATGAGATTTGTTGCAGCCCACGCTCACATTCAAATTGATAAATGCCGAGCTTTGCGTAGGAATTGGCGTACGCCCGTCCTACGCCAGTTTTAGGTTGTTAGCACGTTTCTTAAATGAGGGCCATTGTGATTGGCCAAAGTCTCCCGTCACGGGTTAGATTTTCTAAAGCCTGAAAACAAAGCCAAGAGGAAAAGAATCAACTTTTATTTCACAACACTTGAATTACAATATGCTGAAAGAATATTAATGATTTTTCAAATAATTGTTTCAAATGAATGAAGTGCCTATCACAGCTTTTATTTTGTATCCGCCCTTAAGATAAAGCCGTGACTTCTAATTTTAAAGCATTTAACTGGCAAAGATTCATATGTTGCCTTGAGGCTTTTCTCTTCTTGGAGGCAGATGCAGAACATAATTTAAAAAATGCTTAAATTAGCAGGATTGATGTTTTTCACAATATGAAAATATGAAATGCTTTCTAGCTGTCCAGGAATGTAGTTAGTTGTGCTGATGCACTCTTTAATCCTTCAAATTGTTGAAATCCATGACATGCTTAGTTAAGATAGAACTACAGTACATTATGAAAGAAAAGATGCTCAACCATCCCCCATAGGCTGCTTCTTCACATAAGCCAACAAGGTTGCAGCAGCAGCAGCAATCATTTTTCCCTCTCTTATTCTACCTTCCTCCTTTATCAATTCTTTATTCCCTCCCTCCCTCCCTCCCTCCCTCCCACAACAGCTTGTTCAAGGTTCAATTGTTGAATAGTGGAGGTGACTCGTCAAACTCAGATGACCTCAGAAGCAGCAGCAACAGCCAGACATCATCCAGACCTCAAACTTTTCTCAGTCCGGTTACCATGGCGACAGGGCCTCCTCCTCTTCAGCCGCCACGGGCGACAGTTAGCCAGGCAGCTCCTCCTTTCTCCCCCTTCCCACCCCCTCCTCTGGGCTCATCTGCAGCGAGTGACCAACCCCCGCAGAAGGCGGCACATGCTGAGATGCGGGACAAGGGCACAAAGAGAGCCTTCGTTCCGCCCATGACGCCGCAGCCACTTCACATACAAGGTGCTGCACTGCAATGACACAGCCGCAGACAAGCGCTGTGCTCATAGTCTATGACTGGTTCTCCAAATAACACTCATAAAGCTTCTGTAAAGTGGTGCAGCTAATGAGCATGCCCATGTCTAGTCATGGCAGCAGCTGCCACATTGTCTTTGGAGGTGATGAGGTTAAATGAGGTGAGCTCCCCTCATTGACCGCTTCATTGCAATGCAGCATGCTGGTCACTAGGTGGTGGATTGATAAACAGTAGAAGCTGTAGCTAGTGACAGTCCAAACCTTTGTAACCCCATACCACTGTCATTGGTACAATGTTACTACATATTTCACTACAAAGTAAAATCATGTGGTTTTATACCCTACAAAAATGTTAAACATTTCATATTAACATCAAGTTTGAATGAGTGGAATCAGTGAAAGTGTGAATCATTTTATGTTTTGATTGTGCACATTTTAGGGTCCTCTGGGTCTCGGGTTTTGCGACCAGTTTCTGAAATCCGTATCCTTTATGTTTATGTGTAGATCAACACCATTTTAAATCATTAGACAGTGTTTGAACTGGGCTAGAATGCTTGGAATGAAATTACACAAGTAATGTGGTTTGATTTCCTAAACCATGCGAACCCAGCAGCAAAGTTCAGATCCGTCTTCAAGGACTTCCCCTTTTTCAACTACGTTCAGTCCAAAGCCCTTGATGATGTAAGCATTATTTGTAAGCCTTTATAATTATGAGTTATTACAATATTATGAATAACAGGATAGTTTTTATTGTCTTGTTATAACCTGTTTATTGTTGTGACTTTCTCTTCTGGAGTGCATTCATGTTTGGTTTGTTAACAGGTTCTTTACACGGGTAAGAACTTTGTAGCATGTGCTCCTACTGGATCTGGTAAAACAGTGCTGTTTGAGCTGGCCATCATTCGTCTATTAATGGAGACCCCAGAGCCCTGGAGAGACGTCAAAGCTGTCTATAGTGAGCATATAATGTATTAATACGTTTAAAAAAGCTCCAGCCTGCCCTGAGTAGAGTGGGCCTAGAGAAATTCTTTATATTCACAAAATATATATCATTTAATGTAAAAAACTGTATTTTCCAGTCTCAGTATTGGGGGAAATTATTCCTACACAGACAGTTAAGAAAAATTCCTGAAACTCGCAAGATTACTGTATCAATTGCGAAAAAGCGTGTTTTTAATTTTTGATTCATCTATACATTTAGGGTGTTTCTTAGATGCAAATAAGCTGTCTTGTGAAAATATTTATTGTTTGTTCTTGCCAGTGGCCCCTATCAAAGCTCTCTGCACTCAGTGCTTTGAGAGCTGGAAGAAGAAGTTTGGTCCCCTGGGGCTGAACTGTAAGGAGCTGACAGGCGACACAGAGATTGATGACTTTTTTGAGATTCAGGACTCCCACATCATCCTGACCACGCCTGTGAGTGACACCATACTGCATCTTAATTAAACTCAAAATTAAGGAAGATGAAAGCCGAGAATCCAAAATAAAATTGTAATCTGAAGTTTAACTTGAATGCACAATGTATTTAACTTTTTTTTACAGGAAAAATGGGACAGCATGACAAGAAAATGGAAGGACAACTGTCTGCTGCAGCTAGTCAGGCTCTTTCTTATCGATGAGGTCAGATATTTTGTTCACATATTTCAGTGTTTTATAGTGTCTTATAGTCTTGCATTGCCAAACCTTCCTGCACAGCGCTGCGGAGGAGGGTCTGGCGAGTCCACACAGCATTACAGGATAGGAGAAAAACGTGCTCTGGTTTATTAACATTTATTTAAACCAATCACATTGTCTTGGGCGGCGCTAAGCACTGGGATGGAGCCATGGGGCAAAGTTGCCCCTGGAAAGATCTCGTAGTGCAACACTTTAGACGTGCAACAGAAAACTCAGATTGGACAGATAGTCTAGCTAGCTGTCTGGATTTACCCTGCAGAGATCTGAGGAGCAGTCAACCATAGTCCTCATAAATTGACTGGAGTTTAGAATGCCAACGCAAAGAAAGCGGAAGGTAATGGACATCCAGCCAAAAAGAGTGACATCCGGCGGAATTTCCAGTGGCAATTGAGCAATCCCAGAAGGAGAACGTCGTGGATATAGACTGTCTTAGGCTGCCTGCATGGTGGTGGATGCTTACTGTGTCAGAAACTTAACTGTCTACAATGTGTTTTATATGCCTCTGCCCTGAGGACTTAATTTCACTTGAGGTTACTCATTAAAAATGATAGCACATCATGTTCTGGGCCCATTATGAGAGTGTACATAACCTGTCTGTTTAGTTCTTCCAGACTGAGATGCACCTCCTCATGTTAGTAATGGAATACAGTGATACACATAGGACAGCTTAATTTAATCTTACCTACATACCAACCCGTCTGCTGTGCCTTTAAGATATTTCTCATTAACTAATAAATAATCTGTAAAATGAGATTTTTATCTCCAAGGTGCATGTGGTGAAGGATGCGACCCGTGGTGCCACGCTGGAAGTTGTGGTGAGCAGGATGAAGGCAGTACATGCCTACAGAAGAGCACAAAATCCAGAGACAGGCCTCTCTATGAGGTTTGTGGCTGTGTCAGCCACCATACCCAACCCCTCTGATGTAAGTGGCATGGCAGAAATTTGTTTGTGACACAAGAATTCCAAATGCAGTGTAAGCAACTTCATCAAAACCATGTAATTCATAGATAAATTGGTCAATTGGAGTACTTATGTGTATGTGTTATGTGAATAAGTAAGAAAAAAGCATGAAAATAACAGCAAAGTAAGAAAGGCACTTCACTTAGTAAAAGAGTATTTATGTAGTCTTAGGGACTACTCAAAGCGCTTTTACATCAATCAGGAACCATTCACACACTGTGGCCAAGGCTGCCACCTGCTCCTCAGATAAACACACATTCACACTCCAATGGCGCAGCATCGGGTGCAACTCGGGGTTCAGTGTCTTGCCTGACATGGGACTGCAGGGCCAAGGACTGAACCACCAACCTTCCAATTGGCAGGCAACCACTCTACCACTGAGCCACAGCCGTCCCACTTAGTCACTGCACTGTAATGCATAGACACAGTGTGTGTACTGTTTCTCCAGTTTAAATCAGTAATCAGATCATTGTTTTGTCTGCTACGTTATGTTATTAGATAGCAGACTGGCTGTCCAATGAGAGTGGTCCAGCCACATATCTGGACATGGACGAGAGCCACCGTCCAGTGAAGCTGAGGAAAGTGGTGCTGGGATTCCCATGCAGCCCAAACCAAACAGAGTTCAAGTTTGACCTGTCGCTCAACTACAAGATGGCCAACATCATACAAACGTACTCTGACCAGAAGCCTGCATTAGTGGTGGGTATGGAAATTAAGCCAACCTTGTTTTTTCTCTCTGTGTGTGTGTGTGTGTGTGTGTGTGTGTGTGTGCGTGTGCGCGCGTGTGTGCGTAATTTCACCCCTAGAGTCCACTAATAAAATTATATCAAACTTCTACAGTAGTACAAATAGGTTAGATTATGTACTCATAAAATGATGGATTGGAAAGTTTGTAAGCACACCAGGAGTTTATTTAAATAACACTTGCCTGCTGCCTTCTGCTCTCTGTTGCTTATGTCATTCTGTAGTTTTGTTCTACAAGGAAAGGAGTCCAGCAATCAGCTGCAGTTCTGGCCAGGGATGCTCGGTTCATTTTGAGCATTGAGCACAAGCAACGGTATCGTTCTTACTTATCCATAATGTCTTCAGTCATAAAAACAAAAGCTTGAGTCTGACTTTTTGTGACTTTGTAATCTGTTAAGGCTGATGAAATATGCAAGCGCTATTCTGGATTCAAAACTGAGAGGTAAGTACCCTTTCTAAACCTGAATGTCAAGATCCACCAGATGCAAACTTTTAAACCTGTTTTAAATCCAGACGATAGGCTGTCAATGTATTGGACGTAGCATCACGTAGCAAAATGTTCCAATTAACTTTGATTGAAAGGTTTGTGTGAAGTGAATACACACAGTGAGAGGGTCAAAGTTCAAGAGGAAAACATGGACAACAACCAAAAACAAGTTCAGGTCTATTTTATTGTACACAGTGTCCAGGTTAGCATAGAGCTCAACAGTCCCGCCCCACAGCAGGTTCCATTGACAATTGCAGTATAAGCCATAAAATTGTAACCGTCTGTCACTCTCAATGTGAGTCAAGTGCAGATGTGAGTTGTGCATGCTCAGATTTAAACAGTTTACTGCATAACGTTTCAGACTGAAATTTGTAAAATCCATTAAATAAAAACTTTTTTCATAACAAACAATAAGAGAAGATAAAAATCATTTTAAAAGTTTTAGGCGTTAGCTCAAAACGCCATTCAAGTGACAGCCTTTGTTGTGTTTGATTGCTAACTTGTAGCTAGCAGTAAACAAACTTTGTTATGTAGGTAAATTTTACTGTGTTGACATTACAGAAGGCTTGTTAGCATCTTGTAGGCTACTTGTTGCAAAGTGACATATGCATGACTCACATCTGCAATTGACTCACATCAGGTATTGACACCGTCAATGGTAGACTTAAAACAAGCTACGACATGACTAAGTGATTGGATATGCTCAAGTCGATATCAAAAGTTCATAGGGCACCAACCTTGTTTTGAGATATGTCTTTTATTTGCAATGTTTTGGATAAGTACTTCATTACCCACAATCCTGAACAATCCCAACACGCGCAAGATGCTGAACCTGTTTTACAAAGATTTACGGCACTGCACAAGTCACATTCTGTTCCCACGCTTCTGGGGTTAGTCTCCACCATGAAGCTAACGTTATCTAACTGCTAGCGGACAGCTTGTTTCAGTCTAACATAATGTTAACTCAAACTAAACACTTGGAAAAGCAGGCTATAGCAGACATAACAACTGTTGTAAAATGTTGTGTATGTGTATTTTGTGGTGTATTTTAACGGTTATTTTTTAGGTTTTATTTTGAGGGTCTTTTAAAGTTTTTACATTCTGTCTCTGCTAGCGGTTAGCCAAATTGGCTGTTGGCTAAAAAAACGTTACCTTCCTTTATTCAGTGGTGCTCGGTGGTTTATAGGATAAGTAGTTCCTTCGTTCAATAATAAAAATATGTATTCAGTCTTGTACCTTTGACTTTTTTTGGATTCTCTGTTCGTTTTTTCACTCCAAGTGATATGTTGTTTTCTTATGAGTCACAGCGTAGCTGGTTAGCCTAGCCCTAGGGCCTTGTCTAAAACTCTTTATATACGGATTTTTCCAGACGTTAATGGGAGAAATAAATGGGAAATACTACTTCCGGAACCCAAGGTCTCTCGGGGGAGGGGCGGGACTGTTGAGCTCTATTGCTAAGCCTCTGTCAAAATTGACAGGTCAACCACACCCTCAAAGCCTCCCCTGCTTTATCATCTTTTTTTTTTTTAAATAAATGGGACCATAATTTACAAAGTAAACATCATGCTGTATTGAAGAAGACTTAAAAGTAACAAGTGAAGAAGTAGGGCTATTTTCCCATAAACTTAGAAATGGACTTCTTTTTGCAACTAGTGGAGTCGCCCCCTGCTGGAAATTACATCAAATTTAGGTTTAAGGCATTTCCGCACTGACTTCATTATGCAGGCCCCAAAGCTTCGTCCATTCATTTTACAGTCTATGGTTAAGACCCAGTAAAACAGTACATGTTCAATTCATAATGACTCTTAATTATCAACTGTATAACATTAATTGGTGTTATGTTTGTGGTCTAGATCTGGTGATGTTAGGAGTTGGTTACCACCATGCAGGAGTTGACTTGTCTGATAGGAAGTCGATAGAAGAGGCCTTTACTATGGGAGACCTGCCTGTCCTCTGTGAGATTCTCACTAGTGCATTATCCTGTGCTCTAAATAGATATGTAATTATATGTGTGCAACATGATGATGTGTTTTATTGTCTCGGTAATGCTGCAGACATAAACAAGACATACAAGTATCACAAGTTACAACTGAGTCATACAGAACTTCACCTGTATCATGTTGAAACATTGCAGGGCCATAGCCTTGCAATTGTACACAATAGTATGATTTAAAATGATGTTTTTATACCAATAGAAATATACTATTAGCATTATATACTATTAGCATTATTGCTAATACTATTAGCATAGGAATATTTTCCTACTCATATTACATGATATGCACAAGTTTTAGTAATCTTATAGGTTACACATACTGATTAAAAGTTAGATTTGACATTTCGATATAGCAATAAAGATAATCTTAGACTGACAAAAATATTGCTTTTTAAAGCTGATATCCACTGATACTTGTTGTATAACGACTAATTTGTGTATCTCTAAACAATAGCAAATAACAAAATTTGCTACACTGTAGAGCAAAACAATTAAAAACTTTTACCGTTTGCCGATACAGTTTGAAATTGTGTTTGTGTCATTGTATTTCATGGGCACTGAATTTGTGCTTGTGGTCTGATTTTGAATACCCTAGTTACCACCAGGACTCTGGCCATGGGGGTGAACCTGCCTGCTCATCTGGTGGTGATCAAGTCTACCATGCAGTATGTGTCAGGCACCTGTGAGGAGTACAGCGAGGCTGACTTGCTGCAGATGATAGGCCGAGCCGGAAGACCACAAGTAATGGCAGAATACCATACTTTAAAAAAATTTAACGTTAAAGGAGGAAAGGGATGCTGTACAAAACAACAAAACAGATATGGGCATTTGTTTCACTGGTGCTGTAACATCGTAACACAAGATGCATTTCTTTACAGTGATTTAAAAGTCCACCGTTACTTTGGAGGTGTCTGAAGCTGTTATGTAAATAGCTTATGTTTAAATACAGTATATGGAGTTAGAAAGATAGCTTTGCACAAATGAAATACCAACTTTTGTATTTTTTGCCTCTAGTTTGACACATCAGCAACTGCAGTGATCATGACCAAGATTCAAACCAAAGATAAGTACATGAATCTTATGAATGGGGCGGACATCATTGAGAGCAGGTATTACAAACAGCTCAGTCACTTGATATTTATTTTCTCTTTCTCTCTCTCTTAGCCTGTCTTTCTCTGACTGTTGCTCTCTCATCAGAGAGAGATTATACAGTAGTACAAGAGGTAACAGTATACTTCCTTTCCCCAGCTTACACAGTCACCTGGTAGAGCACTTGAATGCTGAGATTGTTCTCCAAACCATCAGTGATGTGAACATGGCTCTGGACTGGATACGCTCCACCCTCCTCTACATCAGAGCCCTCAAGAACCCCACACACTATGGTCAGAGCTTAAAACACAAACACACAGAAAATGGTATTAGAATTAGTGCCCAGCTTCTATGTCCTGACTGTATATAATGCCAATAAGTGCAGTGTGTCTCGACTCCAATTTCAGGTTTCTCTGCCAGCTTAGACAGACATGGAATTGAAGCAAAATTGCAAGGTGGGCCCCAACAGTTTGTTCTCTATTTGACGTGACTAAGAAAGCATGCTGCTTTGGAGGATACTGTATTGAAGCATTTAAAACACTACAATGAAGCCACTTATCATCCCATCTGTTTTTCCATCTTTACTCTGGCTTATTGTAGTAATTGTGCACATTACTAATACTATTTTAGTTTAAGGTGATTGCTGTTTCTCCTCCTAGAACTGTGTCTGAAGAACCTCAACTCTCTGTCCTCCATTGGTCTGATCGACATGGATGAGGATATCAACATCAAACCAACAGGTCGAGAGGAAATTGGTTTAAATGGCAATATTAGCTAAATGCTCAATGTGCTCCTACTAAGTTTCCTATTAGTTTGTTCCTGTCCATCTTCAGTGGCGTGGATGACATCTGCACCAAATCTACACTTCTTTTTTAACAGATTCCTAAAACTGTTAAATTGTTTGTTTTTGTTCCTTGTAGAGGGCGGCAGGTTGATGGCTAGGTTCTGTGTTGCCTTTGACACCATGAAACAGTTCAGCAAAGTGACTGGCACCGAGAACCTGTCTGACCTGGTAGGTTTCCTCACGAGACTACACAGCAATGTATTTACATTTGTGTTGTGTTAGGCTGTTTTTTCTGCAAAAGAAAATTATTTTAAATATGACTGTAGTAAGGCATTGCAAAGAAAATACAATTCAGATCAAAAGTGTCTGTATGTACAGATTGAGTTAATTTCGAAGAGCAAAGAGTTCAGCGACATTCAGCTGAGAGTGAATGAGAAGAGGTCCCTGAACACCTTGAACAGGGACAAGAACAGGACCACCATCAGGTCAGACACATTTATAAGATCAATTGCATATACAGGATCATAATCCCTGTTTTTAAATGCATTACAGTGGAAGTAGACACAATCCATGCTAAATTAGATATGTATGTATTTTTTCAGATTTCCCATTGAAGGAAAGATCAAAACCAGTGAGATGAAAGTGAACTGGTAGGTTTATTCATTCAGTGTTTTCTCTGTGGCAAAGCAGTGTTTAATAAAAAAGGAATGCAGGTTTAAGCATTTCTATTGCAGAATATATATTTATAGTTTTCTTATGGACTAACCACTATAGATATTGATATAGATATGCATTTATTGTCTGCAGCTTGATTCAGGCTCAGTTGGGTACCATCCCAATTCAAGAGTTTGGACTTACACAGGATATAGGAAGGATCTTCAAGAATGGGATGCGGATCAGCAAATGTATGTTGGCTAAATCAAGGATAGCAAATAAACAATATGTCTTATTTATTTATGCACTATATTTTATATTTCCCAATTAGGCCTTTCAGAGTTTCTGAGTCACCGATCCAAGACTGGATTCTCTGCTGTGCTTAATTCCCTGATCCTGGCGAAATGCTTCAGAGCCAAGCTTTGGGAAAACTCGCCCTATGTTTCCAAACAGCTGGAGAAGATAGGTGGATACACATAGCATAGTCTAGCATCTGCTATCTAAGCAACGTAAATACATTATTAAAATGAGGAAAATCGCCATGCTAGCTGCTATGTGATGAACGACTCAACAAACCAAACACTTCCTATTAGATGTACATGCCGTTCCAAACTAAATATTAACATTTGCTAATAATACACTGCATGTTTCAGGTCAAAGCCTGTCAACTGCCATGGTGAACGCTGGGCTCACCACTTTCAGCAAAATAGAGCAAACCCACGCCAGAGAGCTTGAGCTGGTCAGTCTGTAATATTTAAAAAGAAAACACTTTTTAATTATTTGAAGCATTTGATTTAACACTTGCTTGAGCCGAATCAGTGATGCTTTAACTGTGATCACCACATGCCACAGCTAATGCTAAGCACAATCTTAGTAATACCTTTAATTGTTGCACAGAACAGATATATTTTCAATTAATTATTGAATAAAGTATTTGGATGTGATTTGTAACTTTTAGTTATTCTATCTATTCAGATTCTCAACAGACATCCACCATTTGGCAACCAAATTAGAGAATCTGTCACACACCTTCCGACATATGAGGTTACTTTGGAGCAGGTAAAGGACGTTTTATTATCAAAGGGACAAGTACGTTAGATAACAACGTTAAGCTTTTCCCTTTTTGTTGGTCAGACTTTTGAGCTGTTATTGCAAGTGAGGTTGCATTGGAAAGCTCTGTTATGGTTTTTCTTTAAAGTTGTTTCTTTATTTTGCAGCTTCCGAGGTATAGCTCTGTTACGGCGGAGATTGTGGTGAAGGTGAACCTTAAAAATCAAGCACAGCTGTTGTCCAGGAGAACAGCTCCAGACCACCACTATGTCTCTCTGATTATCGGGAATTCCGACAACACAGTGGTCTTTCTACAAAAACTCACGTGAAAAAAAATCTGAATACCTTTTACCATGATGTAGAAAAAGACAGAATAGTGTATTGATTTCAAACTGACATCTTGTTTTCGTTGTTTTTTTCAAGGGACTCGGTTCTATTGAAGTGTGGCAGCTGGTCGAAGAAGATTGAGGTGACACAGGCCTCAAAAGGAGAAGAGATCAGTGTCAATCTCATCAGCTCACAATATGGTACATGGAAATACCTTTGCATTAACAGAAATATACACAATATGTATCACCTCTATTATAGAGGGGAGTAACAGTATGTTGTGTTGTTTAGTACACTATTTATTTGTGAATTGAACAATTCATCATGCATCTGTATAATGCAGTGCTGTTACTGAGCTGAGATGTCTCTCATTTGGCAATTTGTTCTAAAGCATTGTTATATTTATATCACGGAGAAACAAATGTGTCAAGCTAAATGAGGCAATTATTCAATTAATATATTTTTGAATATCTGAATGTTGTATTACATTTCCAAATGGAAAGATAATTTGGATTGGATTGACCATTTTGAAGTTTTTGAAGTTGTTATTTTTCTATATAAATGTATATATTGTAGTGGCAATTTGTCATCAGAATGAATAAAACAGATTAAAAACTCAAAGACAAACAGCCACAGAGGCACCGAAAGAGTGGATTTTACACAGATGTAAAAACGTTCATTGTCCAGGCAGAGATGGCATTTTGTGAGGTTTATTAATCCACTTCTCCTTCCTACTTCCTATCAATAGTAGGAAGTTCATTTACTGAACATTTTGGCTTTTTCCTCTCCTATAGTGGGCCTGGACATCCAACAGAAGTTCAATGTCTACTACTCTGGAGCCAGGAGGTATGGAACTGATAATCCATACAACAAAACGTATGATCCGACTGGACAGAGGCCACAGCCACTGAAACCACAGTCTACAGATCAGGATGCAACTCAGAGGGAATATGCCACATCTGCTACAGACCAAGGCACCACTCTTTGACTTTCTTGCTGAAGATTTTGTTGATGCTAAAATTTGAAATTGTGTATATCGATTATGGTATGTCTTGAAAGGCAGGTTCATTTTTTTATTCTCTATTCAAATGTGCTTTACAATCAGATTCAGGCAATAAAAGACAGTGCAACCACTTCTGCAAGAATAAGGATCTCTGTGGCCATGACTGCTGTGAGTACAACTACTTTTCTTTCACTGTGTATGTGTCTATTTATGTAATTATGTACACCTGTACATTTACTTTGTGTGGCTGTTAAGAATGTAGAGGTCTTCTCCACCCCCAAGGTAAAGTAGGTGTAATTGTGGCACGGAAGAGGTCAGCAAATCCAGAATCAGGGTTCTTTTCCTATTTGAAAGACCTGAGAACCAGGTGTGACACACTCGCACAGACTCCTGTCAAACGACTCAAGGTGAGGAAGAAAACAGGATTGTCTAAGCCTGTGTTACATTAACATTGCAGTCATCACACAACAGTTGTTGAATTATGTTTATGTTACCTAAGAAGGGACAATGCACATTAATTTACATTACCACTCAAGTCCATGATGTAAATGTGCCAGATGTAACCATACAGGCTAATTTTTGTTTATCGTTACAAATAAACGCTATTTAAAGTTGTTTGGGGACTATGATACCAACCACATGGAACACCACAAGTAAAGCTTATAGGAACAGCACAGTATATGTAACACTAAAATATTATTAATGAACAGCTATTATACTGTATGATATTAAAATATGAGATTACAACTTAGTAGTGTCTGTCTTATTTGATTTTAAGTCCATTATGTTTCTGTATTACTAAGCTGAATAAGTCTGTGTTTGGTTTGCTTTATTTCCTTAGATGAAAATGAGCATGGAGGAGTCTGTATCTGTCAACATGCAGGACTTTGCTTACAAACCTAAGGAGAGGCTACCTACTGTTTCCTGGTATTCATGTTAGACTTTGATTCATAAGTGCAAATATTAGAATAAGTCCCTTAATGGCTGCAAATTAGATTGTTTGTGACAAATAAATTCAGTGTAATTGAAGTCTGTTGCTGAATTATATCAAGGTCTTATTTTAATTGATTAAGGTATGGAGAAAATCAATATGAAGCTTCAGTGAGACCTTACTCTGAGACCGTGGATCTGACGGGAGAAGACAGCGTTCAGCTGCCAGACAAAGTTCCTTTGGCCGATGTTGACAGTGGTAAATAAGTTAAAGATGATGACCCTGAACTCAACACATTCCTCAACATTGCAGGGTTAAAAAATCAAAGTAACTATTTTTCTGTCTCTCATACTAAGATTTTGAGGACTATGTGGAGGACGTGGACAGGATGACGGAGGAGGTCCAAACACCTGCTGCGTTTCAGGCTCACCCTCAAAGTATCGTGAAACAACTTAACTCAAACTCATTACAGGACAAACCATACTGGTTCTGCATGTTTTGGGACATTGACTACAAATCTCATATAGTTTACATACTGACAGTTATAATTCAGTGCATACTATATGGGTTTCAATCTCTACGCCATTGTCATCAGCTCATTTATGTTCTAGTGATAAATCATTGTGGAATTTACAGCACAGTACAGTGCATTTATAAGCTATGTAGAGATAGTGTTAACATGGTTGATGAAAAAGGTAGTTCTTCGGCCGCAGACTTTTAATTGCGGGGGCCTAAGCATCCATGAATGCACCAACAGAGAGAAACAATGTTAATTTGAAACAAAACATACATCAGTGCCTAGAAGAATAACCAAAAACAGGGTTTCCGCGGGGTCTTAAAAAGTCTAAAATTTCAAAAACAAAACCCTAAGAAGGGTCTTAAATTCGTTTAGGTATTGTGTTCTGGGTCTTAAATTATTTTAAAAAAGGTCTTAATTTTCCCACATTCATGCAACTATTTGTAAATTTGGAGTGCAGTAGAGAGAAAAACCAAAACAATCGGTGCTGCCTACACCGTGTTATCCTCCTGCTAGAGTTAGCACCCAACAGGCTAAAACATGTTTTTAGCCTCTAAACGTGTTCAAAATGTCATTAAAAGTGCATACTCATACAGTGGGGGAAATAAGTATTTGACCCCTTGCTGATTTTGCAGGTTTGCCCACTTACAAAGAATGCAACGATCTATAATTTTAATCATATGTACATTCTAACAGTGAAAGACAGAATCCCAAAGAAAATTCCAGAAAATCACATCATATGAATTTATTAAAATTGATAACCATCTGATGAGGAAAAACAAGTATTTGACCCCCAGGACAAACAGCATGTTAATATTTTGTAGAAAAGCCATTATTGGCCAGCACAGATGTCAAACGGTTTTTATAGTTGGTGACAAGGTTTGTGCACATTTCGGCAGAGATGTTGGCCCACTCCTCCCTGCAGACAGCCTCCAAATCATTCAGGTTCCGAGGTTGTCGCCTGGCAACTCGAATTTTAAGCTCCCTCCAAAGATTTTCAATTGGATTCAGGTCTGGAGACTGGCTAGGCCACTCC
Source organism: Percina caprodes (assembly GCA_013375575.1). NCBI lineage: Eukaryota > Metazoa > Chordata > Actinopteri > Perciformes > Percidae > Percina > Percina caprodes. The sequence continues at coordinate 108,301 of JABXJD010001046.1, forward strand.
AGAACCTTGATGTGCTTCTTCTTCAGCCACTCTTTTGTTGCTTTGGCGGTGTGCTTAGGGTCGTTGTCGTGCTGAAACACCCATCCTCGACCCATCTTCAGCTCTCTCACTGAGGGAAGGAGATGTTGGTCCAGAATTCCACGATACATGGCCCCGTCCATCCTCCCCTCAATACGATGGAGTTGTCCCGTCCCCTTGGCTGAAAAGCACCCCCAAAGCATGATGTTGCCACCACCATGCTTGACGGTGGGGATGGTGTTCTTTGGGTTGTACTCTGTGTTCTTTGCCCTCCAAACACGACGAGTTGAGTTGAGGCCAAAAAGTTCTATTTTGGTCTCATCTGACCACATCACCTTCTTCCAGGCCTCTTCTGAGTCGTCCAGGTGGTGAATGGCGAACTTCATGCGGGCCTGTACATGTTTCTTCTTGAGCAGGGGGACCTTGCGTGCGCTGCAGGATTTCAATCCATGACGGCGTAGTGTGTTACCAACTGTTTCTTTTGTAACTGTGGTCCCAGCTGTCTTCAGTTGATTCATCAGTTCCCCCCTTGTGGTTTTGGGATGATTCCTCACCGTTCGCATGATCAGGGACACCCCACGAGGCGAGATCTTGTGTGGAGGCCCAGACCGAGGGAGGTTGGCGGTGGTGTGGTGCTTCTTCCAATTCCTGATAACTGCACAGTTGACCTTTTCTCTCCAAGTTGCTTTCCGATTCTCTTGTAGCCCATCCCAGCCTTGTGCAGATCTACAATCTTGTCCCTGATGTCCGTAGAAAGCTCTTTGGTCTTGCCCATGGTGGTGGTGTTGGATGCTGGTTGTTTGGGTGTTGACAGGTGTCTTTTATACAGGTAACGAGGTGAGGCAGGTGTATTTGATGTAGATAATTGGTTGGGATTGGGGCTATGTCTTAAAGAAAGACTAACTGGCTTGTAGGAGCCAGAATACTTGCTGTTTGGTAGGGGGTCATATATTTGTTTTTCCTCATCAGATGGTTATCAATTTTTATAAATTCATATGTGATTTTCTGGAATTTTCTTTGTACATATGTACATATGATTAAAATTATAGATCGTTGCATTCTTTGTAAGTGGGCAAACCTGCAAAATCAGCAAGGGGTCAAATACTTTTCCCCCACTGTATGCAGTTATTCCTTCTGAGGGAACACAGTGAATCTGACTGCAGTAGATATGGAAAGAAATGCATGAAAGTTATGCTAATTCAGCTGTGTTTAGTTCTGGTGTTGAGAGACAGAGTGCTTTGGGACCGTCTACAAACTACAACACAGAAAAGCAATAAAACCAAAATATGTAGGCTAATGATTACATAATGTAGTGTCTCTAAACTTACCTCAATTATAACTTGTCTTTTGCTAGTTGTACTACAGCACTTACTTTAACTTTTACTTTGTTTTTGAAAATATGTTTGAAAATATATCTCTTTTCAGTGTTGTAGTTTGTAGACGTCCTGAAGCACTCCAAATTTACAAACAACAGAGCTATGTGTTGACATTGACTGGATTTCTCCTTTAAATGCTCTTTTTATTATTCCTTGGTGTTGTAGTTCTTTTCTTTCACTAGTCTAGACTACTCTCAGGTTCTGAACCTGTTCAGCTGATTCCAGCCGCCTTCAGACTGAACAGGAAGTAACAAAAACACTGTGGTGCGATTCCGATTTAATAAAATATAATCAGACCCACGTATCAGCTGGTACCCAGTCTCTAGTTGTTTTAATTATGACAGAGTAGCTCTTAAAATGTTCTACATGCAATTCTTTAAATCAGACAAATAGCAATTAAAATCCCGATTCAAAAACAATAAAAAGTTTATATAAAACATCATCATGTTGTAAACCAATCAGGTGTTAAATCAGCTGAGAAGCCGGCGTTTCCTACCTTGCTCTGGGTCCGCCTGGCTCTTACAGTCATAGACATATAAAGAGTAGATGCCACATCGAACCTAATGGCGCTGACAAGTTGTGGGGCCGCCATCTTGGACCGGTCACCCGCTCCACTCAGTGTAATGTGTTTGGCAGGTACAATGAGCTGTCAGCGCGTGCAATTAATCACCCTCACTGAATACCAAACTGATTTTCACGCGTTTTTTTTGCTGCAAAGGTCACACATGTAGCCATGATACAGGACACATGGTTAGGTGTATTTTAATATTCATAGTGTGCTTAACAGTAAGAATATTCTGATATGATATAAAGTCACCAGACGTCTGAGATCAAAACTGGGAACATAATCCCCGAAAAGGGAGAAAAACGGGGTCATTTCCAGTTTGACTATCAATCTGATTAAAAAAACCTAATGTCCATCCATCCATCCATCTTCATCCGCTTATCCGGTATCGGGTCGCGGGGGCAGCAGCTCCAGTAGGGGACCCCAAACTTCCCTTTCCCGAGCCACATCAACCAGCTCCGACTGGGGGATCCCGAGGCGTTCCCAGGCCAGGTTGGAGATATAATCTCTCCACCTAGTCCTGGGTCTTCCCCGAGGCCTAATGTTGTGTCTTTACAAACAGAACAGGGACAGAGGTAGTTTTTTTCTGTATTTAACCAGGGACAGACAACCAAAAACGGGGACTGTCCCCTGAATCCGAGGACATCTGGTCACCCTACACCCTAGACCAGACGTCCCCGGCGTACCTATCATCTGTAAATGATAGGTATTTGCAAAATACCCCTACATATGTGATGTAGGCTATAAAAGGTATTTTGCAAAACACACATTATAAATATGATAGGGAAGAAGAAACAGATAGTGGCTGTAAAGTCAGATATTTAAGTTCAAGAAACAATACGATTATATTATTAGTCTACTTGAAACTATTTAAATTTGCCTCTCTCTGTCACACACACACACACACACACACTACTACCACGTTCTGCATCAATCGCCTCCCAGACCATGACATTTAGCAGCCCCACTCCCAACACACACACACACACACACACACACACACACACACACTAGGGTTGCACGATATTGACAAAATGTGATATTGCAATATCGATATGAATTCCGATATTTTTAAACATATGTAAAATTACAAAATAGATTCATAACAAATTAAACAAGTTTTCTTACAACAAAAGGTTTATTTCAACTGAAAGTCATATTGGACAGGTCCAACAGGAATAAATAACTAAGGACCATGTCTAGAGAACAGGACGCGTTCTACTGGTTGGACAGTACAAAATACATAAATAAAGTTAACAGGACAGCTCCACAAAATAAACTAAATATTGCATACTTATTGCAACTTTTAATATATTTGATAATTGACCAGTTGTCTCAGTTCCTATTACATAAGTATAGATATACCTCTTTTATGTTGTGTTGACTCTGTACTCAAGCACATTGCTATTGAAATGGCTATATATATACACTCACCGGCCACTTTATTAGGTACCCCATGCTAGTAACGGGTTGGACCCCCTTTTGCCTTCAGAACTGCCTCAATTCTTCGTGGCATAGATTCAACAAGGTGCTGGAAGCATTCCTCAGGGAGTTTGGTCCATATTGACATGATGGCATCACACAGTTGCCGCAGATTTGTCGGCTGCACATCCATGATGCGAATCTCCCGTTCCACCACATCCCAAAGATGCTCTATTGGATTGAGATCTGGTGACTGTGGAGGCCATTTGAGTACAGCGAACTCATTGTCATGTTCAAGAAACCAGTCTGTGATGATTCCAGCTTTATGACATGGCGCATTATCCTGCTGAAAGTAGCCATCAGAAGTTGGGTACATTATGGTCATAAAGGGATGGACATGGTCAGCAACAATACTCAGGTAGGCTGTGGCGTTGCAACGATGCTCAATTGGTACCAAGGGGCCCAAAGAGTGCCAAGAAACGTACTGTGCGTTCAGAGATGCTCTTCTGCCCACCTTGGTTGTAACGGGTGGTTATTTGAGTCACTGTTGCCCTTCTATCAGCTCGAACCAGTCTGGCCATTCTCCTCTGACCTCTGGCATCAACAAGGCATTTCCGCCACAGAACTGCCGCTCACTGGATGTTTTTCTTTTCGGACCATTCTCTGTAAACCCTAGAGATGGTTGTGCGTGAAAATCCCAGTAGATTAGCAGTTTCTGAAATACTCAGACCAGCCCTTCTGGCACCAACAATCATGCCACGTTCAAAGTCACTCAAATCACCTTTCTTCCCCATACTGATGCTCGGTTTGAACTGCAGGAGATTCTCTTGACCATGTCTACATGCCTAAATGCACTGAGTTGCCGCCATGTGATTGGCTGCTTAGAAATTAAGTGTTAACGAGCAGTTGGACAGGTGTACCTAATAAAGTGGCCGGTGAGTGTATATCTTATAAGAGTAACGTGCAAGTCTTATCAAACAAATCCCAACTAAACCAGAGACAATCCCAATGTAATAACAACATAAGCATACATCAGTGCAGCTTTTGGATCCCCAGAATAATGTATAGGTCATACTCACTCATATAATAATGTATAGGTCATACTCTCTCATATAACAATCTGCTGTGTAACGATATTATTATTATGATGTATCTTGCACCCCTAACAAAGCACGCGTACCAGTACTTGTTTAAAGTAGCAGTATGAAATGAAAAGTGGCAGTTTTTATTTAAACTGCACATTTACTTGGTTGAATCTCCCTTGAAAGCTCGCAAAAATTAACTTATGTAGCAATTTTCAAAACAGAGATACAAAATGCTTTACAGAAACCCAGAGTGAAAGAGATCAGATAAAAAAAAAATTTGACAAGATTTGAGCAGGAATATGCTGCACAGTGCTCTGGCATCTTCTGTCTTCTGCTGCTAAGTAATGAGTATGACCGGTCCAGGATGGCGGCTGGATTTCTCGCGCTCAGCCTGCCAATGCGGCGTCTACTCTTTATACGTCTATGCTTGCAGTCGGTGAAAAGCCACTGCGCTGCCTGCGTCTCAGAACTGCGGCCGCCTTGCTCTTGAGAGATTTCCATTGCCCACGTGTGCATGACGTCAGAGCAAGTCGGGATCAAGTCGGATACAAATTTACTATTTACTAATAATGACAAATGAGACCAACATGCAACTTATACGGCAGCCAATCAGCTTCCGTGTGATTGGCGCAAGTCTCTTTCGGATTGTACCACAGACATAAAACGGATTATATTCTTCAGCTTTGGGAAAGTGCAAGTTTAGTGGAACTTGGCTTAAAAAATGTAGGGCTCAGTTATGTTGTTGTTATGTTGTAATAAAGGTCTTAAATTTCCTTCATATTGGTCTTAAAAAAGGTTTAAATTTGACTTGGTGAAACTTGCAGAAACCCTGAAAAAACAGTCAGTAATCCCCAAAAAAATTAAATACATTTTTTTTTATTATTCGTTGTAGGAAATATATGCAAAGCCACTAATTATGGTCTCCAAAACTCTCATCACTTTATTTCAGATTGAATACAAGAAAGCCCAAAGTGCAGTAATACTTGACGGTGTTTAGATCCTATTTATTTACTTCCTCTGTGTTTATTTTCCTCAGTGTGGATGAACCCAGGAACCAATGTTGGTGTGAGTCAGAACCATAAACCGCTTCTAAACCAGATCAATACAACCTCTTACTCAAAAAGGTCTACTGCGGGGTCAAACCAGGGCGGTCACTATGAAAATGCTTCATCCTCACAAATACCAACTGTCAGCTTTGACCTGGGAAATGAATGGGACGACTGGGGCGACTTTGATGACGAGAACTTGGTGCACGCCAGCGAGACGTCATCGGCCTCTTGTCCTACTAATGCTAAAGTCCAGCAGTCTCTTTACTACAACATGCCAGGTAGATTTTCATACATCTTTTTAAGAAGTCATTGTAACACACACATTCACCATCTTTGCATAGCCTACATTAAGGCATGACTATGAGGGATTATGCCTTAGCCATTGTAATGATTTTGACTAGCATACCTATGGTTTTTGTGTAGGCTTTGCTGCTCCATCTGCACCAGTACTCAGTCACTCACAAGTCAAACCCTGTATAACCACTGCCAGAACACCACTGAGGTAAGCCGAGACAATTATGCTCACATGTCCATTCTGAAAATACGGAACTGTCCATTGAAGGCTTTACATTTTAGGAAAGAGTAAAGATATTTGTCATATTTATATATATTTGTGTTTTTGTTGTTTTAGGTTGATGCCACCAACTTTACATCCTGAGATCAGAGAACCAGGACCCTCAGTGACCCTCAGACCACAGAACATAATCACACTAGACTGGAATAAAAGGTGTGTGTGTGTGTGTAGACCTGCGTGTGCTTCTTTTGCAGCTTAGTGGCAACATACGCACAGAATATTAATACTTACATAGTTATACACGTAGACTTATTTTTCATACGTTTAACCCTGTAAATTTCATACTACATACACAATTGAGCCTCTTTAACATCTTACTCCTTATATTGTTTTCACCAAATAATGTAATTAAGTGATTTCTCTCTCATCTACATGGATGTTCAAAGCTAAAAGGTTACTGACTCACTTTAACTTGGCACATGTAAAACTTGCCTCCCTCCGTTTTGTTTGCAGAGGCTGAACATATTCAGTGAAGAGATCACAGTAAATACACCAGAAAATCTCCCAAAGCAGACTGAGACCCGCGTGACCCCACTTACTAGAGGTTTTGGTTTCTTCTCAACAATGAGCGTCCCATCCAACACCAGCTCATCTGTCAACAGAAGGTAGAGGAAAAGGCTTTTATTTTGACTCATAACAATGTTCTTTCCCTAGCACATAATGAAAATAACCATATATGGAATACACTTTTTTAACTGATAAACCTCTTTCCTCTTTTTTACTGTATATGCAGCAGCAACTGCAAAGAAGAAGAAGCTTTCCTTGGGATATTTGATGGTATATTTTAGAAGTATTGCTTGTCTTACTGTGGCATGGATATGTGGTTAACATAAAGGGTTTTCTTAATGTTTATGGGCATATTTTGTTAACCAGTGAGCTTTACATGAAGAGTTATAGACTGTTTTGAAGTTATGTTATTGTATGTTTATATTGTAAATGAAACTATTTGTATTAATGTAATTTATTTATTTATTTATTTAATAAAGTCTGTTTATTGGATAAGTAAGTGCAGTCTGTGGAGTAAATTAGTATGAAGTTTAATTAGAAGTAGCTTTGTGAAGTGTTTTAGGTGTGTAAATAGATGAGGTCTGCCCTGGTTTGATTGAACATCTTTTGATGTGGCAGTTCAACATTTACCAGATATTCTTAAGGCAACTTGTTAATGGTCATGAAATTTGCTTTTTTTATATATCGTTATTTTATACATGATTATTTAATTTACATTTAGTGATTCGTCCATCAAATGTGGATCTGTAGAGTAGTGTTGACGAGATGAACAAACTGGTTGGCTCATTTCTTGAGAGGTTGTGTGTTGGTCAAAGAGTGTAAAACATGCAGATATATTACATGATCTGAACCATCTGTGATCAACTTTGTTTTGTGCCAGTAAAGGCTTAGGAATAATGAAAGAATAATATTGTATATAGAACATATTTATAAGTATGCATATTATTCTATAACATAACTATATCAGAATGTGTGTAATCAATCCTTTCGTAAATAATTATTTCATAATAATGTGCATTGTCCCTTCTTAGAATGGGCAATATTTGTGTTCTGACACTGGATAGTGGCAGTAGTTTTAACCAGGCAGAGGGCAGATGATATGCTTGTGTAGAGGAGGCTTTATTCGATTTGTTCATCCATGTATTAATTCAGGAACAATAATTACTGTGTTAGGCGTGAATGTATAAAAATAAGATGGCGTTTGGGCTTCGGGCGTCATCAATGACGTCATTGGTCTCGCTGTCCAAGTTCCCGCGACTTGCCGCTGATGTAACGCGAGATGTTAGAGACGTCACTTTTGGCGCGTAGTTTGTTGTTAGCGGAAAAGCTTCAAAGTCTTAACAAACTACTTTATTCAGCCGCAGACTGGGTGATATTTATATACTTACGTTTTCGTCGATGGAACATTATCTCACAACTGTATGGTGTTTTCACGAAATGTTCATTTGAAGAATCTATTGCACTTTACGACCAACTAAAGCGGTGAGTTTCTTTTTGTTTTACTCAACAAGCTGTGGTTGGTTTGCCAGCTTGACAGACTGTGGCTAACAGTAGCATGCTAGTTTGATTATAAGGACGAAGACAAACAGCGCTTAGCTTAAAATGAGCTGGACACATTTCCTATTCATCTGCCAATTACCAGATAGTTTGCCAAAACGGTTCTCCATACACTGTAACATTACTTCCTAGTTAATAAGTTGGTACATATGACAGTGACTAGCTAAGCGTATGGTGATGTTTATAATACAAATGTTTCAGTTACCTTTTTAAGTTTCTTTCTTATTCTTTAAGATGGAGTTGTCGCCTGTTTGCACTGAAGGCATCAGCTTTGACGGATGTATTAAATCTGACAGAGGTCACAAGAGAAGCAAAGTCTCAAGTAAGTTTGAAGCTTAACGACTTAAAAGCAATTGAGTATACATGCAAATTATATTAGCATATTATAGTTAAGGGGTAATATCAGGTGGACTATACAAGGACTCTAATATATTAACTGTCAGTATGTTTATGTGGATTTTCGTATGCCACTTTGTACAAATATTAGCAATATAATAAAATAATAGTTTTAAATGAAAGCCTGTAACATCTACATTCCTGTAAAGCTTTGTCATTTTAGTCATGCAACAACAACTAACATTGTAATTTGTGAGAGTGATGTATTGGATTCAAAAAGCTTAAGCTGTTTTCTTCCAGGGGATGTGCAAATAGACATCGACATCCTCTACCAAGCTGTCCCACAGCTGGCCAAAGTTTTTCGCATCATAGACAAAATCGGAGAAGGTACATGCTTTGAATTACTGTATGCACACCATTGGTGTGGATGCCAATAGCTTTAGATGAACTTGTATTTATGACTATACAGTAGGAGTAGAAGATGTGTATCATGACATGTATCTGTACCAGGTACGTTCAGCTCTGTGTATCTGGGTGAGGCTCAGATGCGGGATGGGAAGAAAGAGATGTTTGCCCTCAAGCACCTCATCCCAACCAGCCATCCTACACGCATTGCTGCTGAGCTTCAGTGTCTCACTGTTGCTGGGTGAGTCCAATAAGATTGTGTTTTTATAAAGCAATAGAAGTCCCCCAACAGTCTGAAAACTTTTTTAAGAACCTAACAGCTAATTCAAGTCATTAAGTCTGAAAATTAATTTGTAGGCTTTGCTACTGTTTATTCTGCTTTTCTTTTCGTCCTAATTTTTTTAAACATCGAATAATTACTTTTATAGGCTTATGTTTTACTGTTTTTGTTTTTATACTTTGTTGTGTAGTGATAAGTATTAAGTAATTGTTTGGGGCTTTTTTTTGGCAATAATTTGATAGAATAGCTAAATAGGATGGGGGGGGACATCTCAGAACCTGACCACTGCAGTAAAAGCAGTCTTAGGTATAGGCCAAATGTTTGGTTAGACCTTCTCATTCAATGCGTTTCCTTTATTTTCATGACTATTTACATTGTAGATTCTTACTGAAGGTATCAGAACTATGAATGAACACACATGGAATTATGTACTTAACAAAAAACTGTGAAATAATTGAAAACATGTCATATTATAGTTCTATTCTTCAAAGTTGCTCTGATTACTGCTTTTCACACTCTTGACATTCTCTTGATGAGCTTCAAGAGGTAGTCACCTGAAATGGTTTCTCAACAGTCTTGAAGGAGTTCCCAGAGATGCTCTTCACTTGTTGGCCCTTTTGCCTTCACTCTGCAGTCCAGCTCTCCCCAAACCATCTCGATTGGGTTCAGGTCGTGGAGGACAAGCACTCCACCACTCTCCTTCTTGGTCAAAAAGCCCTTACACAGCCTTTGAGGTCATTGTCCTGTTGAAAAATTAATGATTGTCCAACTAAACACAAACTGGATGGGATGGCATGCTGTTGCAGGATGCTGTGGTAGCCATGCTGGTTCAGTATGCCTTCAATTTTGAATAAATCCCCAACAGTGTCACCAGCAAAGCACCATCACACCTCCACCTCCATGCTTCACAATGGGAACCAGGCATGTAGAATCCATCTGGTCACCTTGTCTGCGTCGCACAAAGACACAGCGGTTGGACCCAAAGATCTCAAATTTGGACTCATCAGACCAAAGCCCAGATTTCCACTGGTCTAATGTCCATTCCTTGTGCTTCTTGGCCCAAACAAATCTCTTCTGCTTGTTGCTTCTGCTTAGCAGTGGTTTCCTAGCTGCTATTTGACCATGAAGGCCTGATTCACACAGTCTCCTCTTAACAGTTGTTCTAGAGATGTGTCTGCTGCTAGAACTCTGTGTGGTATTCATCTGGTCTCGAATCTGAGCTGCTTTTAACTTGCAATTTCTGAGGCTGGTGACTCAGATGAACTTAGCCTCAGCAGCAGAGGTGACTCTTGGGCTGTGTCTCAAATCACGCATATTCGTTGGGAAGGTAGTTTAACACAAACAACAATATACTAGCTACAACACATGTAACGTTATCTTATAACTTATTTGCCAATCTGGTTAATCTGCCGCTGATAGCTAGCTATGGTTAGCTTGCTAGCACGGCAAATTACGGTACCAATAAAGGTTAGAATTCGTGGTACAAAAATCATTACAGATTGTAAAATTAACCAAATATACATATACAGGTGGCTTATGTTATAAGTATAGCAAAAAGACTCAACTTACATTAGTATTGCTCCATCAGTCTCGCTATCGCGTCTAACTGTTAGCCCCGCCCCTTCCGCTTTGTAGCCAAGATGGCGACTGTTGAGTGTGGAAAGTGTCCATTGATCCACACTCAACTTTCTAGCCGTTTCAAGTGCACTTCATTTGACCGCACTTTGACAATGTGAACGCACTATGTACTCAAATAATTAGTATTTAGTACAGAAGTGTGCGATTTGAGACACAGCCCTGGTCTTCCTTTCCTGGGGCATCCTAATGTGAGCCAGTTTCTTTGCAGCGCTTGATGATTTTTGTGACTGCACTTGGGGACACATTCAAAGTTTTTGCAATTTTCCGGACCAAGTGACCTTCATTTCTTAAAGTAATGATGGCCACTTGTTTCTCTTTACTTAGCTGCTAATATGAATTCTGACAGTTGTCCAATAGGGCTGTCTGCTGCACAACACAACTGATGGTCCCAACTCCATTAATTAGGCAAGACATTCCACTAATTAACCCTGACAAGGCCCACCTGTGAAGTGAAAACCATTTCAGGTGACAACCTCATGAAGCTCATTGAGAGCAAACCAAGGGTTTGCAGCACTATCAAAAAAGCAAAGGGTGGCTACTTTGAAGAAACTAGAATATAAGACATGATTTCAGTTATTTCACACTTTTTTTGTTAGTACATAAGTCCACATGTGTTCATTCATAGTTTTGATGCCTTCAGTGAGAATCTCAATGTAAATAGTCATGAAAATAAAGGAAACATTGAATGAGAAGGTATAACCAAACGTTTGGCCTGTACTTTATATAGGGTGCCCTTTATGTAATAATATAATGTTATTAGTTGTAGGCTTTGACAATCAGTTCCAAATGAGTTTCATAGGAGTTAATTCAGTATTCCTGTTATTCTGCCTGGTCTCTCTGCTGATCTTTATTAATGTCCACGTTATTTGGCTGTTAAAAACCCACCTTATGTACTGCAGTTACAGGGTAAAAGATTTGTATAATATGTTATTTTTATACCTTAGCAAATTTGTGTGTATGGGTTTGTCACCTGTCTAACGTTGTATGATTAAGCAGAACCAACTCACCTCAATACATTGATGGCTGGTTTTGGCAAGACACTGTCATCTCACTGCTTAATTATTAAGTGTATATACATTTCTCACTTTGCAGAGGCAGAGAGAATGTAATGGGGGTGACGTACTGCTTCAGGAAGGAGGACCATGTGGTGATTGTCATGCCTTATATGGAGCATCAAGCTATTGTGGTATGTTTATTGTCACACATTAGTTTATGTCATTCATGTGGCTATTGCTTTCAGTTCATTGATACAATCTGTAATGTAATCCCTGAAACCTCAGTAGTAGCTAGTACTTGCTTCTGTGTTTTCTGAAATGTGATCTAAAACGGTGGATCCAATCAAAATGTATTCATCAGGACATCATTGGCTCATTGAGCTTTGAAGAGGTCCGTCTGTACATCTATCACCTGTTGAAGTCACTGAGACACATCCATCAGTTTGGTATCATTCACCGAGACATCAAACCAAACAATTTCCTCTACAACAGGAACAGCAAAGTGTGAGTTGTCACATGACAGTTGTTTTCTTCCACTTTTGAAACCCTGAACATCACACAGCACTACTTAAAAAAGCACGTTCTGTCACCACCTCCACCTCTCGCACAAAGCACACAAAGGTGTCTGCATTTAATCAATATTTTACTTTTACTTGTGTTTGAGTCTTTTATTTGTCCAGGGAAAGCAGAATTGTACATTAGAGTAATTGCGGTTCATCACATGAAGTGTTTATTGATATCCCTGTTTAAAATGTGTGTGTAGGTATGCGCTGGTGGACTTCGGCCTTGCCCAGGGTACAGCGGACACCCAGATTGAGCTACTGAAGGTTGTGAGGCAGAGGCCATCACAAAAAGGTGGAGGGTCCACAGGGAAACAAGACACCACACAGCGGAGCAAAGCACCACCTAGGCTCGCTCCCACCACCACCACAGCCTCCACCTCACTACCTCATCCTCCACGGCAGTCCACTACCTTGCCATCTTCCTCCTCTTCTTCCTCCACCATCACATCCTCCTCAGCCTCTCGGAAAGCACTAGTTAAAAAAGCACGTTCTGTCACCACATCCACCTCTCGCACAAAGCACACTAAGGTGTCTGCACTTTGTCAATACTTTTACTGGTGTTTGAGTCTTATTTTATTTATTT